>VZRQ01007006.1:113320-472070 GCA_013397975.1 Machaerirhynchus nigripectus
GTCCGCGACTTCCGACGCTTCTTCGGCGTTTGCCGCTGACCGAAGATGGTCATCCCGTCCCGGCCTGCCGACGAGCCGCCTGATTGTCCCCGCTTTCCCGTGTCCACCCCGACCCGAGCCCCCGGACCCCACACCCCTGCCCCGTCGGCATCTGGAAAGAGCGGGGCAGAGCCCCCTCTCCCGCACCCCGAGGTCCACGGGGGGAGGATGCTGCCGGGTACCGGCCGCCCAGGGACCCCCCATCCCACCCCATGCGACACCCTGGGAGATGGTGGGGGACGAGGAGAGAAGGAAAACCAGGCCTTGGGGAGGAGTGGGACACCCACCCGCTGGAGGATCCCCCCACTCTGCGAGGGGCTTACCTTCGGCCGCCTGCAGCACACTGACTTCCAGCCCCTTGAAGGTCTTGCTGGCCAGCTCTTCCAGGGCGCAGAGGGGCGAGGTTTGGGAGAGCAGCGCCCGGCCGGAGAGGGGCAGCCCGGCTGGGGGGTGCTTCTCGGCGGCGGAGAGGAGGTGGGCCGTTCCGCAGAGGGTGTAACTCCTCCGCACCGAGGGCTTGTTGAGGATGTCCTCGATGCTGAAGGGGGTGAGGGGCTTGTTGGAGTTGGCCGGCGGTGGGAGGTGATCCAAAGGGCTCCGCCGCCGTTCTTCCCCCGAGGAGGGCTTGGGTTCTTCTTTGGAAGTCATGGTGGGGCCGGGCTGCACGGGGCTGCCTTCCCCACCCGCGACGGGGATGCGCTGCCGCGGGGAGAAGCCCCCGGCGGGACCGCGGGGTGACGGCGGCGAAGACAGCGAGCAAAAGTTGAAGCCCACCTCCAACTCCGGCGGAGGAGCCCCGGGTCCTCCCGGGGAGAGCCACGTCGGGCGGCGGGCCGGCCGGGCAGGGCGGCGGGCGGGCGCGGAGCGGAGCTGCCGTCGGTCCCTCGCCGAGAGGTGGTCCTGCCGTACCTCTTGTCCCAAGGTTTTGGGTCGGAGATTTTCCCCCCTCCTCTCTGTCTCCTCTCTCTCTCTTTCTCTCTCTCTCTCGCTCTCGCTCTCTCTCTCTCTCCCCACCCGTCTCTCCTCTTTCTTTCTCTTTCTGGCTACTATTTTAAGAAACACCCCAAATCACAGCACTTTCCCTGTCCCCCCACCCCAAGCGAATACCCACCCGAAAATATTTTTTAAAAATAATTGAAAAAAAAAAAAAGAAAAAGAAAAAGCAGTCTTCGGCGAGGGGAAGAGCAGCCCTCGCACCGACACCTCGGACCAGGGGGAAAGAAGCGAGAAGAGATGGGGTAATTGACTATTGCTAACAAGTTATTGTTGATTGGGAGGTAATCAATTATCTTCAATGACACTTTTCGCCCTCTCTCTCTCTCTTTCTCTCTCTCTCTCTCTCTCTGTCCAATGCAGGCTTTTGCAAGTTCGGAGACCCATTAATTAGGAGGCGGTATGGAGGTGGAGCCCAGTTGAATTATAATGCTGAATGCACTTGTCATATTCTGGCCCTGCTATTTGTTTGGACATATATATTTTTAAATTACATTACAAACCAGCCTTTATTGCATCAGGATAATACAGTATAGTGAAAAATAATAATAAGCGAAAACAAAACAAACCGAAAAATATCCGGCTGTATATTTTTTTTTTCTCCCCCCCGAGATTTTTTTTGTTATTTCTTCTATTTCTCCCTCCTGCTAATTTCTGCTACCAGGTTATCAAAATGTCTCTCTCCGGCTCTACCCAAAGCCGTTTGACTTTTTTATTTTTTTAATGAGGGGAAGAAGGGGAGAGCCTGGTTCCAGGTAAGGCAGACCTTTCCTTTACAATAAAATCCGAAGGTTTCCGCTGAATTTTTCGTGCTCCTCTTTCCCAGCGCCCTGTGTTGGAGCGGGCTGCCGGGGTCGGGGCGGGAGCAGCGGCCCCCCCAGTGTCGGGAGTACCCACGGAGGGATTGCGTGGCGGGCTGCGGGCCGGGAGCGCTCCGGGGATGTCGGTGGCTTCTTGGGCTCCGGTGGCGCCGGGTGGTCCTGGCCGGGGGAAGCGCGAGGGGAAAGAGTCGGGGAGGGCCGGCTTCCAGCCCGAGTCCTTTTGCTGCGAGCTCATGGGCGGCTCTGGAGAGGGGAAGGGGCGGCGGGGTGTGCTGTGCCCCCCACTCTCGGGGAACCCGGCCCGGCCCGGCTCTCCGCGGGGCCAGACCCACTCCTTAGTATTTCAACGCGGATCGCCATCCCGCTTGTCTCGCCCTTCCTCAGGGACGGAGACAAAGCCCAGAGCCGGGGGGAACAGCTTGGCACCCACTGCGGGTGTAAGCACCCCAAGGTCCCCGGGGGGACCCCGGCCGGAGCACGACCCGCGGGCTGGGCTGGGGCCGGACGGGACGGGCCGTGTCTGGAGGGGCGGTGGGGCAGGAAGAGAGGCCGGGGCTTGGATCGGGCCCCAACTTTCCCTCCTCACCTTGAGGGCCAGGAGGAGGACGGCTGGCAGCTCCCAGGCCGCTAGGTACCAAACAAGCACAAAAGAAGCAAATGGCTCCTCTCCTTAAAGCGCCCTCTTCCCATTTTTTATAGCTCTCTGGGAGTCTCTTTATGCAGTGACCTATTTTTAAAGGCCTATATTGGGTTATTCATCATATCAAATACTGTGAGGAGATGGGGGGGAGTCGGTCGGGGGGGAGCGAATTACACTGATTCTAAATCGCCCGGCTTCTTTGCTTTGCTAGGTGGATTATTTGCTTCGCTTTGCTTGGGTTTTATGAAGTGATTTAAACATATTTTAACCAATTAGACCCTTTCCTCCTCTCCCTTGTGTCCCCTCGCACTGTTTTCCAGCGTGGCATTTTATGTCAGGATCCAGGTTTTATTGAGAGCTCAGACGGGGGTGCTGGTGTTAAAATTACAGAAATAAGATTTTTAAAAAATAAAAAGGGGGGAAAAAACCGAAAGAAAAATAGTCTCGTTCCTGGGTGCGAGTTTGGGCTGGCTGGCGGGCGTATGAGATGCTCTGAGGCGCAGCCAGTTACCGGCTGCAACCTTCCCCGCGGAGCAGAGTGCGGACACGGGCGCAACTTGCGCCCCCATCTCGAGCACAGCCCGTTCCTCTCAGGGTACGGGAAAAAGTGCTTCAGACACAGCAAAATCCTGCAAACGGTTTTGGATCCCCTGCTGTCCCCCCAGCCTGCATCTCCTCTCTCTTCTTACGCAGGAGGACTGGGCTTTAAAAGCGCCCTGCTTTTTTTCTTTTAACTCCCTAATACGGGCAGAACCCGGGGGAGGACGGGCAGCAGCCTTAGTACAGACTCCCCGACACAGAGGGACCCTTCGTCGTTTGCCTCGGCTGCTCCCTGGCAGGGGATAGACGGGTTCATGCTTTGCATGAGTAGCTCAGCCCGGTGGCTCCAGGCCTGCCGCCTGCCCTTGGGCCCAGCGTCCCTCCCCAGATAGCACCTCACTGAGAAAAGGGGTGGTTGAGCGGGAAGGGGGTAGATCCCGGCCGCCCTTCCCCGAGTTTCCCAGCTCTCGGTGGTTGTCCCGAAGGGCTCCGACCAACCCCTCTCTGCTGTGCTCTCGGCTGCCCAGTGGCGCCTTTGGTGGATTTGGGTTCATTTGATCTGAGCTTACTTTGCCTTTGCAACCGCTGCATCTCCTTCCTCGCAAACGACTCCCTCTCTGCGCACCGGGGATGGGCTGGGCTGCCCCCAACCAGACTTAGGGGGAGAACTCTGCATCCCCCCTCCTCATCCTTCGGAATTTAATTATTTTAATTTTCTTTTTTGGCAGCCCGTTGGGCACCCAGCCTCGAATTAGGAACCCTCTGTGCCCCCCGGCACGTCCCATTGCATCACACTGTCCTCGGAGGGTCCCGGAGAGCAAGGGAGCCCCGGGGACAGCCGGGGGCCTGCTCCAGCCACCGCCACGGAACTTCGCATCCCTCCGGGCTCTTCTGCCCGTCCCGCCGGGAGGCAGCTGCCAGTCGTGTGTCCCAGCTTTGAGGTCGTTTGGGGAAGAATACCCTTATCCAATGCGCTCCAACACCGCACCGCTTCTGCTTGCTACAGCCCCTCTGAGCGGGACCTGGAACTGACCTACTCCTGTTGCAGGGAAAAGTTTGAGTCGGGTCCCTGGCCGAGAGGTGGGGGAAGCAGGGCTGGGGGGAACGGCGGCCTTTGTATGTCCCCGGGGATGGATGAGGGGGTCCCCCGAAACCTTTGGGGAAGTGTCGCTCCGGGTCCCTGCCTTCCACCGTGGAAGAAAAGCAAGAAAAGCTGCGGCATTTCCTCCTCACAGAGGAGAAAACTGAGGCTGAACAGAAGCTACTCGTGAGTGGGGAGACACGCAAAAAAAAATCTCCGGCCACGAGAAGCGTCTTTGGAGGCCTCTCCCCTTGCCGTCTCCAGAACAGTATTTCGGGGTGTCGGCGTAGCTGCCCTCCCCGGAACAGTCCCGGGCCCAGCGGGCAGCAGCAGAACGCTCCCAGGGCTGCCCGGCTCTGGCCGTGTGCGGTCCGCTCCTGTCCAGGAAAATGTCACAGGAATATAATTAAAGCAGGCGGCATATATCATTGAAGTGTTGATCACCAAAGTAACTGCGTACAAATGACACCTCCTTTCCCGGCATAGCTGAGCCGTGCATGGCTCCCAGCTATGTCTGCCTAGTTTAAGTGGTCTAAACACGTTACCACTCCCTGTTAGCAGCGTGGAGAGGAGCAAAACTCCGTGCCCTCGAGCTGATAGTCCTGGCACAGCATCTCTCAAAGGCCGGGAGGGCGAGCCGGGAACTTAAGAAATAACTGTTATTTTTGTCTTCAAGCACCCCCCTAAGTTTGGGGCTGCGAGTGCCGAGGGGTGGAGAGACCCCAGTGGGACCCGCGGTACAGGACAGAGGAGGGAGAGCCACGGCGGGGTCTGTGGTCCCTGTCCCAGTCCTCTCTTGCAAAGCGGCCGGTAAAAGGTACCTTCAGGTATCCCCTAATCAGGCCGCCGCCGGGCACTGCTCGGCGTTGCTCCCTTTGGAAAACAACCTACCCGAGTTGGGCGCCCGTCGGCTCCCAGCTGTGATGGGGAGGGGGCGCCGGGGTACCAGGGAGCGCTGTGGGGTTGGGGAGAAGCTCCCCAGCAGATCCCGTTTCTGGAGCTCGTTATGCAGCTATCGGCCGATCTTTCCTTCCCTCTCAACCACTTCCCTGCAGGGGAAGAAATTTCTCTGCACCAAAAATAAATGTGACCCGAGTGCTCGCATCCGGCCTGGGAGCCGGGGTCGGGGGCAGCGCGCCCGACCCGGCCCAGCCCGCGGCCCGGCCCGGCTGGGACGCACCGGCCTCGCGAAGCCCTGAACTTTCACCGGCAGAGAAAGATGGAGAAACCGCCGTTCCCTCGGAGCTCTTCGGCCGCGGGAACGGGACCTGAACAAGGCCGACCAGGGAAGAAACCCGCGGGCCCAGAAACCCGACCAGAAGGGGAACGTGAGCTCCCATAGGGCGGACGGGCGGTGCGGTGCTCAGTTCCCCTACTTCGCCCCGGGATTTTCGTTTGCAAAGCAACTCCCGGGGCGACTCAGCGGCGCCGAGACCGGCGGAGCTGCAGGGTCCGTGCACTTTCTGCCCACCCCCGGGGCCGATTTGTTTCCCCCCCCTCCAAGTTCCCTCATAGTGGAGCTGGCACGACTCGCACCACTCTCGCCGCCCCGCTATGGGGCCGGGAGAGGGGACAGCCTCAATTTGGACGAGTCCTTGGCCCGGTGTAAGCGGGGATGCTCTCGGGCTGGTGTAAAGGAAATAGGGGAGCCCGTCTCCCCCACAAGCCGTTTGAGAGCACAAATTAAAAGGAACGACCGGGGTGGATCAACACCTCCAGGCACCTCAGCATCCTACGTGGGATCCCAGGGAGCATTTCCCATAGTGGGGGAGAAACGCGGGAGTGCCCCCATCCTAAATGTCAGGAACCAGGACATTGTCTCTCAGCACGGCTAGGGACCCTCTCGAACCAGCACTCCTGGTGGATTTTAGGGATTACCTGGGGTTTGTTGGGGCTAGAGAACCAGTCTGCGCTGACGGCTCCCCAGCCAGACCCCCGGGTTTCCCCTGGGAACAGAGTCCTCCAGTAGCCGCTCCAGGCGTTCCCTCGAGAGAAGGGCCAATAGGAGCATCTGGACGTATTTAACCTTTTAAATTCCAGCATTTTATTTTCTAGTTTTAGAAATCCAGTAGGACTCAAGCTCCCTGGGAAGAACAGTCGGGATGCGCCTGTCCCAGCTTCAGACAAGGCGAGAACTTGATTTTTATCAATTTATAGTTTTAAAACTTCCTAAATACTCCAATAAATGCCGTCTGCAGAATGTCTCTGGAGGGCAGGGAGGTGGGACGGAGCCGGTCGGGGGCATTTCAGGCCTTCCGGCCGTGTCAGGGTCTGTGGATGACAGATTTAGCAGTTCTCGGACCCTCCCTGCACCGTCTCAGTTCCAGGAGAGGCAAGGCCGGGCCGTGAGGCAAGCGGGGAAGACCCTTCAGAGGGGACCAGCGCACCCCCGGCCTGTTCAGAGCCTGTCTGTCCCCTGGGTCACTTTCGTTTTGGAACGGGGAGCAGCCACCGCCTTCTCGCCAGGCCCCCTCGGTTCCAGGGAAGAGGCTGGAAGGGGGGAACGGCCGGTCCGTGGCCGCGGAACTAACCCTGGGACGGCGGGGCTAGGCGCTGGGGAGGCGGGAGCAGACAGCGCCCGGCCCGTGCAGCTGCACCCGGAGGTGGCTGGAAATAGCGCGCAGCGCTGGGTTCCACTGTCAGCTCTGGGCCCGGGGTCTGCTCTGGGGGTGTCGAGTCCTGAGGTGATGCCCACCTCACTGCGGCCCTGGGGATCCCTCACTTCCTCCGGGGAGAGAAGCCGCAGAGGGTCGGCCCACAAGATGCCTGCCTGCCCGCCCCGCAACTGCGCTCCAGACTCGGGGCTTCACAAAACTTTGGTTGGTTGGTTCGGGGGGGAAAACGACACAGCCACCCAGGACTGTGACAGCCGAGTCGCGCTGGCTCCTCCGAGACCTGTAATATCTATGCTGCTCCCGGCATGCGTGAATAATTCACCAGGCTGCCAAATGCAAGTAACGTTTGTGGCAGCTATGAAGGAGCTGGGGAGGCGAGGGCTCATTTTTGGGGGGCAGGAGGAGGTGTGGGGAATCAATTGAAACTTAATAAAGGGAGTGGGGGGGAAGAACGGCGGAAACAAGGCAGGCAACTTCTTCTAATAACAATTTGGTGTTAATAATTCAGGAGCAGTCATTGGATTATAGTGCAATATCCGAAGTACACGTTGCTGGCACAGTGCGGGTGGATAATGTAATCGGAGCTCATTTTGCCTTCCAATAAATTACAACAGCAAAAGTTTCCTGTTAAAGCAGTTATTTGTATTTCTTTTTTGAAGGTGATTCCCCTTCCAAGAACTGCAGTAAGAAAATTAATTAAAAACTAATATTTCCATCCATTGCAAGAGCAGCACCAAGATGCAAAGCCAGAGTTTTACTGTGACCTCTTCCAACTTTCAGTGCTGTGAGGCTGCTCCTCCTTCTCACTTCTTTCTTTCAGTCTCCCTGTTTTTTCATCCCCCTTTTTTTTTTCATCCTATGCCAGCTAGCCTTGCAGGAGCCCTCCAAGCTCAGAGAAGTGCTGCTGGAAAGAAAACTCTCCCTAAAATACATTTCTTCATGTTAGACTTGCCATATTTGTTTCTCTCGTCCCTCTCAGGTCCTGTTCTGAAGGGGTAGCAACTAAAGATAGGGTCAAACAGTAGTTCACTTGTCTTTCAACTTGCACGTGAGGTGAGCTTGCAAGGCCTCAGATGACTCTTCTTTTTCTTCCAAACTGCAGCACCATTTAGCAGCAGACACATCCCCGAGACCTGGCCAGAGTATTGCAGCTTTCCTCTTCTCTATTCCCCTGTTCCTCTCACCAAAGGCCAGGCCATACCTTTGCCGTCTTGTGGCCTCCATCTCCACCTGCAGTTCACAAGATGATTCTCAAACCTCTCCCAGCCTCTGCTGCTGGACACAGGGATCCACTGCACTGCTCTCCAGTGCCAAGCTGCTCTCTGCATCCTCAGACCTGCCTCATAAAGGAACATTTCCCCAACAGTTTGTCCATGAACCAGCAGACATCTCTGATGAGATGTTTTGCATGTATATTTGTTTTATTGTGCTTTCTGTTTCAGGAACCTCAGACATTCCTCAGATGGTCATGTTTCAGGCAAGGCTCTTTCTGTGGGTACTTTTAGCATCCTGTAATGGTGACTGGCATTTCCCATCCTGCATAATAGCTGCTGTCAGCTTACAGTGTTTCTGTACCGATCGCAGTCAGATCAGGCTGTCTCCAGTGCTGCATGGAGGTACGATGGGGAGAGAGAGAAAAGAGCTTCCTGGAGGAGGCTGGAGTGAAACAAAACCTCTCCTGTTTGGCACCTTCCTGATTCCCACTCTTCAGATTCAGACTCTGAACTCTGAGGTTTACTATCACTACAGAAATCTCTCTTGTGATTCCACCTCTGAGCATCCTGGGGCCCTGTCCCCACCCCTTCTCTATTTTGTTCAGTTTTTGACATCTCTTCGCACCAAATTCCCATGTCTTCCTGCCTGGCACTCAGGACCCATTTTCAGCTGATGTACAATCCCTTGTCACTTGTGGAACTTCACAGCCTGGACTTTTTTCTCCTGGGCACCGAGTAAAGCCTGTGTAGTGAACAGCCTCAAGATTTCTTCCATTTTTCTGCTTGAAATCTCCTTGGGGTCCACTTAGCTCTGTTTTTTACAGGTGTGGAAAGCAGGTCTTCACTAATGCCAAATATGCAGCAACACGTGGGTCTGGATTCTGCTTGCACATGGAAAAACCAGTCAGGTTCTCTGCACTTGTTTGCATTGGTGTTACAACTTAACAAGGATCTACTCCTCAATAAGAGCTAAGGGGGTGAGCAAGGGAGGTAATAAGGCTACAGACAGCAGAAATAACCTGGTCTGGGATGTGCAAAGGGGCTGGCTGGCTGCTGCGGGCATCCCTCATCCTGGGGAGAGACTCGAAGTGATGGGGCCCGAGGGGTCCCCGGCCGGGAAGCCGCCACTAGAGGGAGGGCACCGAGGGCAGTGTGGGGTCCTGTACTCCTCAGCCATGAAGTGGGAAAGGAGCTTTCCCGGGGCTAGCTGGCTTTCTCGACATGGGAGAGCAGCCGTGGAGCGGCTAGTTCCATCTGTCCCAGAGCACAGGTTAACTTCCCAGAAGCAGCCCCTCTCCCTCACTTTAAATCTTGGGATTTTCTGCTTGGAAATCTGTGTACCTGCTCCTGCTGCTTTTTGCAGTCTCAGTAAAGCAAGGGATGTTGAAACTCTCTTATGCCCTGTGAACTTATTGCCGAACTCCAGATGGACCTTTATTTACAGTGAAAGGGCTGTTTGTGAATCTTGGAGTACATGGACTCCAAGGACAGGAGAGAAAAACGATTTTAATTTCACAGTGATAAATAAACACTTGTTGACTGGTAATGCAATGTAAAAATTATGGAATATATGATTTTTTTATTGAGATGTGTACAGATCCCTAAATGGTGACTGCATTACATACAAGGAGTGTCAGCAGTGGGTAAGGAGGTGTGAAGTCCAGCAGTGGATCATCCGTGCCCCCCATGGCTATGGGGCAGTTGCAATGTTGGGAGCGCACCAGGACCTCTCTTCTCTTTGGTCCTTGTCCTTTTGCCCTGTACGTGTGTGCAGTCTGCAAACTCATCAGCTCAGCCTAGCAGAGCTGGGCATGCTGTGCTGCAAGAACCTGACCTTTTGCTCTGAAGATGGCAACAGCCTTGTGCTGGCAGCAGAACAACATACCTAATACAAATAGAATCACTCTGATAATAAATCACCATCCATAATAAGAAGACATCGTTAATAATAAGTCATCCAGGGGCCTCTTGAGACCAGAGTACAACTTACTGTAAAAATAGATAGGAAACATGGTGTGATCATTACAAGCAAGATAACAAATAAAAGAGAAAATGACTTTTATAGGCATTTAGCTCTTCTTTCCTTCCCCCAGCTTCCAGCCAGTTCTGTTATCAGTCAGGATGGCTATGATTTAAGTTTGATCACAAACACAGACTGGATTTTTGCAGATGCAGAGCCCTGGGTTTACTGCACCTGGGAGCTGGCCAGATGACTACCTGCAAAGGAGCTGCCTGGCAAAAATCCCTCCTTTTTCTCCCTTCTGCTCACAGTGTGATCCCTTAGTTATCCTGATTTCTCCAAAGGTGATGGATACAGGCTCCCTGGTTATGATTTACAGAAGACAGCTGAGGCCTTGCCCATAGATATCAGTTCTTTCTGTATACCCTCAGTTGGCAGGATTTGTTGCCCAGCTCCCATGGCTTTGTTTCGGCTCAGCTGATGGGGTAACTTCAGAAGCCAGAGGATAGTGAGGGGCAAACATATGGCAGAATTTGAGCTTTGAAATGAACGAATGTTTGCATCGAGAACTCACCAGACCCAGAAATATTTTCACACATAAACTGTCTGGCATCAAAAGACTCATGAAAATTTCTCCATGCACAGAAGCAAAGGGAATCTCACACATTTGTTTAACGACAAATTTGCAAGTCGCCCTTGTAGTGTTCTGTCAGCTGTAATCTACTTGGGATATCAGTGCTGCATCCTTGCAGCAGAGGGGAAAGAGGCTAGGGCTGTTCAAATCTTTCTTGGTTTCTCCCCTTGTTTGCGTTTGCCAGGCAAACAATAGCAGATGTTATATAGTCAGTTCAGTTCGCTACTAGTCCCATTATGCTCTATTTATGTTTCACTTTATTGGTTTTTTTTTTAATTTTCCTATTATTGTTTCACTCTGGGGGAGGCAGAGGATATAATATATTCATCTTTATTATACAAAATCTGTGTGAAGCATTTAATAAAATGCTGTTTCCACACAGCTAGGAATATTACTGTTAGCTGTTCTTAAGTTAATGCTCCTATTAAAAAATGTTTGATGGCTGCAGTGACTGGAACTTGTGTGGACAAAAAGCACACACACCACTAAATAAGGCACTCATAGCAATTCAGAGATTTCCTGATGCCTTGTGGAAAACTTCTGTTTAGCCAGATTCTGCTTATTTAGCATATTTCCAGCATTGTTCTTCTTTAGTTTTATATAAGTTGTATTTGAATGGAAAATAAGTTTTACCTTTTCTCCTCAAAACTTTCCCCTGAGATTGGAGGGGTCAAATCTGGCCCCCATCCCCAGGTCTCTTTCCCAAGCAGGAGCTTTGGCAGAGTTAGGGCAAAGGCAAGTGGGGAAGGACACTAACAGGAACACAGCTATGGTTGCTTGCTGAACCTGGATTGGCTTGTGTCAAGCACAAAGTGCTTTCCTGTCCCAAAGCTGCTGATTTACACCCAAAAATGCCTGCATGATGTAAGCCAGGCTTATTCTGCTTTACAAGCTGGTGATCAGGGGCAGAGGGTTTATGCTTGCCCATGGACATGGAGCAGGGCAGTTTTTGCAACCTCCATGTCACGGCACTTGGCTGTGCCAGGAATGGGGGTGGATCTCCATGGACTAGGAGCACAGGAGATGGTGTTGTTTCTGGGGGTACTTAGGGAATCATGCAAAATAGCAGTGAAAAGTCAATGTTACTGCATCAGGTGAGAACAGAGCAATGGAAAAGAACCTGTTTCTGAGAAACAGAAAGACACTTTCAGAAAGACCTTTCAGAAAGGTCTTTCCCTAATTGATAACTTTCCAGGAAAGACTCAGACATCCACACCCAAGGCAACACTGACTCACAGAGTCTGGTTTTAGACCCAGAGCTCTGTCAAACACACAGCTTACCACCACGCTTGCACAGGCAGGGGTCTGACATGCAGATCTAGGTCTGTGAACCGTCTCAGAATCAGGTATTTTATCCCTCGGAAGAGCAACGAGGCAGTTCAGTGATGGGAGTGCTACGTGTTTGCAGGAGTGTTAACGGCAGTCGCCCCGGCACTGATCCATACTGTCCCTGGATGTGGGAGGCTGAGGAAGGCCACAAAGGATTTACTGAAATTCATCCTAGCCCCATCTCTTGACTCCATTGCTGGCTGATGATGGTCATCCTGAGAGAGCAAAAGACCCAACTGTACTATATAATCATGTATATTATTATCATCATCCAAACATTAGCAAATATATGTCATGCTTCCCAGGGATACTTTCCCAACCTTCAGCTGATTGTGGTTCAGAGAGTCCTGAGCCAGAAGTGATACCTTCATGTCTTATAGCCTAAGATAGGTTGTTCTTCCATGCATGCATCTAACAATGTGCTCTACCCGTATAATCTTTTGGCATCCACGATATCCCGGGGCAATGAGTTTCATGGCTGATCTACCAGCTATGCAGCTAAGATCTTCCTTTTGTTTGTTATGAATCTGCCACCTGATAACTCCACATCCTCTTGCATTTGTTCAGGAAGAGGTGGCACACACTTAATCCCTGCTCACCCACTCAGCCTGTCTGACAGCACAGAAGATCTTTGGTAGAGCCTGTCAGCCTGCATGGAGCTGGCGTGGGAGAGGTGAGCCTCCTGTCATTCAGGACTGACTAGTCAATGGAGAAGAACGAGGAAAATCAAGATGCACCTCAGAAGGAGGATGACATTCATGGTGTGGTGGGAAGTGGGGCAGCCTGTGGTGTCGCTGGTTGAGCAAACACCCGAGGGAACTGTTGGACCACCAGGATGAGCTGGAGGAAGTTTCTTGGCTGATACACGGGGTTGGCTGATGTATGATGGAAGATGGCTGTCGGTGTGAAGGGCTGGCTACTGGGGCTGCAGTGGTGGAACATAAACAATCGGGCAGGGAGCTCATCCCAGTCAGCCAAAATCTCCAGAGCTTCCTGAGTAGTCAGGAAAAAGCAGACCAGGAGTTTGGGGCTCACATATCCCCTCTTGGAACGAACCAAATCTGGGCATCACTGTACTGAACAGAGAGCGTCCACTGGCAGCACCCAAGACAGCGCTGTTTGGACAAAAGACTGTCCCTCAGCCTGACCCCACCATGGGCTGCAATGCTCTGCCTTTGTTCCTTTGCACACCCAGGTTTTGGTGCCTTTGCGTACCCCACACTCCCAGGGCTGGGAGCGCTTTGCAGGTATAAAATGAAATCTGAGGGAATTTTTGGCCCTGCTATGAAATTACCATGCTTTGGGAGGTTACAGCAGAAGCATAAGGAAAAGTGTACTCAGCCTTCACAAGGTTTTTCTCTAGACACGGCACTGCTGGATAGGGAGAGGAGCTGGGGGAGGACATGGCTGCTGTCACAGCAGTCATTTCATGACATTGCACTCTCCAGACAAGAGCACCTGCAAGACAGAAAAAGTTTGGTAAGCTTGAGAATGTGGAAATGTTTTACAAAAGCACCATAAACATCTGCTGAGAGGTACCTGGGAACGTGACTGTGAGAGAGAATGAAGAGGTGCAGGAGGGAAGAAAACAGGTCTTTAAAACAAGTTAAAGCCACCAGCCCTGTGGGGGTGATGTGAAAGGCTCAGTGGCACTGTGGGGGACACAGACCCTGCCAGGCTGACAAGGAAACCCCTGGGGAGACTTCCTGAGGCTTTTGCAATGTGATAAGAGTGAGGAAAGAGCCAGATTTGCTTGAAATACTTCATTTTAATTGCAGAAGGCTGCCTGCCGTCTCCCTGCTGCCTTGCTCAGATGTGTTTCTGTCTCAATCGTATGCATGCGACTTTTGGACTGGTGAATGGTGCCACTGATGGGCAAGGACCAAACTGTCCTTGCTGTAGGTATCTCCCTCTGTTTAGACAATCTTCTAGGACTTAAACCCTGATCATTGCCCTGCTGGGCAGACTCTTCGGGTCACCCAGTCTCACTGCTTCACTGGATTTTTGCAAGTTTTTAACATTTCACTCAAAATGTCACTTGTGGACAGTTTAACGTGCACATGTGAATTTTCTCATCTGAGATTTGTGGTGGCAGAGATACCCTTGAAGGTGAGCGAATGTTAAGAACAAACCACCCAGGGCAAGGCATAAGAATAACCCACCCTTCTTTTCATTGGTGTAAGCATTCTCTTGTGATTTTGAACCTGCTTCCCAATTTTTTTGACTGCTTGGTGTTGACTGCACAGAAACAGAGAACAGGTTTCCTGCCAGGATCCAGAGTTCCAGTGATTTTCCCAAATCCCTCAGTCTCCAGAAGCCATTAAACAAAATCACTTTCTTTCCTACGACCTCCCATTGCAGTTCCTGATCTGATGATCTGCAGTGCTGGAACACACAGCTCCCAAGGCTACATCCCAAGGGGACTTCCAAACCCCATCTGTCTGCTGAGCACCTCGCAAATGAACTGCAGGTTCAAGTGCTCCTTGTTGATGAAGAGTGAAGTATGAAGGGAGCAAATCTGCATGCTCTGGAGACAAAAATGTGGTGCCGATGTTTTACCCCCCAGTGCAGGTCTGGAAGAGCTGGAAGAACCCATGTGCTTATCCAGCCATTCACCCTGTAATGGTAATCTGTTGCATTGGGATTTGTGGGAAATACGCACTTTTCCCAGAAAGTGATCTGCCATTGTTTTAGGTGGTGAGGACCCTGAGACACATAGAGGTGATGATACTGGTTTTCCTTTTGTGCTCTTTCCCCAGCTCTTGGTTATCTTGATATGCTGAAAACTTCTCCTCACTGTAATCTCCCAGTTCAGTTTCCCATAACCAGCACTGGATAACTTTTCTCCATCACCTACCTCCTTATACCCCAGAGCTTAAACTGCACCTCTGAAATAGTCCACCTGAGACAGCTCTATACTACTGTATTCCTTTCCATCAGTTCAAAACCTACCCAGAAATGAGTGATGAGTATCCCTTGTGGTGCCTGTGGTAGGAGCTGTCTCAGCCCTATCCATGCTGGTCTCCTGGTGTGGGTTGTACTGGGGGAGGCCATCTTCCCACTGCAGGGCTCATCCTTCCCCCAGATCCCAAGCTGCGCAGCCCTTGGCTCCCTCATGGAGCAGCAGAGGCAGGCAGGATTTGCAAATTTACATGTCCAATCCCCACTGGTAACTGAGTTCGGAGGAGGGATGTTGCCTTGGCTGTGGGGCCATGAAGAGTAGGAGTTGTGGCAGTGGGGGACACTCCCCATCCCATGCAGAAACAACTCTGGGGTGTGGAGACAGATGAGGGTATTGGTCAGAGTGTCATGAGCAGGCAGATCATTGCAGGCAGCCCTTTACCATGGCATCACTGCATGGGAGCAGATCCCTCCCCATCCCATAAAATTTCTCTCCCCTTCCTAGGAAGGCTCTTTCCTTTTCCCTGCCTGTTGGAGGGTTGGGCCGATGTGCATTTGCTGAGCCCTGGTTGCTTGCTGTCTCTGCTGCCATTTGCTCTGGGAACAGCCCACGGCACCGGCACCGTGCTCTGCTGTCTGTCTCGACGTCTCTTTAATCCTGTTTCCCTGGTTTCGCATGGCAGCGGCCCATGTTTGCTTGTGCAAATCCTTCCTCTGGATTTCTGGCAGCCGTGCTTCCAAACCCAGCTTGCCGTTTTCCCCAGAGTGGCGGGATTGATTGGCTCCAGCCGGAATGGGCATGGCTCTCCGCTGCTTGGACCGAAATGCAACCATCTGTTACACCTCTAGTTAAAAGTACATAAAGTTGAGCATTTGCGTGTAGACAATTCCACCCCTGATACGCTTTCCACCACACATCCCTCTCACACTTTGGCAGGATCTTGCACCGCAATGGGCCCAGTACAGGCAAAACCAACACTTCAGCTCTGCTGGAGCCAAGCAGCGTGGAGATGGTGGGGGCGTAAATCAGCCTTTCCTTCTTCTGCTGTAGCAGGCCAGAGTCAATTTTGCAGTGTGTTGTGCCCCAGGTTTACCCGTGGATGTGGCTGGTCCTGCTACCTGCTCTGCACTGGGAAGCCCTGCCCAGGCTGGCAGCCAGGCTGCCTTGTGCCTGCTGCACCACCAATGCGGGTGGAAATGACAATGCATCGCTGAGCCTCACTCGGGTGTTCCCTATCGAGGGAAGGCACTGAGGATAAACAGGCAGCAGAGATATGGGAAGATGGGACCAGCGTACAAGATAGCCCAGAGGGTAGGAGGCAATCATGGCAGATGCGTTGTCTGTATAGCCCTGCACCTGCACAGGCCTGGACAGCCCACCTGCCTGCTCCCTGCCCTGTGCTGCCAGCCTGGCCTCGTGCTGCCCATTCCCTGTCTACATGGGCCTGTACAGCTTTGCCAGGAGGGGAAGGCAGGGAGCGGGGTGGGAACACTGCTGAGACACTGCCTCCTCCCTGAAAATGTTGTGCAAAACAAGACACTGCTATGGCTATAAGGAGATTTCCATGGGCAAAGGAATTCTGGCTTCTCCAGTGTTGCTTCCCAGTTCCCTCCCTTCCACAGTTTTGAGACTTCCTGTCCCTGAAAGCTACAGAGAGATACTGCTGGGGGACACAGCTGTTTGTCATGCTGCACCCCAGCATCAGCTGCTTTATGTCTGCCCACCTTGCCTCCACATCCTTGCTGCAGCTTTCCATGCCCACCAGCAAATCCATGCTCACAAATCCACCAAAGCATCTGGCATACTCCTACTGAGGCCCTGAATGGGCTCACTATCCAACCTGTGTTGGTTGGATGCGGGTGGGCAGGGAGAGCTTTAGCACCTACAGGGTGGAGGAAAGCCTGAGTGTGCAGAAACAGCCACAGTTATTGCCATTGCTGAGGTAGCAGATATCCCAGCCCAAATCATCCCGTTCTTGCTTCTCTACAAGGAAGCTGTGGCTGGATAAATAAGGCAGAGAAGCAGAGGAGAAACAGAGGCACTGGGGTGGGAAATGGCCTTGCCAAGGCCAGCAGGCAGATCAGAGTCTAAGAAAGGAATTAGTTTGCTCCAGCCCATTTATACTACTGAATCACTGCACCATTTGCTTGACCGTTTATTTTCACCAAAACACATGGCTGAATTTCTGGGATGGGGTAGCTCCTTTTGGAAAGACCTAGGACAGAGAGAAAGCAAATCTCCCAGCCTGCTGAGGCTTACAAGTGGGGAGTAGTCAGTGGCAAGGACCCTCAAAGTGCAGCAGCATCCCCCATCAGTGTCAGTATGGAAATGCTGGTGTCTTGATGCTTTCACCAGAGCCACAGCTCAGATGAAGTGAGAAGAATGTCACCTTTGCAATGTTCACATGAGTAATGTCCCAAGGAGCCAATGGATACTGGGTAGCCAAGTCTTCTCTGAGGTCTCTCCTGGATTACAGGGATTACAGGTCCCTCCTGGATTACACCAGAGGGACTGGTGGTGGTGTATCAGCCATCCCTGACCTTGCTCATCTTTGTGGAGCAGTGAAGGTGGTGGGAGAAGGGAAAGGCTAAATGCACATCCCAGGAGCCAGGATGGCTCTGAAAGCTGAGAGGAGAGCTGGGGGCTGGGGGAGAAGATGAGACATCTGAGCTCAACACAGGGACAGCAGATGGATTGGAAGGAGCATAACCTCGTAGCAATGCATGCTCTGGTCCCTGCAGCTGGCATTAAGGGTCAATTATTTCAGTGTAACAACTCATTTCTAACTGGAAAGAGAGTGACCTGATGACACTGATAGAGTCTGCTGACGTCCATCTCCCTGCTGTGGGAGAAGACAGCAGCACAAGTACTGAGCTTTGCTTGATGTGTGATCACAGACCACTGTGCCTGATTCCCTTCCACACCTCCCGGTGTGCCAAATCCAGCACTCCCAGACCTGCGAAGGAAGTGCTCCTATACACTGAGTTTTGAGGGGGCAGCAGCATGATGTTGTTGATGAGCCCATGTATGACATTCACTCTTTTTAAGACCTCTAGGAAGTGGCATTTCTCTCTTTCAACCCATCCATATCAGCTGGGCTTGGATCCTCTGTCCTGATCCAGGTCAGAGCCAGTTTGGCTGGAGAGAGCTGGGGTAGGACCCTGCCATGGTGGGGGGCTGGATGCCAGCCTGGCCTCCAGCCCCAGTCTCTCACCTCTAAGAGTAAGCATGCCTGGACTCTGCTTCTTTTGGAAAAGGAGCTCCTTAAGGCCAGAGTGTTCCCCACTGCAAGGTGCAGCCCAGCAAGGCAGCAGGGTGCGCATCAGCCCTGCTTAGAGGATGCAAGGCAAGGTTTGTGTGCTGTCCTTGCTGTGAAGCATGAGTCACCCATCTGCAGAAGGCCACTGCTGTGCATGATGCTCCAGCATGAGCTGCTCTTTCATGCCAGCACTGCTTAATTTAACTTCTGGAGTGATAGAGCCTTGATTTTACAGATGCAGACAGCATCAAAGTAATGTTTCAGGAAAAGCATCTCCCTCCTGCAAGCTTAACAACCTCCCTGGCGAGAAGATCATCCCCCAAGGGCTGTGGTGGAGGACAGCCCTGACACCCTGACTTTGCCTGTACCACAGACTGGGGCATAAGACATCAGGGCACAGTCAGCACCAGGGCCAGTCATTGCCTTGCTGTTTTTCCCTATGCTGTTCCCAGCAGTGGCTGAGCTCAGGAGCTCTGTGCTCCTTGGGAAGGGGTCCAGCCCACTGAAATGGGTCAACCCCCCCCAGCCTGTGCCATCCACGTCTGGGAGTTAAGTGATACCCTGCACTGTGCCAGGTTCTTGACTTGGGAGGAATTGTTTGTGCTGTCAGAGTGCTCTGGGCTGCACTGGCCACCCGACTCTGTGGGCAACCTGCTGTGAAGGGAATCCACAGCACAGCCTGGGGCAGGTTGGTGTGTCTCCTTTGATCATCCCTCTGATCATCCCTCCCTGGTGTGGCCACATGACACTGGTGACATTCACATGATTCACTCGCCCCACGGTGTGAGGGGTTGGGCACTTCTGGGTGAGGATGCTGAAGTAGAGCACCCCCCGAGCTGCCTCCTGCCAAGGTGCGACGTGGTCCCAGCTTGGTCCCACAGACTGAGACCCATGGTCACCAGCACATCCCACCATGCCAGAGCAGGTAAATACAGCAGTGGATTGAATGACACCCTAAATCATAGCATGGCTGTTCTGGAGTCTACTCCATCCAGGGTGGTAGGAGGAGCATCCATGGAGGCGGAAAGAGAACAGTAAGGAACAGAGAAAAAGACCCCAAGAAGGCACAGGGTGAAAATAACCAGAACAGATAGCAAAGGAAAGGGAGTCAGTCAGATGTTCAGAGGCTGGGTGTAAAAGGATCTCAAAGAGACCAGAGACAGGTCCTGTCAGTCCAAAGCCCAGACAAAGGAGATGATGACAAGCAGCTATTTTAGCTGATGACCTGAAGCATCTTGCTTGGTGCACTCAAGTCTCCTAAACTAAGCAAAATGCAGCCTGGGACTGGGAGTTGAGTTGGAAAGCCAGGGTGGCTGGATGAAGAGCTGGTCCCAGAGCAGCACCCTGAATGAGCCGGGTGCTAGGAGATGCGGGGCTATAGGGCACTGCCACCTCCAAGGGCATCACGTTTCCAACACGGTGTTTGACACAGCTTTGTTGCTGGGGACTTCTCCATCTGTTTTTGCAATGATGGGAATGTGAGCTTCAGTGTCACGTCCCAGTGAGGGGATCCCAGCAGGCACCTGCAGGGGATGCTCCAGGAGCTGGGATGCCTCTGCTCACTCACCTATGAATGAGGCTTATGTGGGACTGCTGCTTTCTGAAGGGGCACCTCTCTCCTATAAAACAGAAGAATCAGGTCCATGGTTTTGCTGGGATGCAAAACTTACACCTGCTCACGAGGTGCCTTGGGAACCAGTATGGAGAAAAGATGCTTTTCATCATATTTAAATTTCCTTTCTTTTTATATTTTTGGTGGCATAGCAAGGGTTGTGTGGGAGTGAGGCACAGCAGGGGAGCAGCTGGAGTGCCCTGCTCTGTGGCACAGCAGGGAGCTGTTGGGAAAAACAACCAGCAAATACCCGAGTATCTCTTCTAAAGCCTCTCACTGCTGTCTTCAAGGGACCAGGGGAAGATGGTGCTTTTGTGAAAAGGATGCAGGACTCAATCCACAAAACACCTGCTTTACTTAAAGCACAAGCATAAACTCCTTGAAAGCCAGAGAGATTTAAACACATTTGGAGTGAAGCCTGGCTGCCAGCATGCTTGTTGAATCAGAAAGGAATCTGTTATATGAGCATAAAAACTGGTTTGCAAATATGGCTGCTTTAAATTCATCACCCAAATTCACATGCAGGCACCTTTCTGGATGCCCTGGTAGCCAGAGCAGAGCTGCTGGGTCATGGGAAGCTGCCATTTATAGAAGCCAGACCCTACGCTGTGCCAGGCAGGCGTGGAGCAAACCCAAGAATGTCACACATTATTTGAATTGAGACATCATTGACAGGGAGGAAAAATACCCAACAACCCAAAGCTCCTAAATCCACCAAGCCTTAAAATGGCAGGAGGAAACAGCCAAGGGAATTACACCCAGGATGAACTTGGCCTGCTGCTCCTTCAGCAGTGATTTCTGAGGCGATGTTAAGTCTGGCATCTTTATCTCCTCTGGCATTTTTATCCTATTTCATTCATTCTATTTATTTCTGATCCTGTTAACTTTATCCTATTGATTCAAATGCATTTTCATACTCCCTTATGGTCCCATTTTGCATCACTTTCAGCTTTTAGGCAAAGAGGATGGGCTTTTTCTGTCCTGGAAAAAAGTTACCTTGGGAGCACACTTCCCCCAAATTTGTCTCCTTGGCCTGGGAGACTGGGGTTTATTTATTTATCTTAGTTAGAAAAATAGCTTCATTTTCACGCAAAATAGGATGTTCTTCTGAATGCATACAGAAAAGGTCAAAGGGTTTTAACCATGCAAAAGGGAAAAATCTGAGCCTGTTGAAGTGATGTTGGTGCAGTTCAGAATGTCTCTGTGAATGGAGCCACCTCCAAAGGCTGCAAATATATTGGGATGTGGAGATTTACATACCTGCCAGCCAGCAGATATATTCAAACCTTCCACTGCAGAGAGGTCCCAGTGTTAATCCTGCCTTCTGCTTTGTGTTGGCTGCTGGTACAGATTCAGAAGTCATATCTTCTGGAGATACTTGATTTTACCATTGCCTGTTTATAAAGACGCCTTTGTTATTTAGATGTATCTATAGCTGAATGCTGAACATCTTCGAGGCCCAGAGAGAAGCTCTGGTGTGGATTTGGGGATATGAACACACTTGTTTTGCAGATGGTCAAAGACAAAGGGTGACAGAGGGGCACGGGCATCTGAAACAGGTTTTATACATTTAGAATTCTCAGCAGTAGTTTTTGCCCTAGCCCAGCCAAAGGTCTGTCTCCAGTGGAACCATAGATAGTTGGTACTATGTGACAGGCAGAATGGAGAAAACAAGGAATTTGGCATTTGCAAGAGTCATTATTTTCAACAATACTTTCTCCAGGTCTGTCGCCTTGACTCTGAGCAAATCGGGGACTTTCAACAAGCATGTCCCAGTGGATCTAGACCTGGGAGCAATGGGTGTCTCCATGGCTTGGACTCACCAACTTTCATCACCCCCAAATTTTCCTTTTGAATAAAGCTTGTGGGAGCCCAGACTCCCACTGCTTCCAGATTGTGCCTCTGGTTACACTCCTTTTGAGATAGAGACCTGTTTTCTGGCACGTACATTTTGTCTGGAAAGAGGAACAAAAGACCTCACCGTAAATAAATACAAACCTCCAAATGGCATGCACAGTGCCTTGTTCAAAGAGCTCGGCCTGTTTGAAATCAGCAGCCCCATAAAATCCGAATGGGTTCAGAAACACTTGGAGTCACGGGATGTCTCCACATGAAGGGCCTGGCTCAGCAGCCGCCCCTCACCGGGGTATCAGGGCTCGTTCCTTGAGCCAGTGAGGCTCCACTGTTCCCCACCTCACAGCCCAGGGCTGCATCTCGGGACACGTAAATCAGAGCCTTCGCCCTTCGCCGTGGCTCTCGGCAGCGAGGTCGGGGGTCACGAGCTCACCTCTCAAAATAATCCTGGACTATCAGGAAGTGTTTCTCGTTTGATGAATTAGGTGTATAAAATCCGTGAAGGGCTCACAAACGGACAGACCTTTTCCTTTCTTCATGGGGATAATATTTCATGATTTTGGGAGGAAAGAGTGCAGAGGGAGGGGGGGAAATAATTAGTAATTTGTGATTAACTCTTTTCATGGGTATTTTGTTTCTTTGTTCTCTAATGCTGCCTGGAGCCATTTAAAAAATGACTTAACGACAACAACCAAACTCATCGCTCTTTGTAACTGATGGCTATGTCAGAACTTGGAAATCAAACCAAAGAGTCTTGGAGAAGTTGCAAGGGAGACGCTGAGCACAGGAGAAGAGGTGGAGAGGAATTCCCTCCCTGGTGTCAGATGGATACTTAGAAAGGGCCCCGAGATAACAGTGATAAAGGAAAAGACAGGAACCCTCCCTAGAAAGTTGGTGGCTGTTCTCACAGATCCAAGTTGATTAGGCTGCCTGTGATGCACCCCTTCCTCTCCCCATGGGCAAAAGGTTTTTTTCAGCCACACTTGGAGACAAAGTCCTCCAACAGCTCTGTCTGATGCATTATATAAGATCATAGAATCATAGAATTATATAGGTTGGAAAAGACCGTTGAGATCATTGAGCCCAACCATTAACCCAACACTGCCAAGTCCACAATTAAACCCTGTCCATAAGTGCCACACCTGTGTCTTTTAAATACCTCTGTTGATGGTGACTCAACCAGTGCTCTGGGCAGCTTGTTCCAGTGCTTGACAACCCTTTCTGTGAAGAAATTTTTCCCAATATAAACCTCCCCTGGCACAGCCTGTTTCCTCTTATCTTGTCATTTGCTATTTGGGAGAAGAGACTGACACCCATGAATTACCTGATCCTATGAGTTTTGGCTTCAGGTTGGCACAGAGACTCCCAACAAGAATGTGAAGGCTTCGGTAGAGTTCTGGTGCTGTCGCTGACTCACAAATGTGAGTCCATCTTCATAAATTATTTGGAGACCTCTTCCCATGTAGATCCAGTGCATGAATTAAAGACAGAGCATCACTGCCTGCTTCTGGCTTTCTTGAGTTCACTTTTTGCTGCAAAATGGGGTGCATTTCTGGCTGTCAGAGGTGAGAATTGAGGAGTGCAGGTGGTGGGAAGCAGAGAGGGATGGCATCCAGGGTGAGGTCTCCTTCCAGTCTTGAAGGCCATCAACAAGCAGGATGTGTAAATCAGGATATCAGAAGTGACTGGGGCCCAAAGCCTTGTGGTCTCTAATTGGGCCACACACAAAATAGAGTTTCAGATTGAAGGCCTTTTGGAGCTATGATTTAGAAAGGCAAATCCATTATGGTATCTGATTATGACACTGACATTAAAAGCACTGTGAACCTCTAATCGATGGAGGTTAATTTATTTAGACCATAAACCAGGAATTAATTTGAAAGGGGCTATGGTAGAGCAGCAGCTGAGACTCCAACCATCCCTTGTGTGATGCTGGTGGGTTGACAGGGACATGATGGCCAAACTGAAGGCAGAGATCACAGTTCTACTGACTCTGTAGACCTCTGCCTGTCCTCTGTCTCAGCCCCGTGCTGACTGCAGACCAAGGAGATCTTATTACAGAAAGATGAGAAGTTGAGTCTCAGATGAGCGTTATCTTTGATTTGCCCTACAGTGGAGACTGTCCCTCCCTGGACATACTAGAACCCCACATTACGGTGAGAGTAGAGTCCTGCTTCTCTGAAATGTTGCCCTCTAAGCACACAGTGGTGTGGCTCAGTCCTCCAGCAGGTACTGATGTGCATTGTGCCCACACCAGAGACCCCTTGTCAAATGTGGCCAAAGAGCATCAGGTCTGGAGGGGTCTGGACATAAAGGATCATGCCAAGTAGCTCTGGTCCAGAGAAGAGATTTACAGCTCCTGGCTCCTACCTAGGGGAGTGCTGAAGTGGAAGAGATTTCCTTAGCCCGTCACTTTTATTTTCCTTGGTTATTGTTTAAAATGCAGAGATTATGGGGTCAAACTTTCTAAGCCAATATTTTTCCTAATGAAAAATGTAGTAGGGTACGAGTCAGTGATCGAATCTATATGGTGAGTGTTCCACACTACAGTGATTTCCACAGACAGAACTTCAATAAATCTTGTTTTCAGAGAAATTATATGAGGCTGATGCTCTATTTTTGCCAGTTTAAGATCACTTTACCCCTCTGCTGTGCTCTGTCCAAGTGGAACTTTCCTCCAGCTGAGCTGAGTCTTTCCTACAGCAATGCAAAGATCCTCATGGCTGCAATGCGAGCAGGGCAGGGTGATGAAGGTGTACACCCAAGTCCCTTTGGGGCCACCCCACATGGCAGTGTGGTTGTGGGGTCCCTTTTCCAAAGGGGACCAAAGATGCCACAGGCCCTCCTTAGACAGAACAGTAGCACTGTCTCTCAGTACTCCAGCCTGAGTTCTGGCAACACTGGGTATGTCACCTTTCCCTTGGGGAGAGAATCGCAGGCATTGGGTAGCACTGCTCCTGCTACAGACTCCATGGGACATCCATCACCAGCTCTATTTGGTGAGAGACACGTCTTTGTCCTTCCACCATGCACAGTCCTGCCTCTTATCAGTATTATTTAATGCTGCAGCTGCCACAGCCTCAGTCAGTGCCCTGCCGAGCTGTGCGCGGTGCGATGGCAGCCCTGTCACCCTGCACATGCATGCCTGCAAACATCCCCCAAGTACTAATAGTATTAGTATTGGTTGGATGGATGGGAGAATCCTTCAATATCCTCTCTCCACTCAAGCCTAGGAGCTTTTTCCTGATTTCCATCCCAGTTTGGTGTTGTTCATCAGGGAGGCAGATGCACGGGGGCAGCCTGATCCCCATATCGACTGCCCTGCTGTCGAATGCCTCTACTTGCTCGGTGGATTCGGCGACAGCCCGCGTACAACCATATTTCACAGCCTGCCCATAGGATCAATATGACATTTCCATTCATCATTAAATATGTCTTCTTTACTTTGTGCTGCATAAATCAACCTTTCAAACGTGGCTCCTGGAGTAAAGAGTTGATCTCAGAGACCACTGACCAAAACAGGGGTTTTCTAGATGGCTTCAGAGTTATCATGTACTGCTGGTGTAAATGGTACAAACTTTGTGAAGAAGCATGGAGATTAGGTGTCCCTTGCAGGTGTTGGGGGAGTTTTAAGCTTCGTGCTGTCCCTGCATGCTCTGCCATGCTGCTTGATGCAGGAGGAAACACACTGCAGTAGGATCTGCTTGCCCCAGGGGTTGTGAAAGTACCAAGACCATTTGGTCTCAGGTTGTGCTGGATTTTTTACCCCTTAGACTGATCCCAAACCAGCTTGGTGTGTGCAAGGTCAGGTGCACAGGCACTGAGCTCAAGCCCACCCTCAAGAGGCTGTTGATCCATACACAGGAGGGCAGGTAGTTCTCTCTGTTGGGGTGAGTTTCCCTGTCTTCTGGGGATGGACCAGGAGCTGTGGGGGTCATTATCTTCTGAGATAAGCACAATTCCTGCTTCAACCCACCTCCAAAGAGGTCTGCAGCAGGCTGGAAACAGTCCCTTTCTCACATTCTGCCTTAGATGTGACCCTGGAGAAGCTGGTCTTTGCTCCTGTGCTTCTCCTCCAGATAGGGATGTCCAGCACCCACTTGCTGCTTGTGCAGCTCTGGCTCCCATAGTGAGGAAGAGTGTGGGACTGGGATTGCTCTGCAGAGATGGTGGGGAGAGACAAAAAGCGCTACATCCTTGGTGACATGCAGGTGCAAAGATGGTGGATGCAGAGGATCCATAGGATGTCTGGGCAGAAAGGTATGTTCAGATCTCTGCAAAGCCATCCCAGCCCTTGGTGGCAGCGGAGACAAAGGGAAGGACTGGAAAGGTGTACATGGAGCTGCCTCTGCAACATGTTCTGATCTCCCCCCTGAGGAGTGGAGCCCTCCCCATGCGCTGGCTTTTTGTCAGCCAGCTCCCTTGTCCCTGCCGCACACACACACATTTTAGCACTGTCTGCAAAGGAGTTTGGGAATCGATATTGCAATTGTGTTGTAAGTGAATTAGTTATAGATCAGCTTGGGGTAGGATTAGCTTATAGATCAGCAGGCTGGCAGGTGCAGGGAAGGAGCACAGGCAGACATGCACGCACACCCCCAGCACGCTCCTCTAATGCCCAGCAAGGAGAGGAGGGTGAGTCAGGGCTCTGCAGGCCTGCGACTGCTGCCCTACAAAGTGCTGCCGTACTCCAGCATTGTAGGCAGGTGAACGCTTGGTCCTGGGTTTTGCAGTTTTTGGGATAGTGGGCCAGGGCTTCAAGAGCAGCAGAGGTGATGTTATAACCCAGTCTTGAGTCTGCAGATGTGGAATGAGAACTCCTTAGCTGGCTCCATACAGTCCTGGCCCCATGGCTTGCATCCTTCCTGCAAATGCCTGCACCTCTGGAAGGAAGCTGCTGGGGGCCTCTATCCCAACGTTTTTGCAAGAAGTGCATAGAAATACCCCAAAGACAAACCAATCCTCAGAGATTTCCTTTTATGTTTTCTCAGCGATTGAAACAAATTGCTTTTTTCTAGTTGCCATCTGCACATCCGGGGTCTTGACTCTTTCTTTTAGTGATCTCACATGAAAGCTCTATCCCCATGTAGGGGTGGGGAAACCAAGGCTCCGATCATAAACTGCTTCCTCCAGCCAAAGTGGCTGATGCAGTGTATCCACCCAGGCTCTCAGCACCACTCCATACATGGCCAGTCCTGGACCCTACTTTCTTCTGGTGAGCTGCACTCTTCTTAAAGTCCCACATAGACTCCTGTCATGACTCCAGGATAGCCTGACTTCTAAAATTAGCCCAGTGCCTGAGTCCGTGCTCAGGGGTTTTCCCTTTGAATAATCCCCCTGCCTCCCCTCCCGCTTTTGCTTTGACTAAGCATGCTGCGAAAACAACTTGCTTCTAAAATAAGCATCTCCTCTAACTCCCAGTTTAAACCTGAGTAGCCGAGCATGACATAGCGGAGTTGGGATGGCAGCTGTGCCATCTCTCAGGCCTCCTTTCGGTGCAATGGCACCTGGAACAGCTGGGGCAAGCACATGTGCGGGTTAGGGCAGTGTGGGCTTCAAAGGGGATCAGGGATCTGCTGGGAGTGTAGTGGGATTATGGGGTATGAGAGAGAGTGTTCCCATAGTGGTACCCGCTGCTGGACAGTCCATCTTCTCTGAAGAGCACGTTTGACATCAGGACGTGTTCATTTGGTGAGATGAAATACAGGCAGACCTCTGAGGAATGCAAGCCCTCTGGGCAAGGGATAGCGAAATGACTTTTCCCTGGCACCTTGTGCTGACTTTCCTAAGTAACCCTGTCTCCATCCCTCTTCTCCTTATGTCAATCCATTTTTCAGCTGTGGGGCCAAGTTGCTACAGCTCAGTTTACACCCACAGGATTTGAGCTGGGGCCAGATCCCAAGCTCAGTTTCAGTCATAAATCTGGAGTAGTTCCACTGAAGTCAGGAGAGTTAATTCCAGATTTACACCCGGTGGCACTGAGGTGGGACCCGAAGCCTCTCTGGCTTTGGGAGCAAAGTGGGTGAAGTCTGTAGAGGATTTACCCTGGCAGGTTGCAGTGTTCGACCCCTGGCAGTATCTGTGCCTGAGTATCCAAAGGCTGGAGTTATTAGAGCAAGCCCTCTGTTTATTATTTGATATAATCTACTGCTATCCCACCGGGTTTCCCTCACTCTGCACTCTGGGAAACCGAGTGGAACTAACCCGAATAGGAGGATTATAGGCTCCAAATGGAAACGGTTGCACCAAGCCGCCAAGCGGAGCTCCTTGCACTGAGCAAAGAGGGCGGCTGACAGCCTCAATGACATGCCAGCACTTAAAATGCTGGATGATGGATGAATGTCATGCTNTCCTCATCCGTGGGCTGTGATTCATGGGGAGAAGAGAGGGCTGAGCTCCTGTCTACGGGCCCCACCGCTTTCTGCACGCTGGATTGAAATTTTACTGCTCCTGGCAGCTCTCTTGCCCACAGCACAGGCACATGCACAGATATATATTTCTATATGTGCACATAGGACACATAGGAAGAATGTTTAACAGATGTGTGTGCAAATGTGTGTGTATTTATATAAATACCTCCCCTTGACATGCACATGTAAACATGTGAGATTTCCTCCAAGACACTTCATTAAAGGCCATCCTTGTCCCCACCTTTCACTGTATATTCTAGTTCATCCACAAATCACATCTACTAAATGACTAAAGGTTTTCTGCAATTTTTTTTTTTTTTGTATTCCCCAGATGTCAGGGGATGTCAGTGATATGGCTGCATTACTCAGAATATTGCGGTCTTGTCTCCAGAGTGCCCGAGCAGGGGATTTCTCTCTCCGTCTCCTGTTGTATTCCTGACAGCAAAGTAATTTGCTTATATAGATTCTGGCAACAAGAACAACGCAAAGCCTGGCTGCTTGACAGTGTTGCATTTTTAACTTGCAGTTGAACAACTTCATTCTGAAGACCTCTGGGATTCCTGTTCCAGGGCTGTTGTCTCCTGGGATTTGCTCCAGCGTTGGGTGACTGCATAGATGTGACCATACTGGTGCCTTCCCTGGCACAAGGGCTGGTGAAAGGGGTCCTACTGCTGGCTGTGCCCTGGGCTGAGGGCAGAACAGGACCTTTCCTCTGGGCAGGGTCCGTGATGCCTTTCTGCTCAGAACCTCATACTGCAGGCATAGCACCCTACATGGGGCTCCCAGAGCTGTTCCCAGAGGGACAAGTCCTGGAATGGCCAGAAGTCCATAGCTATTCTGCAAAGATACGAGGGTTAGCCAGGGGGAGAGGGATCCCATGCCTCAACACGACTGAGAGAAGAGCCCTTGTTCTCCAGGTGCGTGAGCACATCGATGCTCCAGCAGCTGGTGCTCGGCCAGGCAGCTGACATGCTGGAAAATGAAGCAAAATCCATCTCAGTGGGTGCAAGTTGTGGTTCTGCAAGGCCAAGTGGGCAGAGGAGGGGGCTAAGCCTGGGAACAGGGCCCGGAGGGGCAGCAGTGTGAGCAGAGCCCCGTTTGGGGCTGAGTGTGACCCCAGGAGTGGCGGCGTTTCGGCAGGCGGCGCTCCTGCCCCCGCGCAGCGCTGACCCCAGCACCCCCGGGATCCATCCTGTCACCCACCTCCGACAGCAGCTGCTTAACCGCGCACAGCAACCCGGCGCAGCAGTTTCGGCAAGAGAGAGAAGAAGCCTGTATCCAATTGAAACCGCAGGGGGGATCTAGGGAGGCAGAAGGTAATTTCCCGAGCTGGAATATGGCCAGCATACAAGGACTAATATCCTGGCTCCTGGGGAAACAGTCATGGGATCTTTGCGTGCTGAGAGTCATCCTGATCTCTGTTTTAAGTCAGATCTGGAAAAAGGGAAAATGAGACAAAGGGAAAAACCCTTCCAAGATGCCAGGGCTTTGGGGCACTGCTTAAAGCTGCCCTCACCACAGGGAAGGTCTTCGTGGAGGCAAAGCTGCCAGGCATCCCCAACACAGAGGCCTGGCAGCTGATCCATGCTCCCTTGCCCAGGGGCTCCCTCCTGCTCCCAGATGTGGCCAAGGAGTGCCCTGGCTCCTGGGAGGGAAGCATGGTGCAAATGTCCATCAGTAGCATCACACAGAGTATTGCTGTAACCTGGTCATGTCCTTGTGCAGGTGTTTCCCTCTGCTGGGAGATACCAGGGAGGCTCAGAAAGGTCTCATGTTGAAGCAAATTTGGGGATAGAGGGCCGTATGTTAGTACCAAGCAGCCCACACTGCAGCTGTGGTAAGACTGCTTGGTTGTGTCCAAAAACTATGCCAGCAAAAAGATAATTGGCTGCAGAAACACCACACAGGGTAGGAACTGCTGCAGAGAGGATGGGGTGGGAATAGAGGCAGCTGGTGGTCAGAGCAGCAGCAGTGTGTACACTGGAAAATGCTGCTCCCCACACAGGGAGCTCCCTTGCTGTTGGTATATGCCATTGGGAAGGGATCCCACCCACTGCTTGGTGCCACAGAGCAGGCAGGAAGGAAAAGCATCCCTGACACGCTGGGGCAGGTGAGGGCAGGCTGCTTTGCGAGCTGTCTGAGCTCACATCCCCAGCATTTATGCTGCTGGTTTGTTTAAGTGCTTTGCTCAGGCAGAGCAAGACAACCCCAACCTGTGCTTGTGTGAAGCCATCTCAGCAAGTGGTGCTGAAGTGCTGCTCTAATGGAAGTGAGGGCTGCTCTAGCACTGCTGGGGCAGCCCAACAGCTTCCTGCCTGCGGGAAGGAGAGAAAAGACCTGCTTTAAAATTTAAAACACTTGGAAACAGCACTGGAAGCACTTCTGGTTAAGAATTACTACTATTGCTAGTGTGGCTAGAAAACCTTGAATGTAAGCTATAGGATAGTGTGTCTTTAATCAGTGTCTGCAGCAGGTTAACAGCTAGTGCTCTCCTCACCTTTACAAGTGATCCTTTCAGGTCATTTTTTTCTTATGGCTGGGCTCCCTGTGATCTGCCTGCTGGCTGGCAACGACTTCTAGCGTCGTCCCCTTGTCTTTTGCTGCGACAGGGCAGGGGATAACAAGCAGCAGCCCATCTCACTGCCCCATACATCACAGCCAAGATCTGTATTCTGACAGTTGCATTTTGTCTCCTACTTTCTGAGCAATGTTCCCTCAGAAAGTCAGGAGACAAAAGTATCCTCAGGTTTGATTGAAGACCCAGGGCAGTCAGACACATCCTTCAGACCACCTCAGGAGATCTGGTTGCTGAGAGTTGTTGTCTTCTTAAATTCTATCAAGGGAGAGCAAGAAAGCTGCCAGTGCTTTGCTTTGCTGTGTGGTCTTGCTGCCTCACCCATTCCTCTGCTTGGGTTCCTGCTTGCTGGCAGCCAGGAGTGAATCCAGCCAAGACCTAATGTTAGCAAGCCCTGACCATTGCATTGTGCATAATAAGAGTTTGGTCTCTTGTGGCTGGGGTGACTGGGTGACACCTCTTATAGGTGACACATGGATGGAAAAACAGAGTCACCCTTCACAGGAAGCCAGTGGTGAGCCACAGCTTGGGTTGGGAGGAAGCAGGGAGGCTTCCAGGAGAAGTAAACCAAAGATTGTGCCAGGACCTGTGTATCACTGATGCAGTGGCATATCTGTGCAGTGATTTCCCTTAGAGCCACAGTCTGCCCTTGGAGCTCAGAGAAAGATCATTTTGGCTATTATTAATAAAGCTCTTGGTGGCAGCCTCTCGCCCAGCTGTGCCTTCCCTGATGGACCAGCTCTGTGTTACCCAGCCTGGCAGAGAAACCAGCTCCCAATCTTCCCACCGTCCCTCCAAGGAAGCTGTGTTTCAGGAGCAGGGGAAGATGAAGCTCCACCATGCTCAGTGGGAGAAGTTGTGCACACATGTTTGAGAGCAGGCCTGTGCTGGCTGCTTGCAATTCTCAGAGGGTCCTGTGTGTTTGCAAAGGCAGCTCTGTCAATCAATAAAAAGCAATCACAATAATGAAGTATCAAGTAGGAAGAAAAGATTTCAAGCTCTACATTGTTGAGGGATTGGGGGTTTTCTTTAAATGAGGCAAGAGAGGCTGGGAAAGCCGAGCCCATCAGGGGTGACAAATCTGTTTCTGTTGCACGGGGGAAGTGGCAGGACCGCAGCCCCTCTGACCAGATCCAATGACAAGCGAAAAGCTGAGAGAGGACCCCCTTCCTGCAGACACAAAGGACAAGCCAGTGGCGGCGACTTTCTCTCTGAAAAGTCACGTTTGCCAGGGGAGGCTGTGAAATCCAAGACGTTCCCAAGAGCTTGTTCCCTTCCCGTCCCCCCAGTCTGGGGAAGGGAATCATTCTGATTTAGTTTTTATTATCGTTATTCCCTCCTGGGTGAGTGCTGGGAAAGTGGTGAATTTTGCAGCTGCCCAAGAGTCAGTGGGAAGGGGGATGTGAGGGGTGCATGCCAGAGCAAGGGTCCCTTCTCACCTTTTCTCTGCCTTCCCACAGGACAAGGCATAACTAAAAGCAAAGCACCTCTTGTTGTCCTTGCCCTCCAACTCATTCATCCCCACACACCCTATTTCTCTCTCAGTAGGACCTGTGGGGTAGCTTGTGGCATGCAAAGGCAGCACTGCCACAGCCAGGCAGGAGTGTGCTGGCTGCATTGGCAAAGGGATGAGGAAAGGTATTTACCTCAGCATCTGTTTAAAAAGCAAATCATGAGCTGCTTTATACTGGAGGAGAAGTTGCTGGGGACTCAGGTTAGCAAGGCTGGTTAGAGATGGGGAGCTCCCTTCTGTCAGTGCTTGCCTAACTGGCCCATCTTCCCAAGGCAAGGCTGGTCCTAACAGGGCTTTTTTAGTGCAGAGGCAGGTCACTCAAACAATCTTCTGTAATTAAACCAAACACAAACTGTAGCAGTCTTTACCTGCAGCCATGCAGTCTCCAATAGGGCAAAAGTCTTTCCTGCCATAGCAACATCAATTAAAAAAAAAAATCAATGAGATCTCTACCTGGCAACGGAAATCTCCACTGATCCATGGAGATAAGGGCTGGATGTGATTGCACATGGTCTGGGAAGGCCTGAAACAGGGTATGGGATTGCTGTGAAGGGATGTAGGGTCAGTCACACTCTGTCCCATGTCTCTGATGCCAGCTTGTGAGGAATTTTAAGTAGAGTTTTATAGGTATGAATTCCTTATGGCCACAACCCAGACAGGTGAGTAAGGTAGAGACAGGGACACATCCACTGCCACTTTTGCAGAGGGGAGATGCTCGATGTCCTTACGCCTGAACTTTCCTGCAGGGTAGCTGTAGTCCCAGCACCAGCTTCAGGTCTTGCCTCTCCTCCTTCCTCCACCTTGTGCTCACTCCCTTTGCTTTGATTATACTGATTGCCAGAGAAACACCTGTCACAGAACGCCCAGATTCTGATGGCCTTTGAAGCTGCTGACAGCATGAACCATTGCAGTGGCAGCATGGAATGGAAGAGCCATGGGCTGTGGGGCCCTCACCAGTATCTCCCACAGTCTTGCAGTATAATGTGTGCTGTGGCTCAAGGAGTGGCACATAGAGAACAAAATCCCCTAATTTATTTGATGGCCCAGCAGACCTGCTTCTTTAACCAGGTGGCAGCACCTTGGGCTTCAGTGCTGCAGGCCCTGGGTATAAGACAAGCTGCTCCAACTGGGGACTGGCTGCAGCTCTTCCCCTGGCCATGACCTCCCAACTCAGTCCAGGGAGCTGTTGCACCTGCCTGCCTCGAGTCTTTGCTCTTATTAGCAAAGACCTTATCTCAGAGACAGGGTCAGCAGCTCCTCCCATCCTCTGTGGCCTTTGTCCTTGCTGGGGAGATGCAGATGTGGAGGGAGAGGTGCCCTCTTGGCAGGATGGGCATAGGTGTACAGATGCTGTCTGGAAGGCATCTGCATGCCTTTCCAGTGGAGGGAAGAAGACAGAAAATAGCACCCAATTCCAACCTTCTTCACAGACGGAACACTTGGGCTTGTTGTCCACCTTCGTCAAATCAAAGGGACAGTGCTGGTGCTGGAGCTTGCAGAGCTTTTAGTAAGGGTCTGAACCAGGAACAGCCCTGTTTTTTTTGGGTACTCCTTTCAGTCCAGCAAACAGCCTCCTGCTCGGGCCATAGGGGATGGGAGGAAGAAAAAAGGATGGATTTATTCAGTGAAATTAATGGAGTGACACTGGGTGTTAATGGCCTATTTACCAACATCTCCTCCTCTGTCTTTCACTTAGCTAGAGAAACTGCTCTGCCCTCAGCTGTGCCCATCACGCTTTTCCCCCAGTTTGTTTCAGACTCACAAGGAAGGGCCCCTCTCTAACGGGAACCCCAGAGCCAGACCCCCCCAGAAGACATGATTCAGCTTACCTGTGTGTCTCCAGCCCACGTGTTCTCGCTCCCACCTTGTCTATACATGCTGGCAGGAAAGATGAAGTTGAACAAACCATTTACACGCCAAGTGGATTAGCCAAATTGTGTTAAGCTCCCGCAGGGACATCCTTGTTCACAGCCTTCATTTGATTTCTCTTTCAAAAGCTCACCAAGCTGAATGTGATTATGGCCTCTTAATCCTGCCTGCATGTGTCCACGTGGGGTTAATGCAGCGTAATAGATGCCCTTTACAAGTGCACGCTGGTGACCATTGCTGCATGGCTAAACCCTCAAGCCCAGATGTTCAGCAGATGTAAACCCAAAGCACAGACTCTGACTGCTACTCTTTGGCCAAAAAGCTGCTCTCACACCTAAAATATGGAAGGGAAACTCCATCTTCCCAAGGCTGAGCAGCAAATCTGTGTCAGAAGCAAGAACCACTGTTGACACTCAGATCGGTTTAACTCCTGCAGTGTTCAACCCCCTTGGCAGGTCTAGCCTGTGATAAGAACTTGCATTTTCCTGGAGGTTGGGAAATGGTACCAGAGTCGCAGCCCCATCAGGAGTGCTGCCCTTCCAGTCTGATCCCCACTTGTCAGCATCTGCAAGCCCCTGCCCAGGGGTGGCTATGCTGACAGGCAGATTTGTTTTTGAAATAGTATCACTTTCCTAAGGCAGAAGCTACAACCAAAGTGTCATTGCAGCCAAACAGCAACAGTGGAAATCCATAGACCTGCTCAGCTAGATATTGCAAAGCTGCCTGGCTCTGCCCAGCCAGGCATGGGAGACTGTAAAACACATGTGAAGAGATTTAAATTGGTTGCCTTTTACAAATAAGGAACCAAACTGATGTTGCCTTCAAGGAAGGAGGGCCACAAAGGGCAGAGGGAGGCATTCCCCAAATCGATCCTGTGAATCACACTTAAAAGCAAAACCAGGACTTGGAACAACAGGATTTGCCCTGTTCAGAGCACCTCTCCCTGTTTTCACAGAAGAAACCACCCCAAGCCATTCACACATTTACAAAGAAGTTTGCCACAGCAAGATGTGCAAGGTGCTCCATTTAGGGAGAGAAACCTGCCGTGGTTCAGTCCTATTATCAGCAAGAAAAAATAAGAAACTCAAAGACCTTCTTGTCCAGAGACAAGGGGGATGAAACCACAGGGGGTAATTTCCATAACTCTTTCAGCCACCACTCAGCACACAAACTCTCTTTTCTCAAAGTCAGACCACCTGCCAGGGGAGCAAATCCATTCCCCTGGTAGCTCAGGACTGTATCACATAATCCCCTTAATAAAGTAATCAAGTCCCAGATTAAAAACAGTTAGATCTCTACCCTGCTGAAAGGTTTTTTTCCAGAATATCTCTAGGAGGAAACCTCCTTAAAATGTGCTGGTTTTGCTGGACTGACCAAAAAAAATAACATCCCTCTCCAACAAGTAAATGGTAAAACTGTTATTTCCCCATGGAAACTGTTGGGTTTGCCAGAATGATATTTTCCATTAAAAATGTTTTGCTGGAGAATTCCCAACAAGTCAGGCTGCTGCATCACTGATTTTAATCAAATTTAGAAATTCTCGTTTCCCTTTGTTCTTAAACTTGTATTTAGGAGCAGGGATGGTTACAGACCTGTCTGCCTCCTTCACCAGCAATGTAATGTCACCCACCAAGTGACACGTGTAAGAAAGATAGCAATGAAAAACCCAACGTAGCTCTTGCTACAGTCGGCGCTCCCCAGGCAGAGGCATAATCTCTCACAAGGCTGCCTCAGCTCTCAGAGCCCCTTGATCTCCAGCTGGTTTTTTGGAGATGCTCATTTTCCTAAGCATAGCTCTAACAGTGAGGCTGTGCTGAATTCACAGATAATCAGTGCCTAATTGGATTAGGAGCTGATAATATCTTTGACCTTTTTTTAATGGCTTGTCTGGCCTGGCTTTCTGCAAGGCTGAGGCTTAATTTTAGGCAGGAGTTTTTTCCACAAGTGAAGCGTGACCCTGTTAACCTCTGAATCAGAGAGGTGACCTTCCCTCTCTCCAGCCACTATGGAGCTGATGAAGACTGTGAGGTACACACAGGCTTCACAAATCTGTGTACAGACAGACTGAACCTACCTACAGAAGTCAGAGTCAGGACCTGATTTTCAGCCAGAGCTGTGCAGATACTGGGCTAAATCCTCAGACAGAAATGGTGAGTCAAAGGAGTGTGAAGCTCCTGTGAAGTCAGTGTCCCTGCCAGTGTCAGCTGCACAAGTCACTTCCCCTCCTCACCAGTTTTTCTGTATGCAGCATGGGGGGAAAAATCACTAGTGCAACAAAGGATCCGGAGATTCAGATATTGGGTATTTGTGAGACAAAGGCATAGGGATGCTTGTGCATTTGTGTGGTTACATCTTGCTCTGGCTCACCTAGTCCCATCATTGCAGCTAAGTGTGTGCTCCCACACATGTGAGCGGGTTCATGCACAGGCCCAGCACAGCTGAGAGCAGCGACAGCGTGTTTGAGTTACACCTAGCTCATGCCCATCACACATACACTCTATTTTGGGGCGTTGGGATTTAAGGAGACGCAGGGAGCAGGAGGGGAGGGAAGGCTGCCTGATGAACAGCAGATGTTGGTGATCATTGGATGGAGCTGTTAATTTAACTGGAGTTTATTGAATAGCAATTAGGTGGGGTCTCATTACTGTAGCCAAGTGGCACAAAGACGTGCTGTAAAAACCCAGGGAACAGGGATATGCACCAGCAGAGTGACAACACTGATGGGGTATTTAGGACCTGGAGCAGTAAATCTTCTCACTTGCCCAGAGATCCTTCTCCTGGGTGGTGCTGGCTGGAGCTTGACACGTGAACCCAGCTATTGGGTCTGTCTCAAGATGGGAGGCTGCAAACATAGTGAAGGGTAGTGAGTGTGTGTACTCAGGGGAACAGAGGACAGGAGAGAAATGAAGGTCTGAAAACAGTGTCAGTGAAGAGGTGTGAGTGACAGCCTGGGTAAGACAGCAGTTCTCTAGCTCAGCCAGGGATGGAAGCAGGACAAAGGGTGGAAGAAGGATTTCAAAGTCTGTAAGATACATCCAGGTGTCCTAACCTGCCAGGGGATGGGACGGAGTGTTTTGGTGCTTTAGACAGAGCATTACCCCAAAACAAGCAGAGCAGGACTACAGCAGGGCAGGTTTCCATTTCATATAGTAGCCAGAGACCACACATTTAACTGCTGCTTCTCCAGCAAGCTGGGAGTTGTGTTTGACACCTCTGCTGTGTAGGGTAGCCCTGACACTGCCAGGGAGGGAAGCCAGTGCTCTGCTCCTGCTAAATGTGGGCATGAGATCCACTAAGCCCATTTCCCAAGAAAGACCCAAAGCTGCTTGCATCAGCACAGCCTGAGCACTTGGTGTGATTTAAACAGCACAGAGAAGGCAAGGGAGCATTCCTACCCCTGCACAGCCTGACCTGAGCCTAAAACCCAAGGAGAGGATAGAGGTAGGAGAGAAAAGTCCCAAGCAGAGCTTGCGTCTAGCACAGGAGACACACACTGACACATACAAACCCACATTCACTCTCCTAATGACATGATTATATCTTGCTTCTATCTTGCAAGAAAAATCAAATGATACAGGTTCAAACACAAAAAAACCCTTCCGCTAATGAACAAATTGCCAAACTAGAGCGCAGCAGGGATTTGGAGGGTTAAAATGTTTGGGATTAATTAACTGATTAATTAAGCCCTCACATCAGCCTTCATCCCTGCAGCCCTGCTATTGCATGAGGGATATACTGGGAATGTGTGATCCTGTCAGCACGATGCAGGAATGCTGGGGGGAAGGTGCTCAGCGAGGGAATTTTACACACACATTCGTGATTGTGGGGTTAAAGTCAGCTATGCCCTGCAGACCTCGTGTGAGACACCTTCACACCTCTGCTCTGATTGGAGTAGCTGCACGTCAGGGCTGCTGGTTGCTTTGAGATCTTAAAAGAAAAACATAGTTTTCAAAAGCCAAAGGGATTTCTTTCCCCTGAGGGCATGGGGCTTCCTTTTGCTGTGCCCTGCTGTTAACGTGACAGCAGCCCTGCTCTGCTCAGCAGCCCGTGATTCCCACCGCCTGCTTATCCTGGAGAAAGGGAGCAGTGGGTGTTGCAGTGTGGTCTCAAAGGATGGTAGAAGGATGGTAGCTGTGGGGCTTTTTGCACGGGTCTCTAGCCCCATCTGAGTATTTAATGTTCAAAATTGGGTGGGACCCTTCATTTCATGAATGGCCAATCTTACTGCATGGGGGAAAAGAAAAGGCATAATGCTTTTAGCTTTGTCTCCCATCCGTCCTGACCCACAAAACAACCAAAGGAAGTGTCTCCATGCCATGAGGCCACCTGTCTGATTCGCATGTCCTGACTTAGTAGAAGTCTATCCCCCAAATGTACTGTTGGTGGATCTGGAGGATCATCAGCTTTCTGAGTACTACTACAGCCTTCAAGACTTGAAATACTGCTATACCCAGTACTTTTAACACTTAAGCTGTTTACAACCCATGCTCTTCTCACAGTCAGTGGGCTCAGCGTCTGGAAGGGTGCAAACGACCTTGGTTCATTAACAAGACCTGGCCTGGGCACTTCTCTTGCAGTTTTACAAAGCTGTGCTAGCAGATCTCTTGTACATCAAGAACAGCTTTGCAACCCTTCCCATCAGAGTAAGTGAGAAAATAAGCAAACTCACAGGGGCCTGCACACACAAGAGTTGATCATGAATCTGCAGCAGATATTTTTATGTAAAGCACAAGCAAAAGAAGAGAGTGGTTACAGCAGGGGATAGAGTATGCCCAGGCAGATTAAAATAGCCTGTCTTGGAGATATCCTTCTGAGTGTGGATGACACCAGCTTAGCCTGTCTCACATGTGTTTGTTTTGCTGGGTGCAAGCACAGCAAAGGAAATGGCAACCGGAGCTCGGCCCACCACAGCTTCACACTATAAATAAGGCATCGAGCTATTGCACCCACCGAATTCTTCCCTATCTTCCGGTCTATGGCAGTGTAGTGTCTGGGCTATGTATAGTATCAGCCCCTTTGTGGTATCAGGTGTTTTCTCTAAAGCCCTGGCTCCCAGATTCTGGGATTACATGGTCAGCTCTGGGTTTTTTCTGAGAAAAATAAATCAGATGCCAGAAAGCAAAATTTAAGATTAGAGTCCAAATGCATCTAAATAGGCAGAGCTGATGCGTTTTGCTTAAGAACTTCTTAGGGAGAAAAATGTGGTTATTCCACCATCAAGATCCTTCTGAGGAAAATATTTTGATACAGGTTTTTATTTTCTGATCAGAAGAATCAAAGCAACAATACAAATCATTCCAGCTTCAAATTCCCAGGCTGAGCAGCAGGCTTCATTTGAAAATATGACAAGAAATTTCCTCTTCTCAAGTTACATTTCCAATGGCAAAAGAGATTTTTCTTACTGGTGTTTTCACTTTCTAGATTCATGATTTAGCTGCAATCTGCAGTTTGGAGATTTTTTTCTTTTGCTTTCTGACATTTCAACATTTCCTTCTGATTCCCCACTGAGAATGACTTGGAAACACCAAGATTTCTGGCAAGTGAAAGTTTCTGTTTATTTTCCTGCATCGCCAGGCTGACAAGACAGAGGGTAAACACGTGATGCTCCAAGATCCAGGCAGAATGCCTTGGTTCTGTGTATGAATGCTGATTTTTGGTGCTGGCTGCCTCGAAGACCCTGACTCTGTCCCTAGTGAGCACTGTGAGAGTGTGGAAGTACAGCAACATCTCTCCCTGGGAGCTCTGTGTGCAGAACATCTTGTTGCAAAGGCACAGGGCTGTTCTGCAGAAGATGAACAATTTCCAGATTACAAACCCCACAAGTGCCACTGTTCATTTCCTACCCGCAAAGGAGATTAAACCACAGATGGAAGAAATGTACTTTTCATCAGGTGGCGAAATAGGTGGCACAGGCTGTAAAGTCTGCAACACCCACACTCGAGGTCAGGTGGGCTTACTCAGCAAGATGAGTAATTTCTACTGCTCTCAGAGTGGGATTCTTCAGCAGCTGAGCTCACCTGGGGACAGCACGCAGCTCTCCCACAGGGCATAGGCCTGAGCTCACCTGGGGACACCACGCAGCTCTCCCACAGGGCATAGGCCTGAGCTCACCTGGAAAGAGAAGACACTTTTTTCATCGGGTGCTGAGCAGCAGCACTGCTTACATGCTTGCTCTGTCTATTCATTTCAGCCCTCTGAGGGCCACACAGAATCACACCAAATTCTTATTCTTCATGAATTTACTGTGATTGCAGCAGTGCCTGGACAACCCCAGGGAGATGCTGGTCTGACTGCTGGAGCCATTGCATATCTCCAGAGCACCAGACAGGTCAGGATCTAAGAAGAGAAGATGGATGCACAGTGCAGCAAGAAGAAACACAGTGACTCCTGTTTCAGAGGGAGGAGAAATGGAGCAGAAAAAAAGATTAAGGCCTGGGCTCCCGCAGAAAGTTTTGCTGATGAAAGTTCGAGTGTATCCATGAACTAGCAAATTCCCTGGGTGTGAGTGAACCAGGCAGCAGGGTAAGGCCTCCCCCTTTGCAATCTCTGGTTCCACTGTCGTGGGAAAATACCTGGGTTTAGTACATCCTGGACGGGCGTCGAGATGTGAAAACTGCTTTTTGTCCCCATGGCTCTCAATCTGCAATTCCAGTTTCCCTGTTGCCCTGGGGAGGACAGAGCTGAGGGTTTGCTGGTGCTGGTTAGAGGGTGTCCAGCCCCTGCAGGCAGTGTGGGTGCCACTCACACTGAAGAGTGGGTGCTGAGGATAGAGAAGCTCTCCTCTCCCAGAGAAACTTGGGGATGCCAGCCAGGATGGCCTGGAGAGCTTGTTGATCCATCAACCCCGTGGTGCATCAGAGAGGGGGTGAAAGGAGGCAGCAGGCTGCATCAGCCATGAGCTGGATATGTGAATCCAGTGAGTGACCTTGCTGATCTGTTTTTGGGTATAGTGGGAATTTACATGGACTCTGAGATGCACCAGTCTGGCAGGAGTTCAGAGCAGACTCCAGGGCATGTTCCAGCACCCTCTGCACAAGGCAAAGCACCCATCCACCCAAAGTCACCATCTGAGCCTTTGGGCAGCAGGGACGGGTGACAGCAGACAGCCCCCCGTGAGGGAGCGCTGTGCCGTGCAGTTTTGAGGGGCGAGGAGGGCAGCTCAGGAGCTGACTCGAGAGGATGCTGCTGCGAGTCAGAGGCAGGATGCTCTGAGCGCGGGGCTGCAGGCAGGGGGGAGCTGCCAGCGCAGCCTCCCGGCGCAGAGCGCTGACACTTCTTTTTGTTCAGCCTGACAGCGAGCACCTGGTGCCCCACGCGCGGAGCCGGCGGCCGCCCGCGCCCGCAGCGAGCGCAGGCACACACACGCGCTCAGCCCCGCAGCTCGAATCAATGCAAACATATGCTGCCATTAATGTGAAAATCACTTCTGCAAACATGAGGGTCTCTCTATTCACGGCCTTCCCCTCTCCCTGCAGGGAGTAGGGGGGTCAAGTGCAGACCTTTTATGTGAAATCCCTGAAAGGGACAAGGGGGAGAGAGGGGGAGATGGATGAGGCTGATCGTGATAGGGAAAACTGGACAACGGCCCAGACTAACATACAGGAGCTGCTCTCCTGCCATGAACTGTGCTAAATCTTCAGCGTTGCCTTCCTTTCTCTCTAGCCAAACACCTCCCCGGGGCTGCCAGTTTCACCCTTGCCTATTTCTGATGAATGCAGGAGGAGACTCTGAGGAATGGTGTGACTGGATGCTGCATTAATGGGTGCTCACATAGGTACTGAGGGCGTAGATTTCTGAAGGGGTGGCAGGCTCCCCTTGCATGGTTAAAATAAATGCTGATGAGGGGTGCTAGCTAGAGTAGTTGTGGTGACCAGCATTGGAGTATCCAGTCTTCCCCTAAAGCACAGCATGTATTTTGGCCAGCCCTGATGTACACAGCCATATCAACAGAGGCTGGCTGTCCGAATGCTGCTCCTCTGCCTCACTGCAGTGCTTCAGTCTGCGTGCTGCAGACATTTATAGCAGACTCCTCTCCTCTTTGGGCAAAGTGGCTTCTCTGACGTCCTCTATACCACTGCCCACCTGCTGTGAAACACCCGGAGCTGCTTTGCCCTGACAGTGGCAGTGTGGACATGGGTGGGCAGGTTTGGTTCACAAAGCATCAGGGGTCTGTAAAACAGCTGGAAGGGCTCCCTGTGAATCTGAATGAGAAAAGGGACACAGCTGACATTAGAAGAACCAAATGGAGCTTCTGAACCTCTCAGTTGTTTGTCAAAGGCTTTAGAGCAACACTGTGAGATGCCACTAAAGTGCCTTGCACCACTCTGCACCCACCTCCCCCACGAGACAGGCTATGTCCCTTGTCTGTCCTGTACAGAAACAGCTTTATGTCAGCAAGACTCTTCCATATATCTGCAAAATCCCCCCTCTCTTCTGGGCTGTTCTTGGTTGCTGGTCTGATACAAAAAAAATCTTCTCCAAAGCTGTAGTTTTACTGCTTAGAAAAACACCACCTTTCTCTGCATTGTGTTTCTCAGCACTGAGCTTTTCTTTGACGGGGAAAATTTTCCTGGCTCAGCTTTATGCCCATCTCAGACTCATCTCAAAGCACCTGGTACTTTATAGCATCTCCATTTTGTTTCCTTGCGATGTCCTAGACCAAGCACATGTACTGAATTCCCCAGCATCTGGCCTTCGCCCATATCTATCTGTTGGAAGCTGAATGCATCTGTGATTTGGGAAATCAATCACACTTAATTGAAGGGTGATTGTTTTCACATACGAGCCTGCCACATCACTTTCATCTTTATCACATTCCCTTTCTCTCTGGGTTTTGTGTGACAAGATACTGCAGAGCAGGAGGGAAGAGGTTGCTGACCTTGGACCTGGATATAATTGAAAAAAGGAGGGCAGCATCTTCCTTTCTTTCCTCGGTGGATCAGTTTGCATTTCCTTCAGCTGTTGGACTGAGCACGTGCATGTGCACCCAGAGCCATATTTAATGCAGCCTCACACACAGCCGTGCTGTGATGCTGCACAGCAGAGAAGCTGGTACCCAGCAAGGCCCAGCATTGCTGTGCCATGATCTGGCCCCTCTGCGCACCGCAGCAGGGAAGGGGGAAGGACACAGCATTGGTCTGATGTGGCAGAGTGTTTTGGGTGCCTGGTGTTTCTGGGTGACTCTGAGCATCCTGAAGAGCAGTCCCAGGGAGATCTGCGTGGCTTTTTAATGAGATGTTGGGCAAGTCCATTTTCTGTTCAGTCTTGCATTTTGCCTGGTCACACTGGAGATTGTCTTGAACCAGGATTCAGTCTTCTTTTACTGGAACATTATGTTGCACAGCAGGGCTCTGATTTCCTTCAAGAACTCCCATAACACAGATGGTGCATGAGCAATCCCTCCCGATGGGCCTTTGCAAGGACTTGTGCAGTCCAGTCCCATGTGGCCACCTGTCTTGTCACCCTACTGGGATGTACCAGTCCGAACTGCTGACAAGCTCTCAGCTCACAGAGATGTCTTCCTGCCTGTACCAGCAAGCTGAATTGTACGCTGCTCCCCAGACTCCAGTTTGAAGGTCTCTATAGTATTGACTTTCTCGCACTTGGAAGTGCCTCATTTATCTTATGCTCTGCATTTGTCTTCCCTGCCAGTGTAGTAGTAAGCAACTGAAGCTTGCTGCCAGCTTTTTCCCTTAATGATATTCCACATATGCAGACAAGGATCTGAATCAGAGGTCTGGAGTCAGTCTCTGCTTCCTCACTTTGGAGAAATGTATCTTAACGCAGTATCCTTCCTTTGCAGTTTGTCTTGGGGCTTGGCAGTAAAACAGCCCCACTATCTACCTCTGAAGGCTGTGGTCCAGGGCATGTGTCCAGATTTTAGACTCATTTAAATGCTGATTGTGTCAACAGGAAGGTTCCCGCTGGCTCTGATGGCTCTTGCACTGGGCAGCCCCAACTATCTCCAAATTTGGCTCTTTTCCACTGGGGACAGATTTGTCCCTTCCAGATGTGGGGAGAGCCTTTCCCAGCAAAGACCCAATACAAGCCTTCTACCAGACAAAGGGTCTTTTCTAGATTGCATGGAAGGAACTTTAGGTTCCTCTGGCTGGATGGTGCCTGTTTTTTCTTAGGCACCTTCAGCACAGGCTTCTCTTTCCGACAGGTGCTGATGACTTGTAGCCCAGGCAGACAGGACTGAAAAGGGTAGAAGGACTGGAGTTTGTGTGATGGAGCTGTGGGTTTCATTGATTTCTAAATAAAACTTTCATCAAGACACAGAGCCCCACTTCCCTCCCAATTTTACAAAGCTCTTGTCAATCTCTGACACAGCTGCCAGGGCAAAAAACCAAAGCTGCTGGCATCACTGTGATGGCGTGTACAGAAGCAGAGCAATGGGTGGGGAGTTGGATGTCTTCCCTTTGTGGAGAGGAACCAGAGCCCAAGCCTGGTACCCTGCAACGTACCCACTCCTTGGCTTTCCCTCAGGGCCAAGACACCTCACTACGCTGAGCATGCTCTGCATCTTCTGGGCCTGCTCTTGCCCAGAGGGGATTTGTGTTTGCAATTAACTTTGTGGTGACTGTGTGGGTTACAAATGACCTTTTACAAAGTCACAGTGGAGCTGGGCAAGGAAGAGTGTTGGTGATGCTCACCAGGGCTGGGGGTACATGGGCAGAGCTCTGTACTGGCCCAGGGATTGAATGAGGTCCCTGAAGTCTCCTCATGATGGTAGCAGGTCAGCATCCTCTCCCAGACCTACTTTCTGAAAGCTGACAGGAATGACTGTAGGGAGCCAGCAGAACAATCTTTTACTGCAAACTGTGTCTTTGGTGGAGCCTTCCCCATCACTGGGAGGTGGTGGAGTCGCTCCTCCCAGGGCTAGTGGAGGACACACAATCTCCCTGCCCAGAAACTGCCATGTTCTGGAGCAGGAGGATGGAGAAATCAAGCCAAAAGCAATGATCCAAGCATTATTTGCCTCTTGCACAAAATTTGATGAAAACAGATGGAACATTTGCAGGTTTTTATTAAAAAAAATCAAAGCCCGAAAATTTGAAAGCAATCTTGTATTTGCTATTAGTCTTTTCAGGCTTTGTTTTTCCCTCCTGGCAAAAAATAATTGACAACACTTTCCATCACCAAAAAAAAAAAAAAAAGACCACTAAGAATTAAGTATAAAGTCTTCTGTGTTGAGCAGAGATGAGAGGAAGGAGAAACCCTTCACATTCTCTTGGTTTAGTCCAAGAGGGATTGGAGATCACCTGCTGAGAGTCTGTCTCCCTGTCCAGCATCGAGAGGGGGCAGAGACTCTCCAGAGCACTTTGAGTTGTTGCCGTGTCTCACTAAGGTGGCAAAGCTTTTCCTTTGTGAGCACGAGGAGTATCTGCCATTTTAGCCAGTGTCTGGGAGTCCAGAATGGCCTGAGCAGCCTTTGCTGGCTGGCAGAGGGAGCCACTGGAGCTTTCAGGGAGAACCATCTGTGCTGGAGAAAGGGAGACATCATAGCAGGGATGTATGGGGCAGTAGACCACGGGGTGTCCTGGGGGTGACCACAGGATATCCTGGGGACATCCTCAGGAGAACGAGCAGCACTGCAGTGGCCAGAGCATCTTGTCCTTGGAAGCCTCTTTACCTGCAAGAGTCAAGAGACCGGAGCCAAACGCTTTCACTCTCATCCGTCAGCAGGGATGGAGGAGCCCATGGCCTCCCTCCTCCTTCTTCCACTGGCATTTGATTCAGACATACACTAAAAAAGGAGCTGTCGGTTAAAGTAAGAGCTGCTTTTCCAGCTCCCAGAGGACTCCTCTGGTGTGACCTGCAAGGTGTTGCAATCCCTCTCTGCCACTGGCCTGCCTGGTTTTTGTCACACGTGCACACACCTTCCTCCCCCTTCCACAGTGCTTATCGCAAGCGTTTTGGTAGAACTGCCCTTGTCATATAAATCTAAACATAATTCTCTCTTTCCTGTTAAGCTAAAGAAAATAAACGTGTAGGGCTGTTACTGGAAGCCAAGCTGTAGGACTGCCCTAAATTCTCTTCTTATTGAGTCTGGGCTGAAAATCACTCAATTCTGCTGAGGACACACATCTATGCTTGCACACACAGGGAGGGAAGGTGGGAGGGGGGGAGGGAGAGAAAGAGAGGGAGAGAAAGAGAGAGAGAGAGAGAGAGGACACGGTGTGTATAAATATCTCCAGCTCTCTAGATAGTCGGCAGATTTATTCCGCTGCCAAGCCTGCAGAAAATTGACTTGTTTCATGGAGGCAGGCTATTGACACATTACCGCAAGGAGGGTTAGGAGAGAAAGCGGTGCGGCTGGCGCCCCTCTATTATACGATAATGTAATCAGCATTGTGGGAAATGACTGTGGGTAAAATGGCATCGCTGACATTTATATTAGAGGATATTGATGGCAGGAACTGTGACCACATCTATCGTACCTCCCGTTTGCCAGGATTGACACAGACGGCTCTTGTTGGCTGGATTTCCTCTCTCTTTCTCTCTCTCTCTCCTTCCTCTTAGCTCCGTTGCTCGCTGCTGTCACTGCAGATAGATAATTGAAAAATGGATCTCACCTTTCCAGCAAACAGGAGTGGTTCAGGCAATTACTGCAGAGGTTATCTACTCAATCTCGAGGCCTCTTCTCCGAGAGAGATTCAGAGGAAATTGGATTTTACATGGATGTTTTATTCTGCAAGGGCTTTAGTATAAACAGAGGCAAGGAGACACCAGCAGACTGTATGGGTGAGAATCACAGGCAGAGGGCTAGGGTAGGGTTTTGACAGGGGGGCTTGGCCATAGATGTGGTGGTAATAGCATGTGGCAGTCCTCTGCAGAATTTCTGATCTCAAATTTTTTTTGAGGTTGATATTGGTTTTTCTTTCCATGTTTTGCAGTTTTTTTAATGTGGAGGCTAGGAGAGGCTATGTCCACCTGCAGCCATTTGGCTACATTTTGCCCCTGGAATTTTAAAATTAAAGGGAGTTGTTCCCAAAGGAAAGAAAGGCAAAGAGAGAGCAAAATAGTCTGAAAATGAGAGGGCAGAGGAGAGCAAGATGTATTAAAAGAGCTCTGGAAACTGTCTGGCTCTGAAAGGAGAGGAATTTTTCCCAGGCAGGGAATATTACCCATAGGCCTATTTTCCATGAGCATCCTTGAAGAGCATTACACCTTGAGGTGTGTGGTTATATGAGAGGCAAAAATATACCCATGGTCCTTTCGGACACACTGCAATGCCAGGCTTTGGGCTGAGCTTGGTGGCAATCCAGCTCTTCAAAGCAATTTGCAGCTAGTATCCTTGCTTTCAGAAACTGCTGAGCCAGGGAGGCCAGAGAAGGACCTTGGTGGTCTTGGTGACCTTGACAGTTTCAGTGAGCACACAGAAAGGCTGTGGGGCGGCCCTCAGAAAGGCTCAGCAGATGTGCCTGATCAGGGACCACTTTCCCAAGAACAGCAGGCTAAAGTAGGGTCTGCCAGGAAGTACTTGGGAGAAGCTCATTCCCCACGTAGGGAATTCACCCATCTTTCCATGTTTTATATTACCTTTTTGTCGGTAATATATAACACGTAGGGTGTTTGCACATGTGGGTAAATACTCATGCACGTGGGTAAGAGCAAAGGTCCCTGCACCATCCGATCGGTTTTACTCCCAGCCAGTGCAGGATGCATGGGAGCACAGCTTTGCACAAACAGCTCTTAAACTGTTATCCCAGATGGAAGCAGCAGGGATGGTTTTGCAGAAGAAATCCAGCACAGCATCAGGCAGTCTCATCAGCCCCTTGCTGTCCCCAACAGAGATCCGAGACATCCATGGGTGCTGCTCTGCAGCCCTGGGTCTCCACACCCTGCCATGTGCTGCAGTCCTGCTGTCCATCACCAGCTTTTTCGCACTCTCCTCTGTCTGTCCCCTGATGTCAGTGCTAGAGGTGCTCATCTCTCTGGCTGATCAAATCATTCCTGACGTGCACAGTGGCAGACTCTTCCTTGCTAAAGTCTGTCTCCAGGGTCCTAGGTGAGGTTCTGCTCTCTCTTCCCCAGGCAGTGAGAAGGCACAGATGGGGGAAGGCAGTGAGGAAGGGTAGGATGGGCTCCCCCAGCCCTCAGACCTCTTCTCCCCAGGATGCTGGAAGCCAGAGGGCCCCCACAGCCTATTGCCTATTCTGGCAGTGAATGCAGAGCTGGAGATGAAGCCAAATGGCTTTGAATGAGCAAAAAATACACATTTTCAAGTGAAAGAAGAGATGAGCTGCTGGAGCTCAAGCCTAAGGCAGGGATGGCTGTTATGTTCCTCAAGCTCCCTGAGTCTGGGAGGGATGTTTTTTGGGAAGCCAAGCATGAGTGATATGGCTGATCCTAACCCAAAATCTCCCAGCACTAAGCTGGCAGGCTGGGATGGAGAGAGGAAGTCCAGGACAAGAAGGCTTTGTGTTTGCCCTCATCCTGCATCAATCCTGGGTTTCCAGTGGTGGCCATGAGAAAAGGTCTGGCCTCCTGAAACAGGACCCCAAAGCACAGTCATCCAGGTTCTGTAGAAAGAGGTGGTCAAGCTCTGTGAAAATGGTTTATTAAAAAAAAAAAAGCACAGGGTTTCATCTTGATTTTTGCACATCTTTTTCATGTAAAGGAAATACTGAGTGATGTGACCCTAACCTGCATCTTCTGAAGAATGACAAAAATCTGCTTTTTGAGCTGCAAATGGTAGACCAAAAGAAGGTGAGAAGTCCAGGCAAGAGGAAAAAGTTTTAAAACTCAGCAGCAAAAAATTTCAAATCAGAGTGAAATAACCCATTGGCTTCATTTCCTTCTGAATTTTTTCATTTAAAGAAAAAGGCAATGAAATGCTGCTGAAATGACATTTTTGACAAAGTGCCATTTTTCAGCATGACCTCTTGGACCCACTCACACCAGTGCTGCTAACTAGTTCTGCATTCATCAAAGCCTGCAGGAAAAGGGGGCAGAGCACCGCGCAGTGATGAGCACAAAAGCCTTGGATTTCCAGTGCACATGCCTCTGAATTTTCTCCACCAGCACTTCCCAGGTCTAAGTCCCAGAGCAGTTTTCACTGGAGATATTCAGGCTGGGCTGCCGGTGTCTGTGACTTCGAGGCCACAGAAGAAAAGGGGGTGGCTCAAGAGTCTTCCTAGTCATCAAGAACCTTCTCTTGTGGATGTGATTTACTCCTGGGGATTGCTGGTTTCTGACAGGCTTTTGCTGACACAGCTCTGGAAGGGAACATGGCTTGCAAAAGTGAGCTTTGCATCTCCAAGCTGTCGGTCTCAGTGGACAACCCCAATCTAGCACATAAAGAAATGCCTCCTGCAGGGTGCCACAGGGCAGCTGTGCTGAGTCACACAGTGGAGACAGCAAGGCCCCTGCTTTCCCTGCTTTCAAAATCGGGAGCATATGGTGCCCAGAGCAGGATGAGAGACCACACTGCTGCCGAAGGTCTTTGTGATTGACCACAGTAGGTTCTGAATACCACAAAAAGTCCCCTAATACATCTAAAAGCCTAGTGGTTGAGCTGGGTGTCCTGGTACACTGTCTCCTCTACAACCCCTGTAATTGCCCTGAATATGGTATTTGCTTTCATTGCTTGGCCTAGATTGCTGTGGACTGTTATTGCCTACTCATAAATAGCTGCTGTGTTCCACCTTGGAGGAGACTGCATGCCACAGAAGTGGTAGAAGGCCTTGCTGCTGTCTAAATAAGCTTTCTTGAGTGGGATGGATGCCATGAGACTTAATTTCCTTTAAAAGCTTCGAGCTCCTTGGATGGAGGAGTCCAATATTATTTTATTAGCATTACCACAATTGTTAGTGGTATTACTAATATCAATCTTATTATAGACATAATATCTGGTGAGGATCAGAAATTATGAAGCTTGACTAGCTGACTGAAATACTGGGTCTCAGGCCACATTTCCCTGGCGAGCACATAGTGATTGTCCACCAACAATCCCAGGCCCACAGTAGGAGGGGAAATAAGCCCTGGAGATCTTGTAAAATGCAAGATACAAGCATGTTGTTCCTTTAGTTATTTTTCCTTGCTATTACCCTACTGTGGTGAGATACCCACCTTGGATCAGGGTCCTGCCTTTCTCTCCAGCCTTAGAACAGAAAGAACTGTCTTCAAATTGCTCCCAGCCCTGATTTAGAGATATTTAAAAGGTCCTGTGCTTTGCTCAGCTGGTGTTTAACCTTTTCCCATGTCCTTGCCCTGGCCATGCCACCCTTCATTCCCAAACAGAGCATCTTTTGAGCTTTGCTCTCCTCACTTCTCTTGGTATGCATCCGTGGGCAGGAGGAAGGTGGGAAGGATTCATGGCATTGATCAATAACTCTTTCCTGTCCAGCCAGGAACCCAACCCGCTCAACTTTATTGCTGCAACCAGATCCCGGCTCGAGGGATGTTACGACAACCGGCCTGGGCCGTGGGGGCCAGAAGAACAAATACCGCCCTAACAGGCATGACTTCAGCCAGCACATGCCCCGCTGCCCGGATAGCTCCTCTGACAGAGGAAGCCCCTGTGAGGATTTACAAGTCCAAACCACTTCCTGAAATCGCCACTCTTGCTTGTTATCTCGCCCTCCCATCACTTGCAGGGTCCGGATACTGTTTGAAGGGAAAGCAGAGCCCTGAGAAGGAAGAGGAGGAGGTGTGCGAGTCCTGGTGATCTGGCCATTAGGCTGGGGGATGGCAATGGACCCCAACGATGAAATATCTGAGCACTCTGGCTCAGTCTTTTTATTACCTGCAATGGAAAATGAGTGCCAGCTGCAAATCAGGGATTTCAACAGCCTCTCTGAAGGCATGTCAAGCATTTTATGGCTGGAAATACATTTAGGGTTTATTATGGGCTGCCCACTGATGTTTCCTGCATGCATGCAGTGGCTGGACCCTGTTCCCATCCTGCCTTTGGATGGGAAGGGGTCCCCACAAATTGATCGGTTTTCAGATGGCAAATTGATTGGTTCCACCTGCTGCTTCTCTACTTTCTTGCTCTTGAGCAAGGATTTAACCTCACACTGAGACAGGCTGGAAGCTGATTTGGGGGACAGCCTCAGCCTGCAGTGGGACACAGCATATGTGGCAGACCTGTCAAATGTCACACAGAGCAACACTTGCCCCATGGGTCCCTCTGCAGCAGGAACAGGCTCCCCCTTCCCAGAACTCTGCCACCACCTCTGCATACTTCAGCACTCGACGTGTAAACTCCACACCTTCATGAGAGGAGCACCCCAATCATCCTGTCCCATGCTGGGGTATTGGGAAAGTGAGCCAAGTAATGGGAACTGTACCACATGGAGGTGGGAAGCTGGTGCAGATAGGACATAGCAACACAGCTTTGCAAACCGGCCTGCAAGCTCTACAGGAGCCCAGGCACAGCCTGGGCTGTTGGAGAAAACATCTCTTGGCTTCACCTCCAGATGTGCTACAGCCATGTCTTCATTGCACCATGGACACCTCAACTGTCCAAGTCCTTCTGTTTAACTGAGTGTTGAATGGCTCCTTTCAATTTCTTTTCGACTGGCCTCCGCTCTTCCCATTACCCTAACATCACAATTTCAAACTTTCTCTACCAAAAAAATGAAGGGAAATTTCCCTCCAGTGTCCTGGTGTTAAGAATTTGGATTGAAGGCCTGCAGAAAGTCACCACCACTGGCGATAAAACAGGAGAAAGAACAAGGGAAGGAAACAGAGAGGGCCACTGGAGTAAACCTGAGGAGCTGTGGGGAAGGTCAAGGTCTGCTATCTTGTCACCCCTGAGAGAACAGGCATGGTCTCAAATGGAAGAACCGCAGTCCAAAAGCAAGCTGGGAACAATGTGGGGGGTAAATCAGTTCCTGCCCTGTGCTGTGACAGCTGCCTTGGCCTGAGCCGTGGCTGACATCTTGCCTGATGCCATGGCAACCATTCTGGCCTGTGCCATGGCTGTCACCTTGGCTGATCTACCCCAAGTGGCCACTGAGTCTACAAGCACGTCCCCCTGCCATTTTGTATCTAAATTCACTGTGGGAATGGCGAGTCCTTCATTAAACTCACGCTGCCCATGACCTTGTCAATAAAGAAGGGCTGTAGCACCCCATGGTTCCTTGGCTCTGGGTGCTGCTTACTGGGCAGCCATTCTCTCTGGACATGAGGAGCAATGTTGCAGTGTCCAGCTGGGGATCCCAGTGTGGATGCCCATCCCCTTGTTTACTCCTGCTACCATCTGCTGGAAGGTATCAGCCTGTGCGCTTGCCTGCCACATGGAAACTCTGTTGGGAGCCATAACGGGGACAGCACACGGACAAGGGCAGTGCTGGGGTGAATCTGCCCACTCTCTGCCTTCCCACCCTGTGTTCAGCGGGACCAGGACACCCATGTATCTCTCCTGTTCAAAGACTGCAGTTTTGGAGGCTTCCTTGACTCTGACACCATCCTGCTCCACAGCCTGGCACAAGGCATTGGTTTGGTCTGTGCCTCAGTTTCCCTGTTGCTGCTTAAATCGCTAACCCTTGATGTGGCTCAGTCTCCTCCATTTGGCTTACTGTGACTACAAACATTGTCCCTTCCTAGATAGTTGCCATCAGCTTCACCATGTTCCCACCCTTTCTCCCCACCATTCCCAAAACATTTCCCATTAAGCAGCATTCCCCTGTCACAGAAACACAGCCACACCTTGAGTGGGGCATGAAGCCTGCTCATCTGTGACCATCTGGGGGAAAAAAATGGTGCTGAAAGCCAAAATACCTGTTTAACACACTCTCCTATGCAAGCTGGGCTGGGAACCAAAGACAGCCAGCACCAGGCTGGAAGCTTCTATGTTTTTGTTATGGGTTGTTGAACAAACCACACAGTTTTACCCCACAGGGTATCATAAATAAGCAATGAAAAAGCAGAGAAGTGAAAAGTATTTGCCTACAAAAATACACTACAAAGCAAATGAGTCAGAAGGACGTGGACTGAACTGTGCAGGGCCTGCTATGTCTAAAAGCAAAGCTTTTATAAGGTAGGGAAAGTGATTTAAGCGTCTGCAGGTAAACATGGGCTGCCACGTATTGTTCTGGGGAAAAGTGGCAGAATAAATATGCAAATCCTTCTTATGTGACAGCCAGAATGGTGGAAATGATTATGAAATAGACCTGAAGAAGTCTGATTAATAATTTATCCTCAAATGGAAGCTGATTCTTGGCTGAACAGCAAGGATAATAAGGCTGAGGAATCAATAAGAGCATTTACAACTCTGTAAAATGCGTTTACAAGTACAAAAAGATGGGTTGCTTTGTGGCCATGCCTTGCATGAGCTGAGAGAGAGGGAAGGGAGAGCACACAACAGTGACTGTGCAGCATTGGCCACACAGACAAATCTGGAGAGGGAGCTGAGCATCGTCTCTGGATGGTTACTGTTTCCTGAATGATTCTCCACCATTAACACGTGTCCTGACAGCCCATGGAGGACACAGTAATTAAGCTCAGTCACTTACGGAGGTCACATAATGAATGCAGTGTTGATAGAGCAGTTCAGTAGCACCTTCAGCCAGAATGTGACTGTCCTTAGGGACACAGAGTGAGAGTGACTGCCTGGGCAGCATGCCCTTGGGTAGCCTGTGTACACCTGGCCTAGCTAATCCCCCTCTTCACCACACCTGTACTACAGCACGTGTTGGTAGGCAACTCACCCTGCTCTCACAGAGAAACAAGTGACCACCAGCAGCCTCCTTTGACATAAACTCTTAAAATTTTGTGCCTCAGATTTCTAAAAATGTCCTTGGTGAGATCCATTGGGCAGCTGGAGGTTCACTGCTTGTCCATCCCACCTTCCCTGGGAAGCTGAGGAATGAGTGCCTTAACAGCAGCCCTGCTCTGTGAAGTGACAAAACTGGAGGCATTTTTACATGGCTTGATGCAGAGCTGAGAGCAGGCACCTGGCCTTGAGGCAGATGAGAAGGATGGGGTTTCTCAGCTTGGCTCCAGACTCTGTGACCCTGGAAGGGACCTGAACCCATGACATGTAATTGTCACAAACATATTCCATCCTGTGGTCCATGGGTTCCCAAAATGTCCCTGAAAAATGAGAAAGAAAAGCCAGTAGGGCTGCAAATGACCAAAATCCACACTGCCCCTGGCAAGTTTTTCTTTGTGATGTCTTCTGTAATGAGAGCAGTGACATTTTGGGGGAGCAGAGGGAGGTGAGAAGGCAGCTCCCACTGGGGATGTGCCTGATATTGAGACCCTCCCTGCCTTCAGCAGAGAGTACAGATAATAGATTTGCACAGATTTCCTCCTAGTGCTGCTCCTCCCCTGAGGGCATTGGCAGAGTGTCTCCAGCGCCCGGATGGCATGGTCTGTCCCAGCCGAATGGTTCGACAGTGGGAACATGAAGGGAGAAACGTGAGGCTGAAGGGACCCTGAGAGACCATCTTGCAAGACAGCTCTCCCCAAACCCTCCCAACAGATGGGTGTCCAACCTGCTTGTAAATACTGCCAGTGAAAAGAGGCTCCATCCCTTCCTGACAGCTTGTTCCAGGGTTTGTGTGTGCTCAGAGCTGGAGGAGTTTCCTAACATCTGACCTAAATCATGTCTGCTGCAAATGGGGCCTTGCTCTCCTTATCTTGTCCCCATGCTGAATATGGAGAGCAATTCATCCTTATCCTTGCATAAAAACCTTATATACAGAAGTATATTTTACTTGCTGCCTTCTGGTCCTTTCCTTTTCTGGACAAAATAAACCCAGTTCCTTCAATTTTCCTTCCAAGGTCAGATTTTCAGCATTTATCTTTGTTACAGTATGGTACCAGGAGTGGCATGCGGCACTCTGGATGTCCCACCTGCTGTGAGCAAAGAGGAATAGTCAGCTCCAGGGAGCACACTTGGTCTTCCCCCTCACAGGGCATAAGCAGGACCTCATGAGAAATGGAGAAGGGCTACAAGGATGGTCAGAGGGTGGCCACTGGCAAGTGTGAGCTGGGACCCTTCAGCTGGTGAAAGACTAGAGGCAGGCTAGGTGATAGAGGTGAATGTTATTGAACAGGTTAATAAGGAATGACTGTTCACTGTTTCTTTCAGTGTAAGAACCAAGGCTGCCAAGTGAAAGCAGCAGGAGAACAAATGGAAAGATAAACTCTTTGTGCTGTGTACAACTAACCTGAGAGACTCCTTGCCTTGGGATATGTGGAGATTACCTGTTTGAAGAAATTAAAAAGGCAACTCAAAAAAATTATTGGGAAAAAAATCCACAACAGCTGCTGTTAAATACAAAGCCACAATGTTTGACTGAGGAAGTCCCCCATCAAAGATCACTGAAGACTGGGAAACTATTCTGAAGAAACATCATAGCACATTGACCCCCTTCTCACACATTAGGTATCCTCTCAGATGTGGTGCAGGACTGCATGGACCTTAGATATGACCCGATCAGGCCTTTTCCTGTTCTGGCTCCCACCGTGACTTTGTTGAGCATTCCAGAACTCTGGTTACTTTAGTGAACAACAGGCCTTGCTAAAAAATGGGTTGAGCATCAGCTGCCAGAAGGGCACCTTGGCTGTCTCAGTCATCTGGAGTCTCTCAACAGCTAAAGAGAGGAGACCTGAGGAACACCAAGAAAGAGAGAAAAAAGGGCATCAGTGAGTCTTGCAGAAACTCACACAAGAGCAGACCACTCTTACCGGTCCTATTTAGGAGTTTGTCCTGTAGCATAATACACCGTGATCCTGAAAACATTGCTCAGCTGAAAGCACCTGCTGGGCTCCTATGGGACACTGGGGTGGGGGGATGCTGACCCACCTCGCAGCCTTATGTAGCCACAGCTTCCTTTAAGTCTCTGCCCCTGGACTTAAGGCAGTTTACAGTAAGATTTCACACATCCCATCCCAGCCAGGTGTGAGATCAATTTACTGTTTGGAGCAAAGGTCAAGCATCCTGAAGGATGAGGGCCAATGCAAAGCAGTGTCTTGGCCCATCTAGGCTGAAACTGTCAGCAGCCATGGCTTTTGTGTCTGTAATTTAAGCCTGAACAGACAGAAAGACCAAACTTCGTGAGGGAACTCTCGTCCTTTTTCACTTCTATCAAGTTTGGTACTGGAGTACTCAAGAGCAGGAGATCTCTCTTGATATTAAAGTCCTTCTGGTATGGGTTGAAAGATGACTTTTGCAGGTAGAGGACACTCAAGGCTTTAGAGGGCCCTGGTTTGTGAATGGTTTACTTCTACAGCAGCTCCTTCCAGGGAACAATGCAGACTGATGTATCACACAGCTCAGATGGTGTGAGCAGCATCTGGTGAGGCCCAGAGCAGGGCAGCTGAGGAGAACACAAGTTTTTGCTCTGTCCTCACACCCAGAGTGTGCCTGGTGGTCTCTCTGGTTCCTTCCTTAGTAAAGATCACGGATGACTTTGTCCAGTGCTGAGACAGGGCACAGGCTGTCTCCAGGTCCTCCATCTACACACATCTCCACCTCCAGGATGCTCAAAAACATCAAGGATATTTCCTGTGGGAGACAGTGTGTAGCTGCTGTTATGGAGGCCTATGGCACTAGTAGGAAGGAGAGAGCAATTACTTAGATTAACAAGGCCCCAACATGTGGACTGAAAGGAAGGGTGGGCACATTCATGGGTTTTCAACACTTTATTTATTTTTATAATCCTCCTGTTTCCCACCTCCCCCTCTATGGTGTCTTGGAAGTCAAGACTGACACCTGCCAGGATATGAGAAGTCCAGACAAAATGAGAATGATCCTCTCCAAAGCTGGAGTGGAGGGGAACTTTTTTCAGCCCCCACAGAGATCAAAGAGCCAGCTGGGTCTGGGGTTGCAGGGCTGGGCAATTCCCAGGTGCAGGAGACTGGCAAGGTGTCAGTCATATCCCCCTGCACATGCTCCTGCAGACACTCAGCATATGACTTTGGGGCAGCTGGTGGCAGCTAAACCTTGGCCCACACACCCCCTTCCTTGAGAAGCATGACGGAAGGGATTAAGTGGCTTGTAAGGTGACACGGGGTTGATCAGCTCTCAGTGGCGTGGTGGGAGGGGAGATGTTGAAGTGGCTTTCCATCTCCGCTCCCGGTCTCCTGTCCAGTCACTACCCAAGTGCAGAAGTCTGTCCTCCTGCTGGAGGAACAGCAGCTCCTATATCTGTCGCCCACTTTTCAGACCTTACCTCTACGCCCTTTCTCTCTAGGGGGGAAGGATTTGTCCCTCCAATCTCTGCTTTTTGTGCTAAGCAGTGACGTTCCCAGTGGAATGTCTCCAGGAGCTGGAGGTGCAGAGGATGAAAGGACACAAGTACATGCTGTTCAAGCACAGATGTGACAATTTGATGGGCTGGACTCTGCAGATCCCTGTCTCCTTCCTGTCCTTGCAGACCTATGGCAAGGCTTCAGCATTGCTCAGAAGACGACGAATGATTTGCAGCACAAAACTGCTCCTGCATTCATCCCTGTGTCTGCTCCACTGCAGGGACACAGGACCCAGACATATCCAACCAGCTCAGCTCCCACAAGCTGATTAACCATCACACACCCCAGCACAGGGAGCTTCCCTGGGGCTTGAGGTGAGATGTTGCCTGGCCTTTAGGGAGGGAAATCTCTGAATGCAGCCCTGTGCTGAAGGTGTGAGCTTCACTGGTTTTGATCACCTCTTCCTCACCACGGGTCAGTTCTACCATGGTCATTTTTCCCCCACAAGGCACACAGAAATATTGTGTGACCCTACCACCATTGGCAGACACCAAAGAAAGAGCTGTGCCACGTGGAGAGCTCTTCCTCCAAGCACAGGTGGCTCCAGCATTTCCCTGTAATCCCCTTGCTCTGCCCTCTCCTTCTTCCTGCCCTCAGCCAGCCCCCTCGACAGGCATTTCTGGGTGACTCCTGTGCTCCACACTGGACCAGCTCTTGTAACCCCCACTGCTGCTGCCAGACACAGGATGCCAGCACATGGGTCTTGCTGGCAGGGTCCTAACAGCCATAAGGAGGAGGATTAGCAGCTCCCGTGGTATTCCTGTATTATCATATGCGCTGTCAGCTTTGTTATTCCCCTGCAACCTTCCCACCCTCCACTGACACCTAGACTTTGTGTAACACAGATTCCTCTCATAGGGAGGCACCAGAGAGCAGGGAATAAATTTGTAAGATTAGTTCATGTGGTCAGGACTGCAGCTGAACAGATTTTTTCCATCTAATGAGTTCACATCCCTGCAGCACCTATAGACCTCACTGAGGTCAGGCACTGCGCACCTAATCAGTGGATCTTCAGAAGACCTGCTGAGTTTTACAGGAAGAAGAAACATTTTTGGTTGTCCAGTCTTCTCTGCTGGCTCGGGCAGTTGTTGAGCTTTCCTTTCCTATGGCAGGTGATGTCAGTTCGGACGTTGGAGCACGGGGATACTGCTGGCATGGAGACTCTCTCTCATGGTCCCCATGAACTTTGTTTCCCTGCTGTATCCCTCCAGTCTCCTTCCCCATCCAGTAGACTGTATGTCAGGCATGGCTGTGTCAGTAGTAGGGGTCAAAAAGCAGGGGAGACACTCGGTGCTGTGCACAAGTGATATCCAGACTGGCTGCAGGGCAGGAGACAAGGCTGTACACTTAATCCTCAAGGCATGACAGAGTGGCATTGCCCTGTAACAGGGATTTCCCTTCATTGTGAGAGCCCACTGGTGATGGCTTAATCCAAAAGAGGTGAAAAGGCTCATAACTGGCATCCGTAGTGGAAAAAACCGCATCCTTAGGTGGCATCTCTAGTGGAAAATATTGCATCTCTAGAGTGGAAAAAATCAAGGCCAGTTCCTCTGGAGAAGAAAGCTCAGAGAGTACGGCTCTGTCTAAACCCTCCGCTAAGGTCTCGCAGCAGTCTCAAGGCTGTCCTGAGGAGATGCAAGAGCCGGAGGCAGAGGATGCAATACAGACCTGGCAACATTAGAGGGAGCTTTGGGAAGGGGTCTGGGAAGCGTAGGAAACAATAACTAGATGTAAATTACATTTTGTGAGTTTGTTTAAATAAGGGATCGAGTTTAATCCCATCGACTGTTTGCTTAGTGTACAGCTGAAAATTAGCATCAACAATTTTATGAACACTAATAAATTTAAGCCATTACTCTCTCCATCTGCAGCTTCATTCATATAGTTTAAGAATCAAAGTGATTTCCCTGTAAATTTCTAAGCCTCAGTAATTTACTCCAAAGAATGTAAATAGAAAGAGCCTGAAGGCCCGGAGAGACAGTCTTACAAGCCCTCCCTCCCCTCCCTCCTCTTCTTACTCATCTCAGGTGAAAATGGTGGGGAGATGTCCAGTTTGGTGAGTGAACGTGGATACCACACTGCAGTCCCTGACTGCCCACTGGTGTTACCCTGCGTCGGGACACAACACATCAGCTAGGGAAAGGGAGCCCTGCACATTGGGATGCTTCGTGTGGGTATAGCACCGTGCTCCAAGGCGGCTGCGGGGAAATCAATCATCTTTTATTGTTCTTTGCTCCTCCGGTCGGGGTGGAACATTCCTCCTAAAGAGAAACTTGTTATCCTCCCCGGCAGCGTCCCTGCCGAATTCCTGGCATCAGCGGCTATAAATAACCCCCTGTAGATGAGAACAGCATGTGGGCAAGGCTCCCAGGGACTGCAGGCAGCACAGGATCCATCCTACACACACACTGGGCCCTGCCATCAAACCCCCAGGAGAGCTTTCCAGCCGGCTGGGGAGGTTGTTCCCCCATTCTTCACTTAAAAGCCACGGCAAAAGAGGCAAAAGACTGCAAGGAAAGCAGCTGGCTGGGAATTCTCATTCCAGGGTTTTGGGCTAGGCCTGTCCAGCTGGGGCAGAGACAAAATTAGGATAAAGTTCTATATCTTTATGAGTTTTACAGTCTGAGGCCTTGAAATGTGGTTGGAATTAAGATTAGAAAGTCTTGCGCTTTTTTTCTGAGAATTGCAGAAACATCCCATCCTCAAGTCAGAATAAAACCCACCAACAGTCGCAGCAGCCCCCTTCCCATGCCCAGAACTGTGTGGTCAGAAACCTGGATGAATATTTTTGTATGTGCCACTTTGAACCACTGGCTTTCAGTTTCCAACATTTCATCGAACTATTTTCCAGAGTAACTGTAAGAGTTCCTTTTAGGCAGAAAACATCTACTTTTTTGTTGTAGAGCTTGTAAACAGTTTTAAAAATGTTTCTACTTTTTTTTTTTAATAAAATAAGAAACATATCTAAACCAGTCCACTGAACAGTTTAGCTTCAGCAAATTAGAAGATAAAAATTAATAAACCACTATTCTGCTTAGGCAAGGTGTCTATATTTTACAGCCAAGGAATTCGTGAATTATACAAGAGGTCTAGGACAGAGCAAGTGCATTTTTGGAGGAAACTAGGGGTGGCAGACTGAAGTGCAATGGATGCTGCACAAAGATACAGCAAGAAAAAGCTTTGGAGGAGAAAATCCATGCTTGTAAATGAAAAACATTTGGCTACATAAGAACTGAAGCTCTGGGATTTGAACTGACATTGGGGCTACCATTTTTAAATGCTTCTATAGCATCGAGCACAATAAAGAGCTGGACGGAGTTCTGCAAAGTGCAGAAGTTTGCAAAATCCAGAGGGGAGAAAGAATGCTGAGAGTTCCAGATGTTCAACACTTAATTAGAAATGTCCATCTTGTTCCCTCTCTCCTTTCACTGATCTCAAAATTATCTGCAAACAGAAAGTCCTCAAGGAACACTCTTTTCAGATCAGATTAATTAATTTCATTTTAATGTCAAGGTTTAAAAGCATCATACTGCTAAAATGTTAAAACAAAAAAGCTGTGTCTAAGCATCATAATTTTTGAAAATACAGAAGTGAGGTCTTTAAACATTGACCAAATGTTTCCTTTGAATTTTCTTTCAAACGAAAATCCTGGTAAAATTAGGCACCACTCTGTCCTTTTTCTTAAAGTTCAGGGGAACAGAATGTCAGGAGGAAGAAGCCTTCCTTCAATAGGCCTAGAAATCATGTGTTTTAAAATATTATTTTATTACTCTTTAAAGCTTTACTGACAGGTCTAAAAAATAATGTTACGTGGGTGGAAAAATGTTATTTCTAAGGAGAAATAAACCATAACAGCCAGATAGTTGTCCCAAATAATTTACTAAGAAGTCTTCCAGTAATGGAAAACACCAGAAAACTTAACATTTGGGATGAAACACATTAATTGACTCATTTGACCTCAATCAGGGTGTTGTCTTGGTCTTCTCAAAAATCCAAGGGGAGAAGCAGGGAAGATATAAAAGGGAAGCACAACATGAAGCCCCTCTGCAAAGCTAAAGAAGGGATCCTCCTCACACCCGTTGGGTGGACAGACACTAGCTTATCCAGTTTTTCCCTATTTTCCCACTAAACAAGGCTTCAGACTGTCCCTAGAGAAGACCTTGGAAGTGCCTGTCTTGTTTAGGGTGACTCCTGGACATACATCTCTTTTCTGAAGGGAACAGGCGAGGCACAGCATCTGTCCCCATTCCTGGCAAGGCCATGGCAGCAAGCGTGGCACAGGGGCTGGGGTGGTATGAATCCAACCCAGATGTGCTCCCACCTGGCTGCAGAAGCAAAGCAGCTGCACTGCTTCCGTGCAGGATGTCCTTATCTCTTCTGGAAAGGGGAGGCTGAGAGAGCTCGGCTTGTTTAGCCCAGCATGACACCCGCTGAGAGGGGATCTGATTGCTGTCCATAAATACGTCAACAGGCCTAACAGCAGGGAAGAGCCACTGAAGCTAAAAGAGGACACTGGCCCTGGAGCAAACGGGGCTAAAGCAGAAGGAAAGAAAATGTAGGCTGGAAATTAGCAGCAGATTTGTAGCCAGCAAAGAGAGGCTGGAATAGGCATCCCACAGGGCCAGAGTGGGCCAAAGCCAATGTTTGTGTAAGACAGAGCCTGCTCAGTCCATGAAGGAGCTGCTGTGCTGGATGTTCTCAAAGCATTATTCCCCACCCCCAGCAATGTTTTATATGCAAGTCAGGTGTGGCTGGAGAGAGGCACCTTTCTTTGGCTTCTCTCTCTCTCTCACTGGAGATGATGGCACTGTGAGTCCCCCTTTCTCAACCAGGTGGACCAGCCTCTCTACTGGGATGTGCTACATTTTGCAGGCCCCAAAGGGCAGATGAATGTTCAGTTTTCCACACAGAATCCAACCCACCCAAGCCATAACTTAACCTGTGCCCATTCTCTGTGCTAGCAAGACCACACTGAGATCATTTAGCACAGTTAAATTTGGGTTGACTGAGCCACAGCAATGTTATCCCTGCTGCCCTCCATGCCTCTGCTGGAGAGACCAGCCCTGGGGTGGTCAGCAGAAGACACTGACAGCATAGCCCACTGCTGAAGATGAATTTGCACATTCATGATTGGGATGGTAGCAGTGAAGGCCATATTCTTTTCTGCCCTTTCTGCTCCAAGAATAGCAGCATACAGCAGAAGGGCAGGGCAGCCAGCAAGGGACAGCAAGGGACAGCAAGGGACAAGCAAGGGACAGCCCAAGTGCAGCAGACCAAGGTCAGACATGTCGCAGCCCTCACCCTCTGACTGGGCCTAACCCCAAAGCTGCCCCTTTGCAGCAGAGCAGCTGAGTGGCTGTATATTTGCTCCCAGTGTGCCACAGCCTAAACCCTGTCTGCAGATTTCCCTCTGTGCTGAAGCAGTGGTGTCTAAAAGCTTGTGGTGGATCGGGATGGCTCTGGGCTGGATGCATGATGTGTTCAGCTGTCCTGGCTGCGGAGGGCAGCAACATCTGGGAGAGCATGAGGGAATGGCTGCAAATTGATGTATCACACATGCCTCCCATTTGTGTTGGGAGCTCGAATGCACCGTGCTGACGGAGCCTGATGTGTTCGGGCTGCAGCCGGCCAGCTGGAGCCCAGGGACAGCACACTGACAGGTTTCAGCCATCAGCTGGGCACAAGGAACCTGGATCTGGTCCAGTTTCTGTCCAGTCCCAGAGCAGGGATAACCGACAGCTCTGCTGGAGGCCCTGTGACGTCAGTGGCTCAGGCAGTGTTTGGGTCTCAAGGGGATTTGAAGTGGGCAGTGCAAGCTCAGCGGGTTTGCACTGGGTGACCTACTTTGCCCCAGGCTAGATGTGAACTGTGTGACTGGCCATGGAGCTCTTCCAGTCCCCGCTATCCACTTGGGCCAGACTTCCCCTTTCTCCTCCACGCCCAGCGCAGCTCGTGTTTTATGACAAATTGAATTTAGTTATGTGGTTCATTGATCCTGTGCCCTGGAATTCCCTCACCCCAAGTACCTCCTCCCTCCAGCATGTGCTGGGAATCTGCTCTGAAGCAAATCCCCTCTGATACTGGCTAATCCTTTTTGTCTCACTCTACACCACCATGACCTGAGCTGATACTATGCTCCCCTCAGGGAAGCAGACCCTTCCCCAGTGACCTGCTTAACTGAAACTCCCACAGCCTTTTGCAGTCAAATACATGCTCAGCCATGTGCTGTCCTCTCCTGTCTGGGCAGTGGTACTGATTTTGGCTGATGGCAACTGGAACTGTAATTGGCATCCATAACACTCTTCTCCAAACAACAACTTCCCAGGCAGCAGCAAACCTCAAAAGCTGAGAGCAGTGCTTCTCCTGAGCTCAGTGACTGCTATGAAGTTTAGATCCTTGTGCAAGCATCTCTCGAAGTGAAAGCCACCCCTACACCTGCAGCAGCATCACCTTCCCAGGCACCTTGCCTGATGACAAATAGCTGTTTCATGCAGGCACATGACTAAGAGACAATGCCCAGTAGTTGTCTTTTCCCCAGCAAATGTTGTAACAGTGGCTCTGGGGCAGGCAGGGGAGGGGGACAGCCCCAGTCCCTCTCCTGGTCCGCTCTCCTGATGACAGTGTTGTGTAAATGTTGAAATACGGCTCTTTTGTACTTCCAGTTATGAGAGGTGGGTATCCTGCTTCGATCTGTCTCTCTCATACACATTCATAACATTCAAATTTATAATGTAATCTTACTTGCCGTTCCATATTTATGAGAAGTTTTGATGGGTGTTTCTTTATGTGATAATATCAAGCAGAATGCTAACCCATTGCCTCAAACCACTGTAAAGTCGTTTTCTTACATAATTGACACCAGCATATTCTTTCATTATACAAGATTTAGCATGCATCTGCTCCACCATTGCACGGCAATAGATGACTTTTTCCAGAGTCTCCTATTATCAATTCAAATTAGCCCCATTTCCCGAAGCTACTGTATGGATTTTACAGTTGACAGTAAGGGAAAAACACAGGAGCATAATGACTCTATTAAATTATTCAGGCCTAGTTAAACCCAGTTTGGTCTGAACTGGAGAGCAAGGAAACAGGGAAGAGGGGGGAGACAGGCAAAAAAGGCCCTTAACTCCACGTAACTCATTGGTTATAAAATGCAGCCATCTTTACAATGAGTTACAGAGTGCACCACCTGCAAGACGCCTGGAAGTCCTTAATCAAAGAGAAAAGTCTGTCACATCACAGAGCATTCATTTTAGTTAGTGTAATTGGGTTCAGCAAGAGGCTAAGAAGAAAAGTTTGGTGAAGAGATGGACATTTATCACCTTTTATTTTCCCCAAATGTTGGTCTTGCTTGCTTTTTTTTCCAAACTGTCTTATGGGGCTTCCCACCCCACCTCAATGCTTTCCCTTCTGTAAGAACAGCCATCTAGACAAAGTGCCATTGTGTTCTGCCATCTGATTCCATCCTAACCAAACTCACTGTCCTTTGCTCCCTTGTCGGACAGACAGACAGGTAGAGAAGGATGGACCTGTGACTTTGGAGAGGGAGACACTGTGTGGGAATGGACAGGTAAAGGGGTGGCACTGGGCTGCTCATGAATGGATTATTGGGAAGAGCAAAATGGGATTAGGTGTTTTGACAGGAACACATTTAAAAACGGAGGACAGATGTATCAGGCTACCTGAGACATAGAAAAATAAGGCTCAGAGACTACTCAAAATACAGGTAGATGCCAAGTTCCTGAATAGTTTTCTAGGGTCTCACACTAAAATGAATATGTTGGACATGATCAGTTGTAAATGGTAGACAAACAAGCCCTTTCAGCCACTTTTTCTTCTCTCGGCAGCCCACTACCTGGTCTTCTTGGCCAGTTGCACCTCCAGGTTTGGCTTTGTGCCGCAGAAACTTTGAGCTCAGTGCAGACAAATGGAAAACAATGGCTTCAGGTGTAGTGATGTTCCTGCCACTTTGACTGGATTATCAACAAGCCCCAATGCTTATCTATATCCTGCAGAGTCTGCACAGGGTGTCGGTAACAATTTGTAGCTTGCCCAGCTATGCCTTTTAACTAAGAGCACTAAGCCTACAGCACTCTATTCCCAACCAGACCCTACCACAGCATCAAGACTTTCATCTCCATGAGCAAAACCTTGCTCTAACCCATGGTTGTGAAAGAATGCATGAGCAGTTGAGTAAAATCCCCCTGCACTCTAAGAGATTGTTGGTTTTTTCTGGTTTGGGGGGGAAAGACAGAGGCAGAAAAGCAGCAAGGAAAAAGGCAAAGGCCAGAAGGAGCTTTCCAGGAGCCATTCTACATCCCTGGCTTGAGGCTGCAAAAGGCACAAATGACCTTCTGTCAGCTGCCCTCTCTTGCTTGGACATATTTTCCCGGGTTGAAAGTGATGAATCCAGTACAGTGTAAACTTGTTGCCTGATAGATTGATATAAGGCAACATGTTGTCTCACTACTGGTGGCTTTATCTCACAGATTGGCTGCTTGGTCTTTCACTGAGTAAAGATTGTTCTTCAAATCCAAAGGCCTTGGATTGAGTTCCGGCAAGGGGTGACACAAGGAAGTGATACTTCCCGTCCTGCAAAGAAAATCCCTTTCCCATTTTGTTGCAAACAAGCATTGTGGCAGCTCTGTAGTGTTTGCCAGCTCTGGAAAACCTAGCAGAGATTTTCTGTGGCACATGGTGTGCTAGCACCAACCACTGTGCTTGGTCCAACAGCTGTGCTCTGTCAGCCCCCCCTAGTGCCTTGGTGATAGTTGAGGCACAATGTGTGGGTTCCAGGCTTGCAATGCCCTGGAATGTCTGGTGAGCGTAGGAACAAGATGCGAGCTGGCATCACCTTGAGAATCCTCGCCAACCCAAACTGTTCGCCATTAGCGGAAAGGAGCCTTTGGGATCAGGATGGAGAGCAGCAGTAGCCTTCATGCCCAAGGTGGGCTCCAAGGAGCTTGTAGACTTAGGTCATTTGGGGTTTCCTCTCAAATTGGATCTTTTTCTTCTTTCTGTTCCGGCTGTACTCAGGCTTTTCTCACTCTGCCTTTTTCATCCATTGCTACGTGCTCCGGAAGCAGTTTCTTGCTGTCTCTAATGCAGTGTGTCCCTGGGGTCTCACTGACTGCTGGGGGTTTCTTTCACTTTTGCTTCACAGCCGCAGGTGATAAAGCCCAAACAGAACACACCCTGGGGAACTGTGCCCAGTAAATTGCTGGTTGAATTGGAGAGTATCATTTAACAAAGCAGGGAATTGAGTGAATGGCTGAAACCACAGGATCTGAGGAACAGCCAGTGGAGTCAGATTGAGGACCCATGCCCCAAATTCCTGCTGTCTTCGTACTCAGCAGACCCCAAAATGTTTTAGAGCCAATTCTGATGCTGCTGCCTGGTTTAACAGAGCCAGGCAGTCAGAAGAGACCCAGTAGCAGGGCTGGGGGTATAACCTTTCCAGCTACATGAGTACTGTAGCTGTTGGATGGCTTGGTCCTCTTAGAGCAATGGCTGGACTGGACTCCCCATGCTGCGAGTGGTGCAGTGTTTAGTCCAGCTGGCTGGGCGCATGGGCCCACAGGTCCTGTTGTCCAGCTGCTCTGTCGTTTGTGGGGTTGCAGGGTAGGCTGCCCTGACCATCCCTAGTCTGGCTTCAGGGTGTGCAGGAGCTCAGGTTCATATACCCCTGCCTGGATCATGGCTGGTCTTTTCAGAGAATTTGCGTCAAAGGGCAAAGTCTCTGCATAGTTTAGTAGCAGCTGTTTTGCCTGATTTATTGGCTGTTGCAAAGGCCTGTGCAAATGTAGCAAAGTGGTCTATTATGGCAAGATATATCCCGTGCCCCCTGCCTTGCTGATGACTGATGCCCTGATCCAGCAGCTTATTTAACACCTGTTCATTTTTAAGCACGTGGGCCAACCCTTTGAAGTCCTCTGGGAGCAGTGGCAGAGATCATGTGGTCATGGTTTGAGTGTGTGCTTCAATATCTGCATGAGTTGGGGTCCCAGTGGGGCCTAGCTTTGAAAACAGCAAGGGCCAGGACATAAACCAACCTCTGTGAAGACTTTTACCCACTTACAGGTTGCAGAGAGTTGGATAAGGGTACACATGAACAGTGGCCCGTCTCTTCGTGTCAGTGGGGACAGGGACACGGCTGTTCTCACAGACTGCAAAATCCCAGGAAAATGGGGTATGAAAATCCACAAAGAGGCCTAGCATAGAGCAGGGAAGCTGAAGCAGTCAGGTAAAACCCAAAATATCTTGTCAACTAGGGGGGGTTGTTTTTGTTCCTAGCGAATGAAAGTGATGCAAAACCAAGAGTACTCATTGATTATTCTCACCTCCCTTTTCTAGAGGGCGTGTTCTGGATGTGGGGTTACTGTGAGATAGTGCTTTTGGAACCCAAACAGCCTCAGATAAGAACAAAGCCTGCTTTGAGCCGTTTTTCTACAAAACATATCGAAATTTCTGGCCTGGTTGTGCCTGACATTTTGTCTGCCTGACATCTAAATCTAAGGAAGTTTTTTCGTGGATATTGGGAAACCACTGCATCCCTCCCCCAAACCCTCTAATGAGTAAAATCCCAAAATATCTCACCATGGTAAATACTCCAGAGGAGATAGTGATGGGACAGAAACAACCTGTGACATTTTGTTTTGTCAGTCCTGCATTCTTCATTTCAAAAGGGGCGCTTTCAATTTTAAAAATTGGTCAAAACTTTAGGAAGGGCAGAAAAGGTTACAGGAGGCACAAGTCGTTAAAATGAGTTGGAGCCACAATGAGTCCTGGAGTCAGTGATAAAAAAAGCATGTTCTTGATGGGGAAATGAGAACAGCGTGACCCTGTCACCCAGCTGCAAAGTGGACTTCCATTTTCCAGCAGTGATGCCTGGTGTTATGACAGCTTTTAATTAAGCTCCCTGTTAATGATCTGGGAAGAGGCTGCTTCATTCCTGAAGCCTGTAGGTGGTGGTAAAGACAGGAACAGATAGTGAAATGACATCTAAATATTTAGCACCCGGTGTCATTCCCAGTGGGAGCTGGATGAAGCCCATGGGAACTCTGACCTGGGGCTTGAAATAGCAGATGAAGGTCAGCTTGGGAAAACACAGCTGATCTGCAAAGGAAAAAGTAACAGATGGGCCCCATCGGGTTCGTTCCAGCCCCAAACCTCAAATACCCATTGGTGGCTTGGTTTCTCATAGGGGGAAAGAATCCTGATCCATTTTCACCTGCTCCACTTTTCATGTGAGTTGCCACCTCTTCCCTTATGAGATTAAAGGAAAACAGTCTGGCTTTCTTCCAAATGGAATTAGCAGATTGGAATGTTACTCTTTTTTTTTTCCAGTCTACATTGGTTCAGCTGGTACTGGAAGACAGGCACAGCCATGAGTGGCCAGTAAAGATGAGATGGTCACGGGAAAGGTGCTGATATGATTTGAGACTGAACAGAGATGCACAGAGGGAAGGATCAGCCTGGAAAACCCCTTAGAAGCTTTGCCTTTGGTCCAAGTAGAGTTCCAAGGGTCATTTCCAGGCCTATGACCCGAAAGCCATTGGCATGATTGGAAGACATCCAGAAAAGGCTACGAAAGCAAGCAGAGGTGTAAAGGGAAAGATTTACAAGGAACTTTTGAAGGAGCTAACTGCAAGAGCTTAGCCTAATGATGACACATTGAGGACACGATGATAGCTTGCAAATATCTGAGGGGTATTAGCACTAGGAGTCAGCCCTGGGGGACTGAAAGGGTATAATTTAGAAGGACAGGCGTCAGGGAAGGGAGGCAAAGAAGGAGCTTGAAGATAGCTTCCAGGAGCATTAAGAAATTGGATGTGCCTTTCAGGCAATGGTTGGAAGCAACCTGGGACCTACGAACAGCCTGAACAAAGAGCTGGAATTTATGCTGGGAGCACACCTGGCATGAGGGGCAAGACAGGGGCAAGCTCATGGGCTTTTCACATTGCTGGCTCATGTGATCCCTGGTGTGACAGGCTGGTGCATTGCTGGGGAGCAACAAAGCACTGGGCACTCGAGGCAAGCATTTGTGGAAGTTCTGGGAGCCAGTGCCAGCCAGCCATGGCTGGAAGCCAGTTGGATCCATGCCTTAGTCACACTCCCACATCAGCTGGGGTACATAGTCCAGGCCTTTGATGTCCCCTTTGCCAGTGCCCTCCATGCCTTCTGCATCTCTCCCAAAGCTCCCCAGTGCCAGCTCTGCCACTGCTGCTCGGGCTCAGGCACCGGGCTCAGGCAACCTTTGCTGTCTCTGTATACTTGGGCTCTCCCTGCACCCTTGGGCTCTCCCTGCATCCCACCTTTCCTCCTTGCCCCTTCTCAGGGACCTCTGCACATCCTCCTCCATGTCATGGCATTCCTGACCTTTCCCACCTCTGTTATTAGCGCCCTCTGTCTTTCCAAGGCAAGGATTCCCAACCATCGTAAGCAGCACATTGAGAGATCTTTCCATTTTTTTTTTTGATACTGAATATCCACTGGCAGCAGGCTCTGGAGAGCATGAGCACACTGAGCCACCTTCCTGCATGTCCCCATGTGTCCTCACAGTGTCAGATACAAGGTCACCTCTGGAGATGGGGTGCCATGTGGCACAGAGATGTGCCAGCCCTGTCAGCTGATGCAAACGCTGCTCCTGCTCCAAGGGAGCAGCGCCAGCCTCAGAGAAGGGAGGGAATGGAGGAACAGGGGAAGACTGATTGCAGGGCCTGACCTTACATTTGGACCTCCCAGAAACTCAGCCAATGTTGCCCCCATATGCTTTCCCTATGAGCCCTCTCTCTCCCCCTGCATCCCTCCCAGGCAGGATGAGGCCTTGGAGACAGGAGCCCCTAAATCACATCTTGCTCCCATCCACATACGGCTGGGCTGACAGGTCCTGCTTCTTGCAAAAACCCCTCAGCATGTCTTTGAACAGAGACACTCTTCCTCTGGAGCAGGAACCCCTTAGAGGTGGGGATAGGGTGGGCCATGCCCTGGGGAGCAGTGCTGCAAATGGCATGTCAAAGAAGTGGCACGGGGAGCGTGACAGATCACCCAGTGCCTCCACTGCTGGACAATCAAAGAATTCCTCCAACTGGTTGGATTTATCCAAAAGTGACATGCATCTGTGCTGGGGGTGGGGAGAGGGGGCTGGCGAGGGACTCTCCTTATGGTAACAGCTGGGACCAGGCCTAAATATGATTAATTAACATTGTAAAAAAAAGAAAGATCAAGATTGAAAGAGAGCAAGAGAAAGGGGAAACGAAAACCCAAGTCACAGACACAATTAAGATTTATGGACCCAGAAGGACGAGGAGACTGGGGATGGAGAAGAACAAGGAGGGAAGGAGAAACAGTGCCAAGAAGGTAGATTACAATTTAATGCTTCTTCATGCTCAAAAATTACAAGAAGGGGCTGAGTGTTGTTCCTCAGGATGGGGACTGCTGGAGCTTGGTTGGGCAGGAGTGGGGAGATGGGGGGGTGCAGGCTTGCTATACTTTTGAGGGGGGGACGTGTCCTGAGTGAAATGTCACCGAAGGAATGTGCAGGCATGATTTACAGCCCACAGGACAGCCTGCCCGGCTGCACCGGGCTTGTTTGGCTCACAGGGACTCAATGCCATGGGATCCTGAACGATGTGGGACAAGGGGGGCAGCTGTCTCCATCCCCCCGGCTCTACCCACCCCACAAATGTCTCCTCAGAAGGAAGGGCTCAGAAAGACAAGGGGGCGAGATCAAAGGGCCACAGCAAGGTGCCCACCACCACACAAAGACTTTCGCTAGATGATGCCAGGTCTGAAATCGAGAGGGAACAGGAGGTGGGGCAGGTGACCCACTTTGGATGAAATAGGAACCATCTGGGACCTCTTCCCAAACCCGCTGACCAGTCCAGCGTTGCTCTACTGCTGTCAACTCAGCTGTAATTTATGGAATGGAGGGTACATGATCCCAAACAGCCCTTTCACATCTCTGTTTAAGAGTTGTCTTGTACCAGCTAGAGTTGTGACATAGCATTGACATTTTCCTTCTGCCTCTCCAAGTTTGTGTGCTACTGCCAATGGCTCCACTTTTTCTCCTTTTTTTTTCCTATGGATGAGTGGCTGGAAGCAGCCTGTCCTCCCTCTCTTCCAAAATCAACTTTCAAAGCCAGATTTTGTAAAATGTTCTTGGCTTTCCAAAAATTAGAAGAAACCCGTGGTTATCATTTTTTTATTTTGCCTTGCTAAGACCCAAATTGGATACAAGGGCTTTGCAGAATTATAAACAAAACAATAACTAGGGGAGTTCTACAGAAGTGAAAAGTTTCTGCAAAGGGTTTGGTCTGCTTTAAAAAATGTTTTGTACAAAAATATTTTGTCACCCAGCTCCATCAGCATTTGCCACACATGAGCAGAGCTCATGAACAGGGTTATCCTTTGCCCTTCCCTGCAAAGTCATCAGTGTCACCAGTTCTGTTGTCTCTCATCTCACAAGGAAAATAAGGCTATTACTCCACTGACTCTGTCCAAATAACACCTTGTTTGCTTCCCCAAAACCACTCGTAGAATGCAAAGCACCACTCTCCCAGGATCTCTGCGTGGCCTCTGACCAGGTGGCCCCTGCAGCAGGCAGCAGATGTGAGGTGTGGAGAGCCAAGGGGTTGAAATCTAGTAAAGAGGGAGAACGCTGCTGTCTTGTGCCCGTGGACTGTGTCCCTGGGTAACTCCAGCCATCCTGCTGACCAGTGAAGGAAAACTACCTTCACAACACAGAGGTCTACAGACTTTCCTGATGGTGTGCAAATCACACAGTGTTTGGGGAAGACAGGGGCTAGCAACCCTCTGTTTCCCAAAGTCCTGGAATGTTCATACCTGCTTCATAGAATCATGGAATGGTTTGGGTGGGAAGGGACCTTAAACTTCATCTAGTTCCAAGCCGTGTGCCAAAGGCAGGGATGCCATCAACTAGACCAGATTGCTCGAAGTCTCATCCAATCTGTCCTTGAACATTTGTAGGTGCAGAAGATCGATGCAGAGGTCTCGGTGGCTGATCAGACTACACAGTGTCACAGGTGGGACAGGGGAAAATACAGACGCGTGAGTGTCCGGTGTCTGGCCCTGAGGCAAGGATGCTCTTGTGGGAAGGATGTTAATCCTGGATATTTCACTGCAGCAGTTCATGCTGTGCAGAAAGGGACTGGCAAGCAAAGCACCAACAGAATGGCATCAAATTGATGTCAGAAAGTGGGGAAACTGTGGAATAAGTAGAAGTTGGGGGTGTTTGGTTTCACTACAGCAGATGGAAAAGTAAATTAATATAAGGAATTTGGGAATTTAGACCAAAACCTTGACTGGAGTTACCACCCATCTGGGCTGTCCTTCATCTGTCCCTCCATCCAGAGATCTTCCCTGAACCACCCATTCATCCGTTTATCTTCCTCTTCCTGCCTGCAGTAATTGTTGGCACAAGGCATTGCACAGAGGAAACCAGCTGCAGAGCGCAATGTCGATTTGTGTCGGTACTAATTCCCCAGGAATGATGCTCCATGGTCTTAGAGACTTCCGAGCTGCCCTCTATGCGTTAACCATTTGTGTGTAACAGAACAGCCACCTCAGCATTTCCATGGTGCAGGGCCTGCTCTGAGAGGAGCATTGCACCCAGTCTGCTCCCCATTATGTCAGGACGCAGGGATGCAAGGAGGCTTGTGGTGAGGCCAGCAGGAGCTGGAGCAAGCAGAGAAGAGATGGAAGCAGAGAGGCAGGGTTTGGATGCAGGCTGATAGGAGATGCCCAGTGGGGAGAGGTGAGGATAGGAGAAATAGGGGCTGTTTGCTGAAACATAAGCAAGAGAGAGAGGAGCAAAGAGTCGGCAGTTGCAGTGCTGGGAGCAGATGGAGTTGTGCTGTGCATGGCTGTCTTGAAGGGGTTCTCCAGGGTAAGATGGAGCTGAGAGAGATAATAAGACAAGCAGCAAGACCTGGTGCCCATGTCCCTTGGAATGAGCAGTGGTAGCTCCCCAGCCTGGCAGGCTGCTCTGTCCCATGCTGTTCTGTAGCCCCACATTCCCCACATTTCCCTCTCCAGGGAAAAATGTGTCCCCTCTCCAGGGAAAACCCTGATTTCAGCAGGAAAATGGCAAGAGAGCACACACTGAAGTGGTATCTTCATAGTAATTCACCCTTCACACCCCTGGAACTGCTGTGGATAACAGTGGCTGGAATGCTGAAAGTGAGCCATGTCACTCCCATCAGGAATGAGGCAGACAGCATCCTGACCTGGGTGGTTATCCTGTTCCTGTGGCACTGGAAAGCTGCCCTGATGCTGTGTCCAGTTAGGGAGGGCAGAGGAGGAGCTGGGTAGGGTCTGGTGGCCAGGACCATGGCAAGGACCAGTGAGAACACAGCAGATCGGTCCTTTGCTGTGAGAGGTTTTTTACTGCATTACCCAAGTGTGTTTCTGCAGCTTGGACTAGACTTGAAAGAAAGATGAGTTGTTATTTATTTGAGGCAAATGTGAAACATCTCTGTCCCTTTTCTCTGGGATCTATCCTCAAATGCCTCTTGATGCACCTTAAATCTGACCCAAAATGCTTCACTGATGAGTGTGGAAAAGGGACCAGGTGCTCTGAGCTCATGATATGCTCTGTTTGGGCAAGTCACCAATAAACGTTTTTCTAGTGCTTTGGATCAAGGCACCTTTCTCTTCCCTCCTCTCCCCTGCAGCACAGATCACTTTGGGGTCAGCCTCACTGCTCCTGGTTGACAGGCTACATAAACCAGGGGAGTCCTTTGGAAACCAAATTCCCCAGGATCTAGGGAACACATGCTGAGAGAAGCTAGAGGCTGGTCTACATGCTGGAGCCTGTGAAGCCCTTTGGAAACATATACGCTGGTATGTTCTTCTCTGGTCTCAGCATCATCACGAGGCAGTAAGGTACAAACTCCTTGTGCCACCCCCATGTGCTCTGCTGTTTGATTCCCCTGGAAGCCTCTTGAATTTTGTGTGGCAAGGCTGGGAGAAGACACAGCTGCTGCCTTTGCTATTTTGTACACTGTTTTCTCCTCTCCCTCATATTCTTCTTCACATTCACTACTTCCTTGTTCTCTCCAGCTTTTCTACAAAGGAAAGTCTTTCCAGTCTCCCTGTCAGAGGCTCAGCCAGACATACCTAGGCAGGAAAAGCTGCAGTTTTCAGAATCCTTGTAGGGAAAAGAAATGGCTTAATGCTTAAATACCCTCCCTGCCATGTCGACACCTTCCTCCCCCCGACCTGGTGCATGTTGAGCGAGCAGCAGGGTACCCCAGGGAGCTCTGCTCCAGCTGCACGCTCATCAGCCATACGGGGAGCGCGCAGCGGTGCCTCGCCACTAACGCTCGCCGTGTTTAATCACACATCTGTGGGTTCAAACAGACTTAGCCAGCATGGGAAGGGATGCACCAGGTAGCAGCAGGTGACAGAAGTTGCTGATTCTGGTTAAACTGTGAAAAACTGATAGGCTAGGGACAGGAAAGAGGCAGTGCCGTGGGAAGCAGGGAGCTATGGGCATCCTGGCCTACGCAGCTGGGGTAACAAAACATCTGTGTGTGTGTGTGTGTGTGTGTGTGTGTGTGCACACCCATGTTCATATGGGAATATCCCAATGTTTGTACCACTTTGGTCACTGTAGGCTGTGCAGCCTGGGTCTGCCATGCTCCCACTACCTGGCTCACACATGGGTTGGCAGTGCCTGAGCACGTGGGTGACGTCTCCACACACAGAACAAACCCTACATAGGTTTGGGCTGAGATGTTTGTGAAGTGGGCGGTGCTGGCTGCAATGATCCCACGTGGGTGTGTTGGGACAACAGCGTATTCCTGTGTGTGACAGAGCTCTGTGTGGGCGTTTGGCAGGAGGAAACCTTCAGTTTTGTGTAGGTGTTTGCTGAGGTCCGTGTCTGTGAGATGTCATTTCCTTTATTTGTTTGCATGCACCAGCAAAAAAAAGATGAGCAGTGGTGCCATGTCTAAAGCACTGGGAAATGAAGAAATGAAGTTTTTGGATCTTGGGCTCCTGCTTCTTGCATGTGTGTGTGTGTGTGTGTGTGTGTGCTTGTTTTCCCTAACGACAAGTGCGTGTGCAGGGACTGTGTGTGTGCCCCACCCACTTTGAACAAAATGCCTGCACGCAGGCTCCTGAGGAAGGAGGTGAGTGGGCTGTGGCCTCCGGGTGTTGGCCACGGCAGAGCCTGCATGGAACAAAGGCAGCTCAGAGCAGCCCCTCTCTTCTTGTGTCCCTGGCACAGCCTTTCCTGCAGCTGGGGAGGGGACGAGATGTCAGCCTGGTGGCAGACCCAGGCACGGCTGGCACTGCCATGCCCAGTGATGAGGAGCTGGGCATGGGGACCTGATGCTGCAGCTCACGAGCAGCTATTCAGGCAGCTCCCATGAGCCATCAGCACAGGCAGTCACGAGGTACCCCAGGCTGCATTTTACCTGAGGGATGCTCCCTGGCTGCCTGTACCCATGGTCTGACCTTCACTCTGCCTCTGCTGTCCCTGTCCCTAGTTCCACACTGCCCTGCAGCCTCCTCTCCTCCTGCTTTTGAGCCCAGCTGGCAGCCTTCATGCGATCCCATTTCTGAGTGTCTCCAGCCAGCCCCTTGCTGCCTCCTGCCCATCCCAGCTCACCGTCCTTTGGTTCCAGCCTACCCTGTGTCTGATACACGGGATGTCCTGGCTGGCAGCCACACTGTGATGGCTGGTGGAGGGGACAGGTGGGGTCGCAGGCAGTCTCTGCTCTGCAGCATGGCACATTTTGGAGCTGCATTTGACTCCCTCAGTGGGAGGGAGGCGGACGAGGTAATGGCTGCTCTTTCGGGAACATGAGCATCCATCTGGTGCGCTGAGGGCACAGGGGGTTTGGCACCCAGGAGCTGGCTCTGCCACCACGTGTCCTGGTAGGGCCAGGTCTGAGCTCTGCCCGGAATGGAAAACTTGTCCTTCCCTCTGACCTTGGTGCTGAGCAGGCCCTGTGGAGCAACTGCATCCCTCAGCCCCTCTGCGCTGCAGCAGCTCTCCACATAGGCCAGGCACAATCCAGACTTTTCCTGTCCCCTCCCAGGCTGTGTCATGCCCTGAACTGTGAGAGAAAATCTGGGGGACATTGCTCTGAGTGCTACACCTTGTGCCATTTGCATCAGTGCAAAATGTGAGTGGAAGAGCACGAGGTGTGTTTGCAAGTGACTGTATAGCACACCAAAGGGTGAGGAGTCTGGAGAGGCACAGGGAATTTCCACCACAGTGCCGCAGGTCCTTGTCGGGGTTTGAAAAGAAAATGCAACAGCAAGATGGGAGGCACACAGCTGATCTGACTAAGCGGGCTCTCCAGTGGGAGTGGAGCACATTTAGGCTTGCTATAAACCCTATTGAAAGAAAGAAGGAAAGGATTTAGCATATTTCTCTGCTCTTCCCACTTCTCCAGTATCTGCCTCACTTTACCTCTGCAACACTGGCTATATTTATTTCCCTCTTTTGTTCTTTAATAGCACACCCTCTGTTTCCCTCAAACTTTGATTTTTGTTATTCTCTCAAACTGTGCCCAGAAACACCAGGTAAATGCACCCTTGGATGCCAACACATCTCTGCAGATGCAGGAGCCTGCTGGAAAGTGTGTCCTTGGGAGGAGAACTCAGGGACACTGGGATACCAGTATAACCTTAGTGTTACTGCTGACAGATACACAGTTCATAGACTATCTTTTTAACGTGTGTCACTTTGGGATCTAAAAACCCAAACTGGTGAGTGGAAGTTGCCTTGTGCTGCAGTATCAGGGTACTTGCTTGAGTCCCAAGCAGACCAGTAACTTTCCACCCCTGGATCTCCTCTCTGTGACTGCCTGGGGGAAGCTGGCAATCATGGAACGTCCTTATTCCACAGGATGTTTCCAAAGTGCTGCTGTACGATGGATGGCAGGTCCTGGACTGGAACATGCTCCTGGGCTTACAAGCTCTCTGGCATGCTGGGGACAGGATGGGACCAGGACCTACAGCAGTCAGACATGAGTGACAGGGTTGGTGGAAGAGGAGCGAGGTTGGAGGTTTTTGAGCATCATCCTTTTCTTTGCATGGATTTATTCTGGAAGGACTCACCTACAACCCCACTACCTGCTGCTGCACAGACACCCAGCGCTGTCCCAGCTGTAGAGCTGAAGCTGGGGTTTGGAGTAGGAAGGTCCAAGGCTGCTCCTTCACCTAAGAAGTCTTTGGGGGACGAGGGGAAAGTTGGCTAATGGACGGGACATGCAGAGCCCACAGGTTGTCACGCTGACTCTCCATCTTACAGAAATACCAGAGGCATCAATAACTCACGTCTCCAAAGCCCCTGCAGCCCACTGCAGCCTGCAAACAGCACCACGCCATTTACATTGATCCCCTCCTCTCGCTGCTCTGCACCCTGCATCACTCTGGATCCTCAAAACTGAAACCGCGGCTCAGTTTCCCCGGCATCACGAACAACCAGGGCTCTGAGGCTGACCCACAGGCAAACGCACCCGGGTGCTCACACCCACTGCCCCCATCCCATCCCATCCCATCCCATCCCATCCCATNACCCCCACGCCTGCTCAGCAGTCCCGGCTGCTCTTAGTTTCTCCCTACTGAAGAATTATGTAGCATGAAGAAGCAGGCTCCACCATCTTGAACTGGCAGTGAACTTTGCTTTCTACATATAAATACAGATAGCAATCACACCCCAATCAGCACACAAGCTTCAGGGCATCATCACGGCAACTCTAACTTTCCCATTACGATAATGTGATTTTCACTCAGTCTATAATATCACCAGCCATGAATAAAACAACTGGCTTTTTCTCTCTTTCCCTCTCCCTTCCCTCTCTCCCCCCTCCCTCCCTCTCCCTTTCTCTCTCCCCCTCTCTCAGATCACAGTCTTTGCATACTAATGATGGCTGAACAAGGCTTCCAGGGTGCGATCTCTGATGGAGAGGGAGGTCAGGCTCTGGGTGGATCCTCGGTGCTCTCCAGTCCTCACACACACGGCTTCAACTCTCTTTGACCTCTTGGGTATGTGGAACCCGACTGGACTGACAGACCTGGTTGGATAGACAGGCAACCGCTGCCTGCTTGCCCCATCTGCATCACGCCCTTAGAGTGGGGCACGGACATGCTGCAGTTTGTGTGACTGGGTAGAGGGGACGTCCTGGTCCCTGAAGCCTACCAGCCCCTGCCCGGCTCCCTGGAGCATCTCCATCGCAGCTCGAATGCTCTGGTGTGTGGGAAATGTGTCAAGCCAGGATTAATCCTGCCCCAGGGCACCCTCACCCCTGCTGCTCAGCCAAGCTGTTTGTCTAACCCCGTTCAGGTCTGCTGTCCCTGAGGATGTATGGAGGCTAGATCAGGGAAGCAATCTGACTGAAAGCAGCCCTACCACAAAAAAGAGTAATTCCCAAAGGGATCGGGTACCTGCTCCAGCCCACTACACAGGGCGGCGCAGTTGCAGGGAATAGACTGGGTTTTCCCACTGAGAGGCAACTTGCTGGATCAGACCCATCCTCTTCTGGTTCCCAATATGATTAACATCTACTGCAGATGAGAAACCCCTTTTGCAGGCTTCTCAGGAATAACCCTGACCAGGAATTCCTGCTCATTTCAGCAGCTCCAAAATTGCAGCCTGATGAGCTTAAACCAGCCCCTGGTTCATGACTGATTTTGGTGATTTCTGGCAGACTGAGCATCACTGTTCATGTTCTGGTGCAGCTGGGGCACCACTGTCCCTGTACTACTTGCCCTGCTCTTCATTCAGCCCCAGCAAACATCCTGTGCCTGCTCTGCATGTCTCTAGCTGAAACTGGCACCCAGCTGTCATAGGAATGGCATGGTAGGGAGCACTCCCATATGCAGTGACTCAAACAAGATATGTCAGTTTGATTTTGTTTCCCATTCCCACTCCAGAAATTGTCATGTCAAGGCACAGAAATCCAGGAACAATTTTTCCCTTTCCCGACCATGCTGATCCAACATGCAAAGCCAAAGCTCAATTCCCTTGCATCCTCCCCACGCTTGTCTGCTTTCAAAGTTTTCAGAATTCTCTCATTTAGGAGCAGTGGTGGAGCACTGTGAAGTTTTCTAACCCCAGACTCTATCTCAGAGACAAAAGCACTGCTCCTTTAACTCCTCTCCACGCAGTGCTTTGCTTAGGATTATTATCTCATATGGATAATTAATTCTCTTGAGCATCAGCATCTGGCCCTGGGTGGGAACTGTGCTAGAGAGAGCAGCAGAGCACAGGATTGGGTTATAAGGTGCTAGAACACCTGTTTGTGCCTTTTGTGTTCTTCCTCAAATCTGTAAAGCAAGAGAGGGAAGGCGATAGGGTCCCTGCTGTGCCCCAGAAAGGTACCCTGTGGGCAAGCTGCATTGTGGAAGGGACTGGCTCTCCTTTTTGCAAGATAAAGGAATGTACTGAGTCCTAATTGCTCAAGTGGCTGTTGAAATATCGGTGTTCCTCATGAGCACTCCTTGCTGTGTCAGGAGAGTTGCAGGGTGAGTGTTGATTTACCGGGGTGCTCCAAAGGCTGAAGCAGCAATAAAAGGCATTAGGAGCAGAAATGGGATAGGATGGCGCCTAGATTTTGCAGTAGCTGAAATTCTGGATGTTAATGTTGCAAGTTTTGAGTGCTCAAAGGGGAAAAACAGGCCGGAAAACACAAAGGAGCAGCAATAGCCTGCATGGGGCAGACTCTGATGCTGTCAACCTGCGCCAATTCCTCGGTGGGCTGTGGCTGCCCTGGCAGGATGGTGCATGCACAACCAGCCCTGAGTGCCCTGAGCCTGGAAGCACATGGCCAGAGGCTGCCACGTTCATGGCACTGCTGTGCAGCACTGCCACTGCTCCTGACTGCTTTGCTGGAGAGCCACACGGGGAGATGGAAGACTCGGTCCCTGCAGCTTGTCTCTGGAACTGGATAAGCAGGGAAGGTGCATATTACAGACACTTGGATCCTGGTTAATATGTGCCATGGGGTGGCAGACAGGGCATCTCTCAAAATGAAAGACTGGGACAGGCTACGTGTTCACTCCTGCCTGCGAGCACTCACGACTTGTAAGTGTCCTTATATAAATCAAGCTTCTTCCCCAGCTGATGGCTGTCCTTGCAGTGTAAGTGGCTTTGGGGATGGCTCTGTCTCTGCCATCTCTCAGATGTGATATAGGCTGATTCAGAAACTGTAATGGGTCCTGCTGCAAGCAGCCTGGAAGGTGCCCTCTGCAGATGAGAAAACTGTGCTGGAGTGGTGTAGCCCAGAAACCCATACTGGCATCTATTGCATTTCCTTTCCCCACCCCCAGCAGTAGCATAGGATATGGGATGTTTTGGAGTTTCAGAGCCAGGGAGGGATGAGTCCTCAGCTTTGCAGCTGCTTTTGCTTCTCTAGCTGGAAAAGAGTCCCTTGCCTTCCCTGACATAAAGAGAAGAGGTGCTCCAAAAACTAGCAGGCACTTGTGCCCACTGATCCCCACACAGGGCTCACCCCACACAGCAGGCTACGAGTCCCCTGCTGGGTGACAGAGCTGGCTGAAATGGATGGGGCTGTAATGGAGCTACCTGCCGGCAGGGCTACCTGGGAGACGCTCTTATCTGTCATCTGATTTATCCAGGTTAAAAGGCTGCAATCAGTCACCAAGGTAGATTCATTCCCCAGTAAATAGTGCCCGAGGGCTTCCAGGACCTATTTTACTGCTAAGCACTCTCTTTCCAATGCTTGAATACCTTTGTTCCCGATGGAGCTGTTGCTGGCTGATATATATATGATATGGGGAGTCCCGGTGACTTTTTTATTTTTGCTCTGTACAGCTCCTGGCCTTGTCTCGGCTGCGTTGGGCTGCACGATGAATTATCTGTCCAAGGCTTTCTTGCGTCTAGGGGCAAATCCAGCCGAGACTGCTCCTGGCTGCCGGGAGAGCTGTCTCTATGAATCAGCTCTGCCTGAAGCCTGGGCAATTGTCACAGCAAGAGGAGAGGTTTGGAGGGGAGGGAAGTGATGCTCCAAGTGCTGGTGGGGTGGCCCAGGTTTTGGGCTGGGGGCTGGGAGGGACCCACCTCTCCTGCCCTTGCTTCTGTTGCTGGGGCACTTTGTGACAGGGTGACAGAGCTGGGCTGAGGGACAGCCATATGCTGTGGTGCCCGAGCAGTTGCTTTCTCCCGTGACATTTTCCTGCTGGATCTGCCTAGAGCCTGTCCCTGATCCCAGGTGAGTCCTTTCATGGTTTGGGTACGTCCAGGGTCAGGGAGGCTTCTTGAGCTGTGAAGAGCAGTGACTGACATTACTCAGACAGTGGTACCTGGACCCCAGTGATCCCCAGAAAAAGGACCCTCTCTGCCCTCTGGGGTTCAACTGTCACCTCTCATGACATGTCACAAAGCCAATCTGATTTCTTCTGAGCGCTGAGGTCCCCTGCCCTGGCCCTGCTCTTTGGGGACGTGTTTGCATTTGACTTGGTGGTGGAGAAGAGGAAATCTCTGCCAAGAAGGCTGTGGACATGATAGCCATTTCTATCCTCATTTTAATTTTTTACTTCTTTTTTCATACTGGTTGAACCCAACAACAGATCCCGCAAACTGCTAGCAATGGGCCACCATCCCCATCCAAGCTCCAGGTGTTACCTGCCTCACCATCCCAAAGGACAGAGGAAAGGCTGCATCCTGCCCCCTCCTTTGAGGAGAGCTCAGGAGCCCTTTCTGCTACACCTCGTTCTTATGTACCTTCAAGCACTTGCCCTGCAAACATTTGAGGTTTGAATGCTTTTATTCCTTTTCCCATCTTTGACAAATCTCTTATGTAGTTTATCATCCCAAATCGGGTTGTTAACTTCCTCCTGCTCTTCCCATCCCCTCCCACTCCTCCTCCCACTAATTAGAGTGAAGGACTAATGGAGTATTACTATGAGGGACTAGGCAAGCTTCCCAAAGTGCTTACCTAAGAGGAGAGCACTTTGACTAATAGATGTGCATTAAGGCTGTGCATCCTCTTGTCCTGAGAGTGGGAGGAGGGGGCCAAGGGTGCAGAGCAGAGCTCCAGATACCAGTATCACTGGCTCTCTCCAGATATCCAGATACGTACAGCTGGACCATTTCTGCTCTCAGATTCACCCTTAGGGATGGGTTTTGGGTCTAACTTGCCCTTTGGTAACACCCTAGCCAGGTGGATTTGACTCCCAGTAGGTGCAACACTGTCCTTTGCCAGTTACAGATACCAGCTTTCCTGCTTGGGCACAAGAGGACTTTTTCCCCATGCTGTGCTTGTACAGCACCTAGTACAGGAGGGCTCCTTCAGTCCCCCAGGCGATGTTTTGAAGTGCATGCACAAGTTCTTTGAGTATTAGATCACCCAAAGCTGCCCTGGGACAAGACACTGAGACAGCCAGAAGGAGAACAGAAGGGGTCTGTCTGGAGGCACAGAGCACTTCAGGAGCTGCTGTATACCTAGACCTTCCATCCATGAATGTCATGAGAGTTTTTTCCTGCTAGTCGTTTGGCTTTGAAGCCTCCTATGCATTTTCCAGGGGCCATACCCAGCAGTGGAGGAGGGTTTGAAATTGTAACTATGCAGAACCACACAACCTGAATTTTGGGGATGCACTGGGGTGATAGGCAGTGATGATCAGTATGTGTCTCTATCCTTGCTCCTGCAGTTTGGTTTCTGAACCTGTGCTAGGGAGCAGAACCATTTGGATCAGCCTGATGACCATCACCAACGTCATCTGCAACCTTCAAGTGTTTTGTAGCTCAGTCCTCTGGACCCCTGGAGGGCATCACACTGACATTTAAACATTGTAAATGGCAGCAGTGCTCAAATGAGAAAGGAGCAGTGCTCACCAGGAGAAAGGTCAAGCGCTTCAGTAAGAGGTAGGCAGGTGTGGGTCTGCACATGGGTGTTTGCTGGTTAAGTGTCTGGAGACATCTAATCTTGGGAGAGATGTAGCAAAGGTAGATAGATGCAAACTGGGGGTGGGCAGGGTGGATGGGAGAGGACATAAAAATGGAGAGGAGTGAGCTGTGGATGTCATGGGCCTTTGGGGAGGGAGAAAGTATTTTCAGAAGCTAGGTTTGGAGGAGTAAAGCCATGATGTTTATGAAATATGGGTGCCCAGGTTCCGCAGACTCCTGATGACTGGGTCTGGAGATAGCATCAGGGGACAGCCTTGTTTCACCAGGGAAAGTGCAACTTGGTAAGTGGATACAGGATGTGAATGTGGCCAGCCCTACCTTTGTTTCACTTGGGCTCTCCAGGTGTCCCAGATTTCTCTCTGCCACTTCTTACTGGGAGCCTCAGGGTGTCTGACCTCTCAGCAATCTCACCCAGGTAAGTGCTGGCTCTTTGGAAAGCTCTCATGTGTTCCTGGCTTTGCTCCCTGATTAGCAGTAGCACTACAACGGGAAAGATGTAGTGATAAACACAGGATGGGTTCAACTCGTCGAGCTTCACTCCCTACAGTCAGCACCTGCTGAGTCACCCAGACTCCTGATATTCTTCATCAGGATGCTTCAGGAGGAAACTTGGCCAAACTGAGCCTGAGCACCCAGCGCCTATGGGCAGTGATGGAAATGGCTCTGTGCATCTCATTCATCTCCTCTTACGCTGGGCAAGGGCATGAAACTTGCAAGTGCAGGCACGGATATGAGAACTGAGTTTGGACCAGCTGCAGCACGGATTGCAGTTTGTGTCCCTGGCTCTCGGGCTCCAGGCTTTCAAGCACTGGTACCTGACACAGTGTGTGCTGGGAGAATGAGGAATCCACCACAGCAAGAAGAGCATTCTCAGGACAGCTGCCTATGTGAATGTAAAGATGACAGGGAGGGGTAAAACACCTTCCTGATGCAGGGAGGGGGATGGTCATCCTCCTGGCCACACCCATGCAAGGGGAACCTTCAGTCTATTTATGTGAGCACGGGGGAGGAGGAATATCAGAGGTCCCCACGAGCTGGACACCACTCCCTCCTTGCCCCAGTGAAGGCACAATGAGCGGCCACAGAGCGGGGTCACTCGGTAGTGCTCCCATCAGGGAAGAAGCCTTCCTGTGCCCTGGCAAACCCCTAGTGAAAGACAATCAGGCTCGCTGTCACCAAGCTAATTCCGATGGCATAAAAGCAGTAATGAAATTCACGGCAGGATTAGCCTCTCCATCCAATGGGCCGGCGCCACAGTGACATATCGTGCTTCTTGCCCGAATGTAACACACCATCTAATTTACGTCGTGTAGCGAGCGGGAATGAAATGTTCATAAAGAATTGCTGAATCTTGTCACCTTAACTGCGGCCCCGGGCTCTGAGGCATCTGTCAGGGAGAGGAGAGCGGAGAAAGAGGCTCCTGCCTTGCAAAGCTGCGACCAGGGCTTTGGGAAAGGGGAGATGGCTGCATTAATCTTCTGGGTCTGTGCAATGGAGATGTAGCACGTGGGGATGAGGACTCTAGGCTGGAGGAGGGGGGCTGTAGAGCTCCCTTACATGTGTGTGCTGTACTGAGTGGTGCCAGCAACAAGAAAGGGGCTGTTAGAGCTTCCCCACCCAGAGAACTGCATGCCTGGGATGCATGAAAAAGGACCTGTGGTGGCACGGAAATAAGGGGCAGCATCCTTGGAGATACACATGCTGGCAGCAGAACACAAGTTCCCAAATTCCATGTTGGGTCCCATGTGCAGCTGCACACTGGTCAGCAACTGCAGGTGTTCACCTGTCTCGGGAAGCAAGTGCACAACCCTTCTGCTGTGGCTTGGCAGCCCCGTTCCCCCCTCCCCTCCCCAAATGTTTATTTGCAGTTAATTTTCATGGATTCTAATGGCTCAGATCCTGCTAGGGGGGATCGTGCCTGCCTCTTGAGTCAGAAAGTTTGCAGAAAAAAATAGCCCTTTCCTGTTGTGTTTGGAGTAATAGCGTCTTGGTGTCCGGAGGGGAGTTGGCAAGGAAACAGGGAAGTTTATTAAGAGTAAGAGATTGAATTCCACTGGGTTTAATTGGAAGTGCTTGAGCAAACAGGGGAGGGAGCCGTCCAGTCCAGCTCTCTGGAAACAGCAGTACTGGCCCCAGGCTTCCTGCCCACAGAGCTGAGTAGTCCCAGGGCCACCTTATCCTCTTGACTGCTGGGGAAGCTGCTGGATCTGGCTTGTTTTCTTCTCTGGGGTCATCTGTGCACCTCAACCTTGGCTTCCTACTCCATCAGTTGCTAGGATCCTACATGGGATCTGGAAACGCTGGGTCAGGAGGGATGCAGCTTTGAAGTGTCTGGGAAGATGCAGTATTTGGGACTATATTTTACTTTGGAAGCTGGTTCAGGGCACAAATGTGCAAGCGAGGTGTAGGTCCTGTCCCTCCTGTGCTGCCCAGTCCTCTCCCATGAAAATCTGGCTTTTCTCCCTTGACAGGGACAGCACAGCTCCAGGCTGGGACTCAGCAGCAGCTGGCTGGGGTGCAGGTACTGGGTATGCAATTTGCAACTGTGATATGTTTTGGAAGAGCAACCTAAATTTAAGAGGCCTGCTCTGCTTTCCCATTTTAAAGCCAAAATGGAGAAAATCCACTTTTGGATCCTAATCCCCACACCATCCTTCAGGGCACAGTAAAGTCTCCAAGTCAGATTCCCATGGGTGAAACCATCTGCCTGCAGAATGAGCTGCAGCACCTTTGTGCCTCCCCTGCACTGATAATCACAGGTATGCAAAGCAGTATGGAAATGTGCCTTTGTGGTGGCAAAAGGAGCTGAGTGCCAAAAGTCTGATTCCCTCCTAGAAAAGCCTCTCCTTCAAGACCTTCCCTGGCACGACACTGAGTTGAAAGAGGCATCAAGTATTCTCCTTGCAGCCGAAGGTAAGTAGGGGCTCAGACATTTGTTTTGCCTTGAATTCAGCTGATCGTTCTGCTGAAAAATTCAAAATTAAAGAACAATAAATAATTTATTACTTTATTTACTTTAATTCAATAAATTGCTTCCCCACAATTTAAGATACATTGCTTCAAATTAAATGTTTCATTAAATCTGAGATTAAACTTTTGGGGGCTGGGGAAAGTAAGACTTTTTAATTTGGCTGAAAACATGAAACCTCCCATTTCCCATTGCTTTAATTGCAAACTCTAGAACCAAAGTGACACAAAGTTTACAAAGCGTGGTTGTGCTGGTTTGGTCTCTGCTTCCACTCCTCTGGGAGATCGGTGGGTTTCTCTTTCTGACTCTCCTAGGCTGACACATGGCTGCAGACTTCCAGCTGCAAATCCAAGCCTCACATGAACATCCACTAATTGAAGCACTTTGTCTCTTCTAGGCTTTTCAGGGTCTTGTTTCTCCATAACCTTGCTTCATGGGTGAAATTGTCATAGTGGCTGGCTGTGCTCCAGCCACAGTCTATGCTCTTTGTTTCAAATATATGTAAGTTAGATACATATATATATATATACATACATATTTTTAACTTTTGGTTGATATCCTGTGCTGGGACTCTTGAGGGTGGTGTTTCAGCTGTATGCTATCTCCCAATCTCCAAATGCGGCCTTCACCTCTAATGAACATGAGACAAAGCCTCATGTCTCTGTTTTCTGGTGGTTTTATACATGCAGAGCTCTTCTACAGCTTTTCACCAGTATGATGGCCTAGACACAGAGATGAATGGGACAGACAGACTTAAAAATGTGGAAATCTATGCAGACTGAAATGCAGGAGTTTGCTAGTTTCCTGGGCGGTGATCCTCTTGGTAGCGCACCCAGCGTGATTGAATCTGCTACCGAGTGGGATCTCTGGGGTCTGTATGGCTGCTGGATGTTAGCACCAGTTTTTTTAATGTATTAGGGACTGCTGGAGGGACTTTCAGCAAGTTCAGCACATGCCTCCCTAGGTACTCATGCATCTGTGCAACCAATACAGCCACTGCAGAGCACCTCAGTGCTCTGTGACAAAGTCTGTGCTGCTCAATTTAGGAACAACCTGCACAAACCCAGTTGCAGGAGCAAATAATTGCCGAAGGGCTTCTATTTTTTCCCCTCAGAGTCTGGAAGCAGATGAACTGCAGGTGCTATGAAACAGTGCTAGAGGAATAGTCCCACCCTTGTCTAACCCCTGGTTGGAAGGCTTCGAATGACAGAAGAGGTCAAAGTAGTTGCTTCTGACTGTGCCCCTTTTGGTGCCCTCTTTGGTGCCCTCTTCTCCCACGGCTGCAGGCTCGCGGCTCTGGGTACTTCATTGTAATGGTATCTGCTGCAGGTTTGCAAAACTGGGACCATGGTTGTCTTTCACAGGAAGGTTGGAGCAGCAAAAATAGTGTTTGAGATACTGGGTGATGGAGGGAGAAGGCCTTGTGATGCCTACTCTGGGCTGGTCTGAAGAGGGTTGGTAGGAACCGGGCCAGAGGCAAGGCTGTGTGCTTCATTTCCCTTTGGGTTTAAAAGGCTTCTCTAGAGGGAAATTTTCCTGTGAGGGCTTTTTGCTTTCAAGAGAGGTGTCCCTCTAGGGAGTATTTTCAAGGACTGGGAACATCTCCTTTTCTGAGTTGTCTTTCAGGTACCAAATGGCAGGGAAATGCTCCATGATGAATAGGGTGCACATGATTGAAGGGGTTAACTCTGCAGGCAGGATCTCAAACTCCTCCTCTGAGCAGTGAATGATGCTGGAGAAGCAGCCTCTAAGAACTGCATGTCTGTCAGCTCCTGGAACCCAGGTTGCTCTTGGCCTCATTGGGTCCATGGCAGAGGGCAATTGCTTTTAGATCCATGAATTGTAGTGTCCCTCTGAGATGTGGAGAAAGGCACAGTCACTGTAGCAAGTGGGCTTTTGCCAGGAAAACTCTTATGTACTTACTACGTAAGTCAAGAGTATTTACAGGAGATCTTGCTGCCTGTAACTTAAAGCTTTAGCGAAACAAATTGGAATTGCCTTCTGGAGGCCATTGTTATAAATTACAGCCCCAACATCTGTCCACATCTGCAATGTCTAGACAACCCGTCTCGGCTAGAAGAGCAAGCGGGGGTGCTGTGATCACAGTGGGGAGGGGAAGCAAAGGGTTTATGCTGCGGTTTGTGCCAAGCACCCTGGCTCATGCTGCCCCTCTGCTTTGAGCATAATGCTCAAAGCAGAGTCCATCCCAGCCTGGCCAGGAAGGACTTCAGGGGCATCCAAGGCAGGAGGAGAAACATCTGCCTTCCCCCAGATTGCAGATTGATGCCAGCAACAAATTTGGCCCTTGGAAGTCTTGACTGCTGTTGCCTCATTTATTGCATGTTGAAGGATGTGAGGGAAGGTAGTGCCTTCAGCCAGGCTTGCTCCTGGCTTTCCCTGGCCCCTGTGCAGCACTTGCGATAAAGAGGCCAGCCCCGTCAGCTGAACGATTGTATTTTTTTTACAGTTCCTAGCACAAACCTTCTCATTTATATGTAAAGTAGCCATTAGTCATAGCTCTGTTCCCTCACACTGCCTGATGTACAATCACATTTTGCAGTGGATGAATCTTTCCACACAGCTGCTCTGCTATGAATAATCCGTTGCTGGGCCCATAAATCAGAAAAAAATCATGCACCTCCTTTGCCTGATCCTTACACAAAGTCATATATTTTACATGAGGACAAACTAAATATTCATGAGGCTTTAAAAGGCTGTTCTGACTACAAGGTACTTGTTGGGGTTGTTTTTGTTCTGTCGGGCCAGGTTTGGCAGTTTGGGTTTGTTTTTTGTCCTTGTAAGAAGAAATCTTGCTTCCCCCTTTGCCACCCTTCAGACAGCAGCACTGAGCTCCCAGCAATGCTCCTCTGGACTCGTGTGTGCCAAAGGACTGATGAATTTGTCATTGCTGCTGTCTCAAGGACAGGCTGATGGAAGGTGCTTCGAACACCTAAGGACACATCCCAGGGGAGGTGGCCAGGCCTCAGAGAGTGAGGGAGCTGCTCTAAGGATAAAGAGGCACTTCCAGATCTGTGCTGGGGGCACCCGGCTGGCTGGGAGCTGGCGAGCTTGTTTCTGTGTGTGCCTGAGCCTGGTGCTCCACACCGGGGCCTCTGGCAGGACCATGGAGACCGGGAAGGCTGCTGGCGGTGGCTGTAGTCCCTGTTCAAGAATGTTGTCACCCTGATTTCTTTTAAACCACATTTTAAATAAAGCACCTACAGAGTCTATGGAGAGGACTGGGATCAGGGGTTCAGTATCTTCTGCTTCCCAGTGGCCAAGTGAATCTAGTGGGGGAACAGCACCATGCAGCCACGGTGGTAAGATGGGAAACTGGGAAATGAGCTCAGATTTAATCTGCTCAGGATCCCTGTAAGGATCCCAGCCTCTCAGGATCTGGCCTGCCCATGACACTCTGCCTTGGCCATCCAGAGCCAGTGATAATGTTATTTGTGCAGGGAGGGTTCTCAACCCCCAGGAGGGTCGGGAGACCCTGACATGTGTGAAGATAAGGTTTTCCACCTTCTATTTGCTGAACAAGCAGCTCCCAATAACTGAGAGGGACCAGTCTCATCCGTCCCTGCCCTGGTCCCACCTGCCCTTACAGTAGCTTTGCTATTTGTGGGGTCACAAAAAAAAAGCCACTTTGACTTGCCAGCAAAGAGGTGTTTAGTTTATATATCCTGAGTATAATTTTCCTGCCACTATAGTGAACTAAAACAGCTCACCATGCTAGCAAACCGGTTTTGGAGCCAGCAGAGGATGAGAGGAAGAAACGTGTGGCTGTCAAGAGACAGGAGAGAAGATGCAGCTCCTCTTTTCAGCAGCACGAGGGATGCAATCAGCTCAACCTGTAATGTTAATCTACAGCCCACACTCTTGCGGTTTCTCTGCAGACAAGCCTTTCTCTCTGGTCAGCCCCCTCCATACGTGCAGCCTTGCACATCTCCTTATACCAGGTAATGAGTACTGTCCTGCTCAGGGAACATAATTCATACTGTGTGGTCTGGGACTCTCTCCCTTTGCTCTTGCATGACTGAGTGTCTCTTTGTCCTAAAAAAGCCCCTTTGCCCACAGGCTGCAGGGAGCCATTCTGCCCTCAGTTTCTTCAGGCCACTACACACCAAAACCCTTTAGCTGAGATGCCAGAGCCCTGTGTGAAACATGCCCCCACCACGGATGAGCTGGGCTGGAGAGGCTGAGCTGAACCACTGGGATGTCTCTGGGTGCAGGGGTCCCTGTCACCTTCTCACAAGCTCTTATGCTATCAGGGATTGCCTGTGTGCTCACCACTGTGAAACACAGTCCCAGTAACAGCTGCTGCCGCCAAGTTCTTGCAGGACAAAGGGAACAACAATAGCTTCTTCCAGCAGTGAACTCCCTTCTTTTCACTTCCCTTCCTTTTTGCTCCAGCTTGGAAAGAATGAAGCCAAGGCACTGCCAAAGTAGAGGAAAACAAGGCCAAATGCACACAGATGGTGACTCCACAAATTTAATTTAAAATCATCCTTTATTATTCAAAATATTAAAATTCAGGCAATAATGCCCAAAGGAACAGCACTGATTAAAGTTCCCTAATGTTTCATGGCCAAATCTTGCTGCTTCCACCAAGGGTCACTGGGACAAGAAGTGAAACCCCTCTGGAGTGCAGAGAAAGGTAGGGCTGTACTTGCTGTAGATGGCTTAACCAGTTACTTACTGACCCAATCAGCTTCACTTGAAGCAAAGCACCAGCTGTTCCTTACCCAATTAATGATTGCCACAGCAAATTAACATGGCGTTACACCAGGCGTGGATGTGGTCCGCAGAGTCCAGAATGCACAGAGCAATATGCTATTGCAAAAATAATCACAGTAATATCTTTACCGTTAGGTAGCATCCTTCATCTGGAAGGATGGTGAGGTCCCTGAGCACTATAAGGCTCGTTTCATGCAACGTGCTCTGCAGTGAGGGGGTGGAGGGCAGGGAGGCAGGGTATGGTTGCTGTTTCAAGGAAAAGTAAAGAGGAGCTGGTCAGGGCAGCTCTACTGTGGCAGAGACAGCACGGACTACACATGTAGCCCATTAATGTAAAAAAAATCCAGTTCCTGCAAGCCAAAGAAATAATTGTCTGTTTGGTTGGAAATCTGCTGAACTCTAAGTGTGCCTTCTCCCTGTCTTATGCACCACAGACCTCTCCAACGTCTCTTCGCCTGCTGTGTGATGTGACACCTTGATGGTGTCACAGCTTGGTGTGCTGATCATTCTCTCCTCTGGCCACAGAGGACATAGCAAGCTTGTGGGTGCAGAGCTGGCCATCCAGCCACAGGGAGCATCCCACAGTGGGAAGGGGCCACAAGTTCGGGCTGCAGATGCAGAGATCCAGGTGAAGTTCCCACAACAAGGTGTTACTCCATGCTCAGTGCTGCTTCTCTGAGTCCTTCCTCAGTCACTCTGTGCTGTGGTAGAGGCTCTTGCCCTGTCCCTCTGCAGTGGTTCTGCATTGTGGAGTCCTGCTGGCAGTATGGAGGAATAACCAAGCCATGATCTTCTATCACTAAGTTTAAGTCCAGCACCTAAACACTCATTAGTTTTGGCTCCACATAGTTCAGGGATATTAATCCCCTATAAGTTACAGTCCAGACAGATCAATCAGCCTGGATGGCTTTGGGACGCTGGTGTCTAGTGCTGAAGCATTGCACTTTCCAATTTTCCAACAATTAGGTCAGCATCAGATATTATTGACAAATAAACCATGCACTCAAAGCCCTGAGCCTGCCACGCTGCTACCAGGAGGATCCATTTACATCCCAAGCCAGCTGCAGGATGCCTGGAGGGAGGAGACAAGGGAGAGCCCTGCCTCAAGCACCAGCAGCCCCTGGTTGCCTTCAGTACTGTTACAGGAGCCCTCCCTTTGTAATTATAGGATTCCCTCATTATAATTACTGTTATTTATATAATCGTGGTGAGTATTTTCAGTGCTGTCAGCAGTCTGGAAAGTGCCCAGCCCCACCAGAGCCAAGAATTTCAGGCATTTCACTGCTAAGAGTCTGGGCTTAAAGTATGATGGCCAAGAGCATGGCTGGGCCAGTCCAGGAATGGCAGCCTCTTGTCCTGGTGACATGGAAGCTTTATTTGGAAGATTTCTATGCCATGGGATTGTAGAGGGAGAACATCAAGTTATCTCTGCCTCCTTCTCTCAGACCACTGCTCTGGGAGTGCAGATCATGCCAGCATCACACCCTGCAAAGGCTGACATTCCCTGTCACCTCTGCTGGGTCACTGGCTGCAGGAGACACTCCTGGCACTGGATCATGCGACTCCACCTAGGTCACATGTTCCTGGGGGGAATCCAGTAATGGGCACATTCTCTGCATCCTCTTGTTTTCTCTCTGATCATCTTGTCTGGAAATCTGGAGGAGATGGAATGTTTAGAGAAAATGAGGGAAGGGACTGGTACTCAGGAGATACTGGTTTTGTACCTGATTGAAGGTTCACTTTTGTTCCTGTGTCAAACACAGGAATGAAAAGAATGGGTTTGAGCTGCATATAGGCAAGCAAGTGCTGATGTTTGTGGCTGGCTTCTTTGCACTTGAATAGGAAGAAATTCAGGGTATCTCAGTTAAAATGCAGAGCCAAATATATAAATGCAGCAAGGAAAAGTACCTGAGTGTTTTACTATGACAAACTGGCTAGAAATCAGTGTTGTGTTTGCTATGAAGACGTAAAAACTTACCAGGGTCTTATAGTTGGTATTAAAACTACAGGAAGTAATTCCTCTCTGCTGCTCCATACAAGGTGGCTTCAGTTTTTGGGCACTGTGAAAAATGTAGGAAAATTGGAAAGAGATGAGACAAATTTAATAAACAAGAGGAATGGCTGTCATGTGAGCTGGTCTTGTAGGGTGTGCAAAAGAGGAACAGAGAGGATATGGTAAATATTCTCCAGTCTGTGTGCAGCTGCCAGTCAAGGAATGCTGATCAATTCTTTTTTCTCTTGAAAGAGAAACTTGGTCCAGTTTTCAGGGAAAATTGATCTAGAAACGTTACTAGAAAAAAGGGCACCAAAGCACCACGGGAGGCTTATGTACAGGGTGGCTTTGAATAAATCTCTCAAGAATGATGTCAGCCTACTTGATCCACTCCAGTGATGCAAATTTTCCTGTCTCACATCCCCTGTGGACTTTCGGACTGCTGACTTCGAAGTCACCAGACATTTTTGGCACCCCCGCACGGAGGGGTGGGCCAGTGCACGGGGCTCAGTTCAGGTTTACGAGCAGCAGTCGGCTCGAACACCGAAACCGGAGCACAGCGTGGGAGCAGCCGACCCCTCCGGGAGGGGAGCGGGGGGCATTTTAGAGCGCGGGGCTGTGACTCAGGAGCCAGCCGTACCTTCCACCCCAGGGAAGGTCTGGAGCTGGAAACCGCCCACACGGCACCTGCGGGACGCGCCTCCTCATCTCCCTCCCTCGCCTGCCCACAGCGGCCGTGTCCATCCCACCCCTGCCCGCTACCGCGCACCGTCACGGCCCCACGCTACTACAACTCCCGTCGGCCCCCTGCGCCGCACAGAACGCGTGCGCCAGCCGGCTCCCGGCGTACCCCCAGCTCCGAGACCTGCCGGGACGTGTAGTTTTAACTGGCAGGTAGGGCCCTTGCCAGGGATGCAGTCGGGGACTCCATTTCCCGTGGGCCTGCGGGGGCGCGCATGCGCCTTGCTGGCAGCGGGGCGAGGTGGGGGGGACGCGGGGCAGCGCAGGTTCCCGTCTGCGCTCGCTGCGGCCTTCACTGAGCGGGGGGGCGGCCCCGGCCCGGCCCCGCAGGACGATGGACCCGGCCGAGGCCGTCCTGCAGGAGAAGGCTCTCAAGTTCATGGTGAGGGGCCGCGGGGGTTGGCGGAGGCGGCNAGGTGCTGAGCGGGGCCGGGGAGGGGGCGTCCTGCCTGCGGGGAGGGCAGTGAGCGGGGTCCCTAGATCCGGGTAAAGGGAGCATTGGGAGAAGGGGGAGGGGGTTGCAGGTGTCGCCTGGGAGCGGGAGAAGTTAAACTGGAGTGAGGCAGGACCTGGCAGACGGGCCCGCAGGCACCGCCAGGCTTTGCGCATGTAATTCTTGGGTTTTTTCTCTTTATTTGTGCACCTTAGACTATCCTTCTGTACTGCTCACTATCCCTCTGTAATTTTGTTTTTCCTCCCATTCTACTGCGAGATCTCTAAATACTGGCACTTGAGTGTTTCACCTGCTGCTACAGCAGTATATCAGTGATAGTGACTGCGGGGAGCACGTACATTGTTTAGGTTTGTGACTTGGCCTTTGGTATGGAAAACAGTACATGCATCCAAGATGCTCTTCAAATGTGGCTAATTTCCATAGATTTGAGGCACTGTGCACTTAAATGTGTGTACTTGAATGTAGCTTTATTCTCTTTTTCTTCATTTGTTGCTATTTCTAAGCGTTTTGGCCAGAAACATAAGATTTAGAAATGAAAACAAAGTGTTGCCGACTAAACTGAAGGTAAATTTAAGGTGCCCCAAACTGTTCTTTCCCTAAGGTTATAATTTAAATGACTGGCAATACTTAATAAAAGTTTGTTTTGGATTAGTGCTTCTAGTGGCACAGAATTAAATTTGAGCTCATCAGGAAGAAGGAATTCTATTAAATCTTCAGAACATATGCCCAGAATGAAATTGAGGAAACAGTAGTCGCAAATCTTAATTTTTAATTGAGCTTTGAAACAGTTGTTTGTGTTTTGTTTTTTAATCTGGAGGAACTTGTTTCTCCCTTGAGACTTTTTGACCCGTTTGCTAGTAGTCCCCAAGTTTGTCAGGCTTATAGAGTCTCAGCTTAGTGAAGTGGAAAAATGCTATGGACACCTAAATAGACAAGGTAGCAATTAGTAATAATGAATGGCCCTCTTTGGTGTGGGGTTGGCCAAAGGAGTGTCCCAGATCCTGCTGCACTTGTGTTTGGCCAAGCTTGGTAATTACAACCTGCCTCTAGATAGTGAGTTTCACATCCCTAAAAGTTTCTGCTGAAACATTCTTGTCTGCTGCCAGACAGCATTGTGAACATGCTACGTTGACTTCTCATGCATTACTTTTTTCACCCCCTGTGCTAAGATTCTCATTCAGGGGCTTAGTCCAGGCAGTTTGAGATCATCTGTAAGATTGGGCCTGGAGGCTGAGGGAATCCCTGTCCATCCTGCAGCTGGCAGTGTCCCACTCAAACAATAGAGCTCCCTGACACTGGGGAGAGGCATGAGCATGAGAGGAAGCTGCTCTTCTGGGAGATGCATCTGTTAAGAGCACCAGATAAAGGGAAGAATTATCAAGACCAGGCTGCACTGAGAGTAAAAAGCTAACCCACGTTCTTTCATATTTTATTAAAATGTCTCTTTTATGCAGAATTCTTGTAAAACATGCAGTGAAAGACGTGGCTTCCCTCTGTCCACTCTGAGCTTGTTAGGGTATTTTGCTTGTAGGTTGAGAGTAGAGTAAGCAAAGCTTTTGTTAAGCACATCTCAGGCTTTTGCTGTAGCGCACATCGGTCCAGAACGTGGCTCTTACTTTAATTCTGCTGATGAAGTAAATTGTCAGACTTGGTGGGGTCTTCTGGTGTTCCCAGAAGGGTGGCACAGACAGATACATCAGGATACCTAAGGTATCAGTTGCAGGTATCATCTTGGCCCTCCTAGGAAATGTCTTTTCTCTGCCTTGTAGCACTCAGACAGTGCTCAGGCACTGCAGTAATGGCACTGGTACAGTTGTCCACACAGAGGTAGCAGATCAGCTCGTGCATCCTCTCAGCTAATGCTGAATCATTCACAGTGGATTACCTTGTCCATCTCAGTGTGTGCTGCGCTTCATTTCTGTCTTCCTTATTAGGTGGCTCACAGTTTGGCTTGAGGTGGGCTTTGCTATTAATTACTGATTTTCCCTGAGAGCTTACTGAGGAGCATTGCAGGTAGATATTCAAATACGTTTTGGAGGTATGAGGCCTATTACCAAAGGCAGGAGAGGCAGTTTTAGTTTTGATATGTTTGGGATATGTTCATTTCATATTGAAAAGCAACCCTTTAGATGGTAGTATGTTTGTGCTTCTCTAGAAAATAATACTTCTTTCCACTTAAAAATGTCAGTACTTAATTTTTGACATTGACTTTGAGCAGCTCTTGCATCACAAGGAATCAGGCAAGATGGACCTGGTGATTAGATTTTCCTTTTAATGTCCAACTCTTAACAGAAAAAATGTTGTGGGGAAGCTTCATCTAGTGCTAATATTATGAATGAAATTACTTTGCTTTAAAGCATCTATATTTGATGCTTTGAAAGACAAACAGTACTCTGTTGTTTTTCTGTGTGCTTATGTCTGTGCAACTTTTTGATGGGAGTAGAAGGCAGCTGCCTTCTCACTGGCTGGTATTGGCTGGGTTACCTGCCAATGAAGCAGTATTGCATTTAACTGATATCTGCTACCAGTTTCCTGGTTATCTGTGGTCAGGTACAGTATGTATAATCTAATACTTCAAGGTTTAAGTAACTTATTTAATTTCATTTGCTTACTCAATTTACCTCTATGTCTTAATAAGACCTAATTTATTCCTGATATTAAATTGCTGTGTATTAACACTACACAATACAATACAACTGCTCACCAGGGAAGACTGTTTCTGCTGGTGAATGAGTGTCTTGTATCATGTGTTCTGCACGTCATCTTTCAAAAGTTTTGTTGTTTTTTGGGGTTTTTTTTGAATGAAAGACAGTTCATAGATTTAAAATACAATCTTTTAAATTATATAGTCCACTGTCCTGCAGCTACAGCAAGGATTTTACCTGAGTGGAACCTGTCTTAGTTCACTTCAGCCTCTTTTCAGTACAGTACTACTGATGAAACTACACTCTTTATAAAGTACAGAGTATAAGAGACTGATGCACAAGCTAAAGAGAGAGGTGAATGTGCCCATTAATGTAAAAAAATGCACACAAAAGTCCCACCCAAACCTCCTTGCCTTACAGAGCTCTCCTTTTATGCATTCAGGAATATGGGATTTCCATAGTCAAAGTCGTTTACAAAAGAACAAGAAGTCGAGGTGCTCAAAAAGTAACTTTCATGTTCGAATAAGTGTTTGAAACTGTAGATACAGTATTTAAAGTATGAGTGTGATAGACTCAACTGAGACTTTGATTAAATGTCATATAAAGTAAACTACATAAGCCTGCATAGAATAGTAGATATTTTTTCAAAGTAACTTCAAATGGTTCTGTTAAGTATACGAATGTTCTGATGATTATCTTTTTAATTAAAATGAGAAATCTTTGTTTAAAGTGGCATTCTTTTTTACTGCCTGTTACAGTCTCTGTAACAATCATTTCTTAAGTCTGAACGTTTTTAATTCCAGGAATCCATTTATATAAAACTATGTTTAGACTTAATTAAGGAACGATTCTTACAAAGCTTGTAAATAGCCAGGAAAAAAGGGACAGAAAATAAAACTGACATTCACACTTAACAGAATGATAGTTACAAGGTATGTAATATGCTATAAAAATACAATAAAGCCCTTTTTATAAGAGTTCATATTTTTTGTTCCTCATTTTGAAAGGTATTTAAGAAAAATATCAAAGCTCTATGAAGTGACATCTGTTTTCTTGAATGGACTAGTGACAACTTCAGTTGTGTTTAATTAACAGTGCTTGGAACAGTACCTGACCAATTTGGGGTCCCATCTAGGACCATTTGAGAGGCAAAAGCTTGATACTTAACAAAGTTTCACTTTCTCAGTTTTTATAAATTAATTAATTTGCAACAATTCATTTAATTTCCTGGCTCATGAATAGGAAGAAGTCCATCTGAGTGTTCTTCGTGGTTTTTTTTCTGATTCACCCCCCCCAAAATAACTTTTTCCTTTTGGTTTTGGATGATAGGATTCTAGGAGCTGCTGATGGGCCTTCCAGTTTCACTGGGGAGCCAGAGCCTTCTAGTTGTGTTTAAGATGTATCTGTGGGTTATTGTTCGGTTTGGTTGGTTTTTTGGTTTGGTTTTTTGGTTTGGTTGTTCGGGTTTTTTTGTGGTTGGAGTTTTTTTTTTGATTGTGGGTTGTTTTATTTTTTAATGAGGAAAAATTCTGAAGTTCATTAATTTTCCTATTTGCATGTTTGTAGGAGCTCCCACATAGCTGGCAGGTAGTATAGTAAAGAATAGTCAGTGTAATTGAAGACTGAAGGGTAATAAAGTTGGAATTTTTTTTTCCTGCTCTGTGTATATATATGGAACAGATGGACAAAGGCTTATACTTTAAAAGAGGCTCCACTTGTACTGAACCTATGTCATTTATGGTGTCAGTAGGAACAGGATTTTTAAGACCTGTTATTTGTTAGCTATTTTTAAAAAAATATTTGAGAACCTTGCAGTCTTCCTAGTAACATATTTGTGTCATGGACATTGTAGCAGAGAATCCTGGGTATCCAAAGCAAGGATGTCATGAAAGCAGTGAGAAAAATTTTGTAAGCTGGGATAGCAGAGTGTTGCCTCTTAAATGTGGGGTTGCAAATCCTGCTTGAATATTAAATATACGTTTACCAGTTTTCCCAGTGGTACTGAAATAGCATCCTGGGTTTTTGGGTGTTTGTTGGGACTAGTATATTGTATAGAAAATGTTAATTAATTTTCTTCTACCCCAAACTTCATGCTGTAGATTTTTCTGCACTTGGTGCAGGCCTTTGGTACTTCAGTAACTTCACCCTCGCTTCTCTGGTAATGTTTCATTTCAGCCACTTTGCTCCATTAAATGTATGCAATTAGAAAAGCAAATGGCAAATCTGCTGTCGCATCACTGAAGTATTTAGTTTCATAGACTTAAAAAGCCAAATTTGTTGCACCATGCTCTCTGCACTGTAATATGTACTATAAACATCAGAGAGAATAGGCTGACCTTAATATTTGCTTCTCAGACTAAATCGCCGCCTTGCAGCAGTTATTTCCCACTGAATAAAAAGTTTAATTTCACGCCCTGATTAGTGCTAGTATGTGCAGGTGGATATTTATTTTATGCAGCTAAACTAATCTGCCTTGGCAAATTATTTGCCAGTCAGCAGAGCTATAATTCCTCATGAGTATTTGGTACTAAATTATCATTCTCATTAGTAAGATAAAGCAGACTGTTCTAACCACAAAGTTTGGTTAGGCAGAGGGCTTCCAAAATAATCTGTGGAAGATAAAAGATGTGTGGTGGCCTCAACATTCTCAGTATCCTGAAACAGTTTGTGGTATACAAAAAGGCAATGAGGATTTTAGAGGAAGAAAATAAAATTATCCCATAGCTGTGTATCATCTCCAGAGGTAAGGTAGGAATGTACAGTGCTCAGAGATCACCTCTTTAAGAGGTGCCTAATGAAGAAAAAAATAAAATGGTCATCTTTGGTTGGCCACTGGAAAAACTCCAAACTCTGATGTCTGGGCCATAAATGAGATGAAAATATAAAGTTGTTTTCTTCTTTATTTTCAGTGCTAGCAGCTGCTGAGGTAGCAGAAAGAGTGACTTGAGCTAGAAAGTTAAATGGTAGAAGAAACTTCCTGGTCTGGTCTCATTTAAAATTCACTTAACGCTCTAAAAGCATTTTAAGTGGGAATCAGAAAGTATTTCCTGACATACAAATGTTGAGTGGATATGTTTGTCAAGTGAACGTGTTCATCCATTATTTTGTTTTCTATGGATTTTACTGTGTTGCTAGTTTGTTGTATGACAAAACATGTTAATGAAGAGTACTTATTTTCTGTTACAAGGAGAGTAATTTTTACCTGGAAATTAGGAATTCTCACTAAGTATTGTGTGAAGGGATTCCACTAACTTTTTTTCATTTGTATGGGTTGTCATAAATTCTCGTCATACTCATTTTCTCAGTGGTTACTGCAACAGTATTTAGGGTGTAAATGATCAGGTCACATTTAAAGCTAGCAAAACCAGCAAGCTGAGTAACTTGATTTTTTTTGTATAAAAATTTTCATGCTAAATTCATCAATGCAAATGGAATAAGCTGTTTTCTCATTTCTTCATCTGCTTATTTTGTGTCATCTTAAACTCCATGCATGCTGGTGAGATTTGTGTAATATTTAACTGTCCTCAGTAGCAAGCTTAACTGGTGTTTCCAGTACTCATTTGGTATTTTCTTCAGTCTTCCTCATTTCTTCCTTACACAATTCAGGAGATGCTCAACAAGGCATATTCTTTATACATTTTAAGTGATTTGCACAGAAGGGCTGAATCCACTGTGTGTTCAGCTGTGGAAGCTGAAAATTAATTGTAGCATAGCAGAGTCCAGTGGCTGCAGCTAAAGAGTAAGTGCTCAGAATACAATTAATAAGCAATCAAACATGAAGCTCTTTCCCTGACAGGATACTGATTGGTGCTGTGAAAAAACTTCTTGATACCACAGAAATGGTTGAAAAGAAACATCCTGGGAATTGCATTAAGTATTTCCTGCTTATTAAACAACAGAGCTTTCCAATGCCACTTTTTTGAGGTCCCGGGGAACTCTGGTATTGGACAAATGCTACCCCTGCTTGCAGAAAGAGAAAGCTGAAGCACAGAAATTTGCCGGGGGTCATGGACTGGAGGAATTTGTGTAGGGTCGTATGGTACACTGATAATAGAAGGCAGAATACAAAGAAACCAGTTCTTCTAATAGCTACCCTTGTGCTTCTGACCATGTTTTGGTTAATTTTACAATTGGCTAGCCACCTGTTAAGATAACCCATTTTATCATTAAACAAAATTAATTTTAAAAATGGCTTGAAACTGTCTGATTTTAATGGGATCTGAATATTCTTAGTTTTAATCTGCCTCATGAGGCTTGTCTTTCTTCTGGGAAGTACATTGTTACATCATTAAAATATCATCCCCTACTGAGAGAGAAATCGGTCCCATTCACTAAATGGCAATGCTGAAACAATGACAAGTATTTCTAAAAACTGCATTAAAATTCTTTTTTTTTTTCTCTTCGATGTGCAAGTTCTGTGGTCCCATTAACCAATGGGTGCTCAGCCTATTTGCTGCTGTGCATGCACAGCCAGATTTGTTAGCTGGGGTGGCAGAAGGGTTCAGAAGCAGACACGATGACTTACAGTTTTAAATTATTTTACTTTTCCATGATGATTTTGCTTGGAAACAAATGATTGATCATAATTTTGCACTCTCTAGCTGCTTCTAGTCCTCCTCTGTACTAAAAATTGAGAAACATCTGATTTAATTTTCCCTCCCCCACTGCTAAAACAGGGTCTTGTGCAGTCATTTTGATAAGAGCAGCAGAAAGGAGAGAATGAGGAAGAATGAGAAAGCTCAGCAAGGGGTCTTTCTAGTCTTCTTGAGGGAAGGACAGAAGTGTTTACAGTCTGTGGGCAGGAGCCATGCAGCCTCTTGGCAGGATCCACTGGAGTAACCAGTTTGGACTAGAAGCAGCAAAAAGGCTTAATGCTGGTTTAATTTTCTTCTTCCCATGGTGAGAAGGGTAAGATTGCAGGAGCATACTACAAAGGAATTAAGAAGTTCTTAAGTGCAGCTGTATGTTAGCAGAACAATAATAAGTGTGTTCTAACTGTAGTCTAGATGGACCTATCTTCTTCAGAAGCAGCTGGAGCAAACCAGATCTGAAGAAGATGGTAGAGAGGAAATTTGGATAACACCAGCCAGAACAGAACTCTGGTGTGAATTTTGTCAGCTGGCTTTGTGCCCACATGGGGTTTTTCTGTTTGTAGGAATACTCTCTCATGAAATTTCCATCTTAGGACATAGTTACTCTTACATATTTGAGGGGGTTCTTTTTCCCCAAATGTAGTGGGATGGATCAAACACTGTGGAGAAAGGTGATGGCAGTCTTTGCTTGGATACTAATCAGGGCTGGACTGTATGCTGACTAGGAAAGAGTCTGAACGTTTCCATGCTTGCCCATACAGCAACCAGAACAGTCTCTAGTTGTTTCAGAGAAAAATGGTCTATCGTGAAAGTCTGTCATACAATGTAGTCAGTCTCCCTCTCTACACACATCATTTGTAATTTATTGTGAGAGCGATGCAGAATGGAGCAGTGTTTATGTGGGAGTTGCTTTTAGTTTATGGATAGTTGGCCTTGAATTCTGTCTATTAGGAAGATGTTGGCAGTTCTCCAGGGGGGATGTTCATTGGGTCTGCTCAATGCCCTTCCTTCTTATATGCCAAAACCTCAGCATGATGGAGAAATGCAGCCAGCTGTCATTCATCTCCTGCGAGTTAGAACCATGAGAAGGGGGTGTAGTCTCAAGAAAGGATGGATCAATCTTGTTTTAGAATGAGTCTTGGAAGCATCTCAACAGAAAGAAATCCAAAGAATGTTAACAGCCTCTTCAAATACGACAGAAGGTGTTACCTGTAGCTAATATATTCAAAGGGACAAAAATCTACATTCTCTTTTCTTTTTGTAACTTTTTCCTTTTTATTTTTCCTTCTCTTGACTAGGATGACTCCAGTGAAGTGTATTGCTCTAGTACTTTGTTACAGCTGTTGTTATAAGGAAGCATAAATACCCTGCAAGTTTTTTACTGACAAGAAAATATTCCTTTACATCTATAATCTCACTGACCTTAAAATAAGAATTTAGGCAGAGATGATAAAGGGTCCGTCAGTGAGAAGAGACATCTCGGTGTTGGATCTGAATAGGTCTTGTGGAGCATGGGCTCAAGTCTGATATTGGCAGCCAATGTACTCTCTAAAGCTTTTGCAAGCTACTGAAAGCAGTTGCTAAGTGGAATTCTCTTTGCTGTGCCATTGCAGAGCTATTCCAAATTTGACTACTTTGAAAGTCAGAATCCTTCTTGTTTTCCTGCTTAACTCCATTCATGGCTAATTCATTCTCATTTATTCATATGCCAGTGTCCTTGAGCTTAAACAGTTCTCCTTGTTCCCCTGTGTTCATCTGCAAATATTTGTGAAGAGCAATCATAGTCTGCTCTGAGCTGGATGTGGTCAGGCTAAACCAGAATTTTTTAATTTATTTTTCCTTCTGTTTTAAGACATTTCCTGGAACTTTTGATCATCTTAGTAGACCTTTTTAAACAGCTGCAAAATTTGATTAGTGTCCCTGAAACATGAATGACCAGAGCTATATAGAACATTCAGGGAAATATTTTATGGATTCCTTGTACTAAAGCAGTAATCCTAATTCCTCTCTTCTGGGAATTTTTTACTTTATACAATCTCTTATAGTAGTACTTGCCATTTCCGTGGCCACATCTTATGGATGAGCCATCATTATCTAATGAGTAACATATCCCAGGGCCTCTTTCCCTCTTCTCAGTTACCGAGTTCCTAATTTATAATGGAAATCATGTAGCTTTTTGATTTGTATGCATCATGTGTCAGTTCTGTTACCAAATCTTCAAGATGCTTTGTCCTGTGTATTTATGATGCCTCTTTCATTTCATTAGCACATCAAAAATTCTTGGGTTTTTTTTAGCCATTAGTGAGAATATTTAACATAAATTTCAAGAGTAATCATAGATTTCAAGAAGAATCATTCTCTGTACAGTTTGATGGTTCCTTTTTCAAAATTGTCTGTGATGCTCTACAGTTTTTAGTTTCTTAGCCTCCTTTTAACTGTGGTATTAATCCTTATCCTCTTCATTTTAACTAGTAACTTCCTACATGTTATCTATCGAATGCTTAACTACTAATTTGTCTGGACTTCAGTGATCTTCTTAAAGGAGAAGATTGGGTTAGTCTAGCACTAATTCTCATTTGTTCTAAATTGGGGGTAGATTTTCTTAGCCTCCCATGGTGACTGTTTCATTTTGGCAATAGTTATCAGTACTCAGTCTTCAGTAGATTTCGTTTCTTGGGAGAGAGGACATACTGTTTGTCTGTCTGTGTTTTGGTTTTGGTTTTTTCTTTTTTGGACAGCCATTTCTGCAACATTTTAAATTCATTCTGGTTAGAATTACAGATGGTTGTCCTGCGTGAGGATGCTACCAGGGGCTGCCCATTAGGTGTCTGCAGCTGATGCTGTTGCCCCTGCTTCATTCTGGCGTTGTGGTCATCCAAGACAGCAGGTGATGCTTTGGTGTTTCTTGGTTGAAGGAGGCGTTTGCTCTAATTAAGCCAAGCAAAGGAACATTTGCATCCTATGCCAGGAGTTGAGAACTGTCATGGAGCTGAACTCGGTAGAGGGTATTTACATGAGGAAAAGAAATTTAATATATTTTGGTAAGTTCTTGAGGCAGTTAGTTACGGATTCCAAGTTACTTCTGATGGGTGAAAAGGTCCTGCATTGTAATTGTAGCAGAGTGCTTTGTAAGGGAAATGTATTGGGACAGAATGGCCATTCCTGCAAAAAGGAAGTGTTTGGTTACTTTATTGAATAGGAAAATGTTTGGCTAGTGCTGGAGCCTGCTCGGAAGGCAAGAGCTCTGTAGCTAAGCAGAAAATGTGGTTGAGTGCTGGAGTCTGCTCTTGAAAGTGTTTCCTTCTCTTTAGAAAAAAAATGGTAATTCCTTTTACAAATTTGTCTGCTTAATGTGTGAACTGCAGATTTCCTTCCAGGATAGTTGGCACAGACCTGTAACCCATCTCTCCTGCATGCTTTTTGTCTGCTACCTAAAATTCAGCAGGAGATCAGGAAGGTGAAAGTTAGCACTGTAGGTTTTTACGCTGATTATGGAGATTGTAGTTTTCCAAACTTAATTTGGTTTACCTTGGCTGTATATTTTTTTTTTAAGTACAGGACTTTCTATTCCTGATACTCTGAATTTCAGTGAAAAATTAGAATCCAAGTGAGCTTTCTGACTTTTCTATGGACTTACAAAAAAGAGACAAGATACTTGGAAGGCAAGGGCTTCCTTTTGTTGATCTCTGGACAAGCTTCCAGCTGCTGTTTTATACATAATGCTTGCACTGTGAATGTCACTGTTCTTACTGGATACTTACCTGGCACAAATTCAGAAAGTAGCATGAGAAATGGTCTTCACCACAGATCTTGCAGTCTTGAAGGAGGCTGGATATAGCATTTGAATTTCATACTTAAAATATCAAATGGTTGTTAAATCAAGCATGGGCACAAAGAGGATCTCCACGCTGCTAGAGTAAGCATGTTTGTGGATCTTGCTGTTACTTTGTTCAGAGATTAATGGAGTGCTGTCGTGAGTCTCCATTTGGTTTTCAATCCTGTAGCTCAGTATTCTTGTGAGCCCTAAAGAAGGTATCCAGGTGTTTCATGTTAGAAAAGTAGTTTACCCCATTGCTGCTGCTCTTGCAGGATATAAAAAAACCTTGCATCTATTTATCTGTCAAGGAGTATAAATAGGCACTCTCCAGTGGGAGCTGGTTTTGAGCAGATCTCAGTTGACAAACTGAGGCAGGTTCATTAAAGAACTGGAGTAGCCATGTTCACCACGTGCGGCAAACTCATTAAGTTCGCAGGCAGTCAGAGCCTACTGTTCGAGAGCGCTGTGTCCTTCTGAAGGAGTTTGTATCAAACTGTGAGACCTGACAGTCAGCTGACTTAGTGTTTGTTCATTCTTTCTACAAAATCTCACAAAGAGCACACTTAAATATTGGCAACTTTTGGTTTTAGGATCAGAGAGCTCATGGGTTTTTCTCCTAATATCAATGAAAGATTGTGAAATCATGTGTTTGGTTTTGTTGAACTGGAATCCGCAGATCTAACTGTGCCTTTTTTGAGTGTTGCTTTGGGCAATAGAGTCAGGGATCTGTTTGGGCCATGAAGTTGTATATTCTGTAATAGGAATTCAGTTTATTGCTGTAATGGATGCAAACTCATTACAAGTTCTAGGCCACAGGGGATACTTTCCTTTGCTGTGGAAGTCATCTCAGCCGGACAATCTTCAGTGGAACTGGCCATGCCCTTCCATGTCAGTGACTGACAGATCTAATTCTGCTTTTGTAGCCGAGAGCCTGTTAGTTAATGGAGTCGTGAATACTGTTACTCAGAGGCAACCTTCAGAGTATTAAAATGCATTATTCCCGTTCTTCACTTGATATTTATCAAACAAGGTGTTATATCTAACGAGTTCAATGCTATTGTCAAATAAATACTGTGTGTAGATCATGACTTAAAAGAAATGGTAATGTAAGTAGCTTCATTATTGCTTTGCAGTGATGGAGAGAGATGAGTTTAGTTTGCTTGTTTAAATCCTATGTGATGGAAACCCAGAGTGAATGTCTTCTCTAAGGGAACAGCACGTATTATTGGTGATATGATCAGATTAATAAGATCCTTAGTACGTATATATTTCATAAAGGTCTCAACTTTTTTTTCCCCCTCATTTCTTCTTACTTGGAAGCAGATGAAATGCAGAAGCAGCAGTACTGCCTTGGAAGTACCATAGTAGGTTTCCTTTTATAATTATCATTCTTGACATATTTATCCTTTCTTATGGAAGTGAAGATGCAGATATTTAAGAACCCTTCTTGCACAAAAAAGCCCAATTTCCGCTCAGTACTTAATTAGCACTTGTTTATGACACAGCATCTGATTTGATTTTCGAAACAAATTGCACAGTAAAGAGGCTGATATTTAAACTGTATAGTAACCACAGCTCCAGCTGTGACTCAAATCTTGTAAGCCTTCAGGGGTTGTGTTTAGGCTTAGAAAATAGGAACTCAGGCCTGTAATTAAATGTCCTCTGAAAATCAGCCTTTGTAGAGAAGTGGAGAGGGTACCACTGAATTTTAAATTACTGACTTGTTCTCAAGAATCATTCTGCTGTTCTGGGCCTTGCTGGGGACTGCAGAAAGCAAATGGATTAAAAATGGAGGAGTAGATTACTAAAGGAAAAAAATCAGGGGTTGCAGACAAAGACATGAGCAAAGTAAGCTGTTTTGGCTCCCCAGTTTATAGACAGATGCAATATATATATGATAATTTTAATATATGGCTAATATATCGATAACAGGTTCTGTGGACACCAGAAAGACTAGAGAGTAAAGATTTCATACAGAGTAAAACTGCATTTCAGAACTGTGAGTAAGTTGCTGATGGTTGTGGAATAAGCCATCTGTGGTGATGGAAGGCTCATTTTTAAAGCAAGGCCTCAGTAATAAACATGAATGTCTTGGGAAAGGAAGTAGAATAGGTTATATTACAAATTAGTCACTCACCTAGATCAAAATGTGAAATATTCACAGAATAGCATGATAGAAATTATCAGTTAGAGAGCTTTCAGAGTTACTTTTTGAGGAAAGCAATCGCTGTTGATGCTATTTAAAAAGAGAGCAAAATTTCCCTAGCAGCCTGACTTGTAGCCATGGAAAATGCTGGAGCAGATGCTAAGAGAAAATACTGTGCTTATGAATGGTATTGCACCATGAGCATAAACGATGTGTGCTCATGAAAATACAAAAATGAGTAGGTCTTGCTGGGCAATTAATTGTATTGCTGGTGGAATTGTTTTGAATGGATCATAATTGTGGAAGATTTTAGTGTTGATTGATGAATTAATACAGCTTTCAAACAAGACACTTTTCTGGGTCCCACATCTTTTTAAGGCTGGAGGGAAGAGGGGCAATTTTTTTTTTAACTGGCAGTCCTCTTACAGTCCTGTCTGCTGTCATTGGGATACTGCAATTCAGAATATTTTAACCAGATGTACTACTTTAATTGCCGCTCTCCACTGAAAAATGCGTTCCTAGGGGTCATTTACAGTGTGCCTTGGGAGAACCAGAGAAATTCAGAATTTAGGAGATTCGCTAAACTTTTACAACCAATCATCAATCTGAGAAATTTTAATTAAATTATGCTTTTCTATTGTGCTTATTTTGATGTGAATGGGGGCTCACTTGTGCAAATATCCCACTTTAATGGCATAAGCAGCAGTATGTGGGTAATGACACACATACCTCATCCTGGTAAAATTTGCTTCTTTTCTATGTAGTCTCATTTCTTCTTAGATGAGAATAGGTTTATCAAATGTACAGGAGACATACCTCATTGAGAGCATTTTGCAAATACAGTATTGAGGGATGAGTGATGGGTCTTATTTTCTCCTATTTTTATGTTTCACTTGTCAGCATTAAAAAATCAATTGAGTTTACAGTAGCTGCTAATCTGCCAAAAGTCCTGATTGCTTTTATTACAATACTCAAGCAACTTTACTTTCAAGTCACAAAAAATTGTGCTGGTAAATTGTGCTGGTTGTCTAAATAGAAGTACAGTGTTACCTTTAGTACTGGAAACACTTCTGCTTAAGAGTAATGCTGTTGATGGCAACAGATCTGTTAATACACTTACATATTTGCAGGACCAGAGCCTTCATATTAAATGGTTTAAGTCAGTGTCTTAAATCAGTTATTCAGACTGCCCTGGACTGATGGGCTAGCAAATGTTAAGCAGCCCGCTGGTCCAAAGAGCTTGACTGTTATCCTTTAATTTGTAGGTTAGGTGACAGAAACAGAAAGAAATGAAGTAATTTTTTACAATTTGTTGTGTGAACTTGGGCACAGCTGAGACTGGTATTCAGGTCTCTCTATTTCTGACACTGTGATTTCAAAAGATTGTTATTTCTGCTTGTTTATGAGGACTTTTTTTTTCCTGGATAGCTACATACTGGGCTGTGCTACTTTGAAAAAGCAACTGAAGCACTTGAGCCAGAAGTAAAATGTGTGTTTCTGTAGTGTTCTTGCTAGATATGCAGCACTTCATATAGTTTCTTCCATTTCAAAAGCACATAGAAATGTCAAGAGCTCCTCTCAGCAAACCTGTGAGGTGGGTTAAATGAGTGTTGTCCTCATTTTACAGTCATAGAAAGACTAACCACCCATGACGTTAGTGCTGAAGGAAGGATTAGGTCTTGGAGAGGGATGCTTCTAGCTGTGTGAGAAGGCTCCTAAAGCATAGTTTGTTAATGTGTTAAGCATTGCAAGTCCGAACACAGCAGGTGAATGCAGTAACCAGATATACTTGACTTTAATTTATCAGCACAATGGTGGTTATTAAAATTCATGTTCAACTGAGATCATTGGCTAGGACACTAGGGCATAATCTTACTACTACTTTGAAAGATTTAGGAGAATTTAAATTCAAACTGGAGAGAAGCAAAAATAACAAGTGCTCAAAGTATACTGTATAATCCTGAGTGTGTACTTCTCTTTAGAGGCAAGATTTTAGTCTGTTCCAGTTCTTATTTTATTTTCAGATTCCAAGACTGGACTACCCACCATAGGTGTGAAGGTTTGTCATTCAGCCGTAACACATTTTTTCTCTTCAACAAATTGTATTTTTCGGTGTTTCAAGTACCAAAGTGGATGCAGTTTGTACAAACAAAATACTGTGTTGACTCAGGAACAAATGAGAGTAAGCTCACCTTCAGTAGAGCCATTCTGAAAATGAGAAAGGTTTTTCCAGCCTTCCAGGAGGAGTGGTAGGGGCACACATCTCACTGGCAGGGGAAGTAATGTGATTCAAGAAAGGGATTGTGAAGTAGTTCCTGGGAGTAAGAAAGATCTCTGGACTTGGTGTTTGTGGATGTCCTATCTGGTCCTGTTGCTTAGATGTGATTTTCAATTCTAAGCATCTCCTTTTTTGGGGGGAGGGGGAACACTTGAATCCACTTGAACGTGGGAGTATCTTTGCACTACAAATAAATGTCATGCTAGGCAGTGTTTTGGGTTTTGTTGCATACTTTTTCCTAGCTGTAAGTTACGCTATATATGTTTCGTGCTTCTAGAGCAATTGGATGTCTTGCCTTTTCTTCAACCCAATAAAGCATGAAGACAGTAAATGGGGGGGGGAGATTTTATTTGTCTGTCGATTTGAGGCATAATTTATGGCTGTGTGTGAGTATAATTTCCTGTTATCCTGGTATTAAGGCTGCACCTTTTCAGGAATTTTCTGTAATCTCTTCATGTTGTCCAGTGTCTGGTCTGACCATGTTGAGGATGGTGACTGTGAAAACACTCATAGCTTGACTGCTGCTGTTTTGACACCATTTGCTTTTTATGTAGTATCAAAAGCATTAATGACTGTTAGTCTTTGCTATTGCACCCACCACAGAGGCTGTGCTTATCTAAGTGCATTTTTGTGGAAATTAAAAAAAAACAACTTACATATACTGAACTGAAATGTAAAATGGTGGAAAACATAAAAATGGTGACTTTATTTAAAAAGTGTTCTTAAAGCAGCTGATATCAGAGCCGTAAACAAGAACTAATCTGGGGACTAAACCTTCATATGCGGCTTAAAAAAATCTGCATTGTTTAAAATGCTCCAGAATTTAGCCTTAGGTTAGCTAGGTCCCAGTGTAAAAGGAGGTCTCTCTTTATGTCTATTCTCTCCTAGCCCCGAATACACATGCCAAAAGATGGATTCCAACTTATATCTTCTGGATACCAAGCATGGCTAAAGCAGGTTGGACTGTATTATTGTTATTCATCTCATGTGAGGGACCGTGTTGGACACCTGTGCTTGTCTCATTAGTGAAGTACATAAATGAGGGTGTAACGAAGTTATAGTGCCATGTTAGCTGATACCCCTCATAGCCATCACTGTTTTGTGTTTATGCATGCTGTGTTTGTATAACATTTTCTCACCAGTCTGATGAATGTGCACTTCCTGTAAATAAAAGTTCAAAATGCAGTCACCTGGAAGCGAAGAGGGTCAGAGTCTGAAAACAAATTTACAACAACAGCTTGAATTACAGAATTAAAATGGTCCTTCAAACACAAAGCTGCATGGTGGTGGTGCTGGTAATAATGGGGAGGCCACTGGGTTAAAACTCAAGAGAATTGCATCTAGCATCTAATTCAGATCTGCCTGGGTGAATCAAGTATGGACACTTACTCACATCACATAACAATTGTGCAGTTTGACACAGTCTGACACTGTGGGGAGTCCCCACTCGGAAGTGGCCTAGTGCTATATTACTCTGGCTATTATTAAAGGCCAGGCTTTAGATGTCTCAGCAGTCTGCCTCTAGCAATTGCTGTCAGCTTTTCACTTTTGTGAGTGAAAAATCCCCCTTCAGAAAAAATAGCTTAATTTACAAATGGCCTGTACAGATCTCCTCTCTGATGAACGTACATATATGATGAATCCTGTGTCCTTGAGAATACATGGCTTAAAGTTGCTGTTTTTGTAGAAAGCCAGAGTGTGTTGTTATGGCAACAAAAACTGGAAATATGAAAACAGCTCAGATAAGCTGCATCCTGTTGTCATGGCAACTGCGGTTGTGAAATGACAAAACAGGGGGGTGAAGGGATCTTCAAGGTGGTACCCTGAGCCCAGCAGAAACAAAGAGCCAAGTTACTTGAGCAGAGTGTGAGAATGAAAAGCTGAAGTAGCAAATCCCCTTAAAATATGAGAACTTCATTGAAAGCGCTAACAGGATGGTCTTGAATGTCTCCAGTCTTGTGTCAGTATCTTAAAAGCAGTAAGTAACTTGCTTGTGCAAGTTGCTTACTGCTGTCAACTTACACTGATTTCTGCGAAACTGACCAGAGCTTGAACACCTATTAGAAGATGGGCGTTGAGCCTAATATTATATTTGCAAACCATTTCTTCGAATGAGTGATGTGCTGCAAAGGTGAAGTGTGCTTTGGTGCTTCTTTCCAAGGGACCATTTCTCTCTCTCTCCTCAAGTCCACACTAGTGAAGGTCAGTTGGGACACTGAAGCTTAGTTTTCTTGATTTAAACTTTGCTGAGCCGGAGGCAAGGTGTCTCAGAGGAATCTCAACTCTGCAATTATTGTCTCACAGAGCTCAAGTTTGTTGACCTATGGGGCATGGCATCGGTTTCTGTTTCTTATGTGGGTTGGAGAACAATAGGAAGAGGATTGTGTGGCTGTTCTGTTTTCCTTTTACTTCTGAGGCAAGCAGACCAGCCTTATATTACCAGTGCTCTGATGCATGTGGGATATATGCTTTTTGGACTCTGAAAAATACCAAGGGGGTAAAAACCTAAAATGCACAGTAAAATTTCCAAGGAGGCTTTACACTAGGCAACCTCAACTAATAGAAGAACCTGCACTTTTTTAAAAAGGTATTTTTTGTAAGCATGCTTTCCTTTTGATTTTTAGTTTATTGATATTGGTTCTAATGTCTGTCTCAATCTTCTTACTCCTTGACCCAATGAAAAGTTATAAACCTGTGCTTGTCATCAGCAGATAATGTTGTGGAAATAGCTTTGTTTTTCCAATTTTGTGCCATGATTTCACCATGGGAAGTATAAGGGTAAGACACTTGATTCAAGGGCTGGGAAGAGCTTTCATGAGAAGCAGAGAGGTTACATTTTTTTGAGGCGAGATTGATTTGTTATAGGATATCTATCAAAGGTACTACCTGCAGGATTCCTTAAAACTATGTATTGAAAAGAAAGCCACTTTGATGTAGGTAAAAGCAAAGTCTACATATGCATCCAGATGGAATGGGGGCTGTGCATTAGGTTTATTCGCCTGTTGTCTGTATTTTTAACAGGATCCTAACTTAATGGTTTTTTTTCCTCGGCATGGCTGAGTATTGATCTGCTGCCAGACTTATACAGAATGTGAGAAGTATCCCAGTAACACATTGTATTAATGTGGACTAAAAGCAGTTTATATTACAGATGAGGTGGAGGAAGATGGAGTTCTGCAAGACTGGACACATACTATAAATATCCATAAAACTGACAATTTTATCTAAAACCAGTGCTGGCTGGATTTGCGTATTTTCAGCCTACTTAAGCTGGAGATAATAGTTGAACACCACCTGAGCATGGGTCGCCCACACTGATGCCATTACCCTCTGCCCTTTAATGGCAGGTTTTATATTTAATGTTGCTGTGCTGCAATGGAGAGCTATATTGTGTTCTTATGTGGGCTAGAGGAAATACAATACCAATGGCCAGAAATACATGTTGCTTTAAGACTGGCATTTTAAGTTGCCTGCACTGTTCTCTTTACTCTAGCTGTTTCCTGTTTATCTTCTACAAAAAGGCAAACACCTACAGTTGGTTTATTCAGCCTTGATCTTCATTTAAGCTTCTGACTTGCTATCAATCTGTAACATCCCATCACCTAGATGCTGACCCTTTGGAGACAAGCCACAATTGACTTCTGAAGGGAGAAAGGGAGGGAATATTTGTGTATAAATACAGTCAATAGGCATGCCATTCTAATGGACATTAAATGGACACTTTCTATAATTTAAGCCAAACTATGAAATTGGGCAAGTTAAGCTAATTAGCTGAAACACTTACAAAACATTATTTTGATTACATAAATGGGGAAGTTAAAGTATAATTTTAGGTGGCTTCTAAAACATGGTAATTCAGAGTTAAAGCTAATCTCCCCCTTTTTCACAGCATTGTAAGCAAGAATGCATCACATAGGATATGTAATATAATGCACTCATCTGAGCCTTTCTGCCTCCCACTGTCTTTTTGTAGTAGAATTTTTAAAGCCAAGTTATAAACCTGTAAATGTGTTTTATGCGGGAAATTCTTGGTGATACCTTAACTAGATTGGTACCAGCAAAGGCCACTATAATCAAAACAAGGCACTTCAGATATTAATGGTCTGCACTTCAGTCAAGTCAGCTGGAAAAGAGAGTGTAAAAACCGGGACTGTGGTGAAAACAGGATTCTTCTGCTAGAATTGCACTTTCCTGAGAGAAAAATGCAATGATTCTGGAAATATTATGGTTTTGTAATTTTGTCATTTAGCATCTTTTCCTTAACTTGTAAAGCATCTATTTTCAGTGGATCCATATGCTTTTTAAAATTCAGAGACCAACTCCTTGGGTGGAAAGTCGAAATAAGATTTCTTTCTGCAGTTAATTTATTAATACTTGGCACTCATATAGTACTTTATGTCCTCAAAGTGCTATGCAGACATATCAGTTATCCTTGAAACACTTTTGTGTGGTAGGTGCATAACAATAACTCTGAGAGATTTTATGGAATTAAATAAAACTAGAGATGAGGGAAAAATCTAATGAAACTTCAGTTTCATCTCTCCACCAGTATAGGTTTTTTCTCTGCAGTTTGTCTCATGAAAATAGAAGTTCTAGAAATGCTCCAAGATGAAGAGGTTTCAACACATTCCATAGGATGCTGTGTTACTCTGCCCAAACTCACGTGGAATGCCTATGTCAAAGAATTGTATAATAAGATTTTAATCTGCTTGGAATTCATCAGGCTTTAGACACAGAATTATTGAGTCATTAAGTTTGGAAGATACTTCTAAGATCATCAGACATAATGCAGCTTAGTAGCAGCTATGTTTTCTTGCTTACCAAAGAGCCAAGTGCACTTACCTTGTAAGATCTCCATTTTAAGCCTTCACATAGTTTCTTAGCACACATTGTGCTTTAGACCTTGGTGAGCTTGCTCTTAATAAGTTTGTGTAGGGCTTGTTTTTAGCACTGCCATCTTTGGTGGTGTTTAAAGAAGCACACACAAGTCTCTGCAAGTTTTACTCCTTAAGGAAGAGTATGGCACCTGAGTCTTAAAGCTCTGCAGCTGCACTAGTTTACATTTATCAGCTTCATTCATTAAAGAGCTATAATTATGAAAACATTAGTGTTGTCTAGTTCAGATGTGATCCATACAAGTTCCCTCAAGCACTTGGCAAATGAGGATCTTGTACACCTTATAGATGGAAGTTGGCCCCTTGCTGGGCCATGTGATTTCTGTTGACCTGGAATCACAGAGGTTGAACTCCAGTAACCACTCTTTGGTGAAAACATTTCTTCACAAACATTTACCTAAAAGCCGTGATTTGATCCTCCCAGATCCCACTCAGGTAAGTTATTTGGATAATCTGAATATGCAAATCCTTTTCCATGTGTCTTATCTTTGATATTTAAAAGCAGTTAGTGAACTGGAATATCTTGTAAAAAATTACTGTTAGCTAGGGAGTTACCAGAAGATTAGAGAAGAGTTTGCATAGTACGTATGTTAAGGAAAATTTACTGAGCAATTAAACAAAGCAAAGTGGGAGGCTGAAGGAAAAGGAGCCCTTTACAGCAGTTGGAGCTCTGTGTGCACAGCAAAGCTGGCAGAATGTAGTAACACCCTGAGGGTGAAGGGGAAAACTGCTGCACTGAAGTCGATGATCTGTACCAGGGTAAGAAGTCCAGTATTACCTATGTTTGGAATCTAGGAAGAGTGTTATAAGTGAATCCTGGTAGTGTGTTTCAGCCTCTGATTTTGAGACCTAATTGTTTCGAAATCAGACCCTGGTTGTCCCAGAAACATATGCTCAGCTTTCCTGAAGTGAAATGTTGGTTTGCTTGATTTGCAGTTTGTGAAAAATGGTCCAAGGGTCTTTAATGAGATAGCTCAGCTTTTGTTACGGTGAAACAGGAGCTCAAAGCACTTTGAATCATCCCCACACATGCTTGTGGAAATGTGACCAAGGTGTCTGAACGTAATAGAAGGTGAGGAATTGTGCAAAGCACTGGTTGTGACAGCAACTGCATCTGGCCCTTCACGATTCTGGTGCAATATGTGCAGCTAGAAGAGCTGACAGTTGGTGGGCTAGTTGAGCTCTGCAAGATCCTTCTCATGGTCACACTCCAAGGATTACTACATTTACCTCTTTATTTTTATAAATTAATTTTCTCACTCTGGAAAGACTTTCAAGAAAAATTGCCCGTGACAAAGTCAGATTTGTCTGGTTATAAGTGTGGAAAACTGGTCTGAGGTGTAAATTTTAACTGTATGGCTTTGATTATTGCTTTTTTGTCTTAATTAAGACTTACAGCTTTTAATGTTTTTCTTATTTTCAAATGAAAACAGGCAAAAAACTTTCCTGAAAAGTTATAAAAGTATTAATTTGCTCTGAGACATGCTAGTCTCTTTGGTAAGTTCATAATTGGGTAGAATTTTTTTTTAAATGCATATTCTTGTCTCTCAGGTATATAACTACTTCATAACTGGTAAATCTGTATTCATATGTTAGGGCTTTTAAAGGCATATTATTTACACAATTCACTTGAATGGCTCCTTTGAAAGCTGTGTGGCTCTCTCATGTAATTACGTATTTAGTATGCCTTGCATCCATTGTTGGGATAGGGGGAAAAGAAAAAAAATTAAGCCCCACAAAATCTACTAAAATAAATAATAAAGGAGTATTTGCATTCAATTTTAGCAGCTTTTTTAGAAGTTGTATTATATACTATTTTGCCAGACAAGAAGAGCTACCAAAGCTAAAAAATGAAGTACGTATGGCAGGTTTTTTAATTGTGAAAGTATGCAAGATGCACTGGGAGTATTTTTTTTTTAATTTAATCAGAAGACATCTCTCAGAACAGTAGAGGGAAAAATAAGAGATATCTTTTCATTTTTATGTGTATGTGAGAGGTTAAAAGAATGAAAAGTGGACCAGAGAAAGGATCCAAAATCACTTTTTAGCCAGAAGTAAATTTCTGGAATTGTTATTAAGTTTCATGAGACCATCATTTGTAATGTAAATAGCAGCTGCCTTATCCGATACGTTTCATGCAATGTGTTGCATTCTGTGGTGACAGGAATAGTGCAGACTGGACACAATGTGAAAATGATGTATGTTGTATTTTTGTCATTGGCTTAGTTAAGTATGTGGCCAAAAAAAGTATAAAAGGAATTGAGTGAGATGGAAAGGTATTGAGGTTTGTTCTCCCATTTTTTGTGGTATATGATAAAAATAATTCTGATTATTAGGAATCCCAGTAAGATCTGAGCATGTGTTTGACAAAGGATTAAAATTCCTAAGGCACATTTCCTGAGAATTAGGTTTTATAGAGCATGCAGGAAACAGTAGTGTGAAAGAGACTTTCAGGGAGAATTGTTCTTGCCAGGCATCCCATATTTGCTCTCTGAAGTGATGAAAAAAAGAGGTGGGGAAAGATCTGTCTCCTCATATCAAGCTCACGTCTGGTTTATATACTTTTAATACCCTTCAGAGCATCCCTTATGTTTTATCTGCTCCAGTTTGGGTGGTAGCATTTCTAGGACCTCTTTTCCCCTCTTGTCTTGGTTTTTGTAATAGTTAGAAATTGTTACTGGTTTATCTTTAGAGTTTTCCTGCATAAGGCACTGGATGCTGTGCTAGAAGGGAAATAATTCTGAACTAGGGGAGGACTGAAATAGATGTGGTTAGCATCTGAAATTAATCTTATGTACAGTAAACCAAATACCAGCCCTTGGGGAAAAAATTGCATTTCCCCTTTGGCTTTGTCACTAACATGGGAAGATGTACAAAAATAGATTAGGCTGCCTGTAAATCAAAAGTGTTTTAAGTGCACAGGTTATGATAAAGTTCAGTACGGGGTTCAGGCAGGGGTAGTATGTAATACCTCACTATGTTAAAATATGCCACAATTAAAGACAGTCATTCTGTACTACTGTCTAATTAATTTCTCTGAAGTGATTATAAAGAGAATATCCTTCAGCTAATGTTTGATTTTCTTTTGGCCATTCTTGTTTTACAGTAAGCTCAGTATAGCCAGTTTATGCTTTCATACCTGTGCACTGTAGTTATGAACTGTAATAGTCCAAGAACTTTTTTTCCCTGTGTAGAGCCACTTAGTTTTACAGGACAAGGTGATACATTTCTGACCTGTAACACAATTTACTAAAACTGTGTTAGTTACCCCTAGTATATTGTATTTGCTGAAGGTCTAGAAGAGAACAAATTTGATAAGAAAAACCCCGTCTGAAATGGTAATGTATAATCTTGTAATGCAATAGCAAATAAAGTAAATAACCAATTTTTAGCACTGGCAAAAATTTAGCCATTGACTGTGTATTGAAATTTGTCTTTAGGACATCAGATAATTGGAAGAGAGGGTAGACTATTAGAGGCAGAACATCTAATGTAGTCAAAAAAATGTTCTTGCAATATAGTTACAAGAATAATTGAATAGGTTAAAATACATCATCCCTTCAGCTCATAGTTACTGTCCACTCAGCTCAGGCAGTGGCTGTGAATGCTTCTAGCCTATTTTAATTCAAAATAAGGCAAACCCATTTTAATCACCAGTGGAGCAGCTGGAATCAGCCTCTGTCAGAAGGAGGATGCTGGTCTTGTTTGAAACTGTACTCCCTGTATTTATTTAGTGGGAAAATACATTTCAGAGTTCAGGGAGTGGGATTTTAAAATCAATTGGAAAAAGAAATTGGGTTTTTCATCAAATAATTCCCTATTTTATGCCACTCAATGTGTGTTAAAGATGCTTAGCTTTTCTAAATAAAAAGCTTTGCATCTCTGAGTCTGAAAGTTTTGCAGACATCCGAAGTATTAATGCAGCTGGGAGTTAGGAAAATAAAGAGATTGCTGCATCCTGGCCCAGTACTTAGCAGGCAATACCAGCATTCCCATTTGGCTCTAGTCCAAGCACTGTGCCTCTGTATATTTGTTTTGATGAATCGATGTAGATTGACTTGAGTTCAGGAGAGAATTTTGTCAGTCAGCTTTCAAGTCATGAACACTGAGGCCAGTCCCTTGTTTGTGGAGCTGACAGTACAGAAGTGAGTGTTTGACATGTGGCTTGCTCAGTTCGTGGGGATAGAGGCTGTTGAGATTTTTCAGAGATCAGGCTCTAAATGAAGTTGTTCTGTTGGGTCACTCATCTGATTTACACACAAGCTGTTTCTATTGAAGCACCTGGGGCCTTTTGTTCAGGCTTGTGAATAAGCCTCTTTCAGTCACCAACAGTAATTTAGCGTCTCTGCTTCCTTCAATAGGTAAAAGGCAAGTACAGGAATGACATTTCCTTCCACACTGTGCAACTTCACACTTACATTTTTAAGATAGGTAACAGAACTGTATCACTAATGTAGATTTTGTTATATACTGGAGCAGATGCAGAAATCATCTGAGGTGTTGGTTTTTTTTTACTTCGTAGTTCCTAATTCTGGAACAATACTAAGCCGCAGGAGTGCATGGATGAGGAATTATATCCTCTGTTGGACAGAGAGCTCTGCAGAATAGCCCTCCAATGTTTCCCCTTGTTATTGTGGCAATTTTAGAGGAAGCCATTTCATTGCCTTGTAAGTTCCCTGGCACAGTAGAGTGCCCTACCTGCAGATTGTAATGACTCTGACGTGAGTCGTAATCTCACATAAACTTTGAGTCAACTTAAGCTTGCCTTTCCACTGGCAGAGTGCTCCTCATTTTTCCGGCCTCTGTACCTTTCCATGCTTCAGTCAGTACAAATACTTAAAGTAACTTCTTTTTTTTTCTTGTCAGTCAGTTTTAATGGCAATCAGTTCTTTGAGTTCATTACCACAGCATGCAAGCTTGAGCCAGCCCAAAGGATGGGAAAGCTTGAGAATATGGAAAAAATGATAGCTGCAAGTCTTGGATAACTCTGTATGAAAAAAAATTAAATCATCCCATATTTATAGTGTATTATGTTATGAATCCTAGGATGGGTAATGGTAAGCAGCTGATGCTTACCTAGTGAATTTACTCTGCATCATCAGAGGCACCATGTAGTGAATCTCCTGTTACTGTGACATTCTTGGAGACTAATAAGCAGCTTTGATTTAAGTAAATTAAACTGGTGAAATGCCTAACCATGGGTGTCCATTTCATATATGAATATTTTTTTTAAAAGTGATTGTCACAACAGCTTTCAGTAGCTGTAGTGATACATACTACATTGCAAAGAAAAGATTGCTGGCATTTGGAAGGTTTTTTGTATGTGGGAGTGTTTGGGAGGTTAGAATGGCGGACAAGGAAGTATGGCTCACTTTTGTAGCTTGTTACAATACTATGGCTGTAAGTTTTTGGCTTCAGGAGGGGCATTACATACTAATTCATGTGATATGTAATACTATGAAGTATTCTTGAGTTTCAGTATCTTTGTAAAGTGAAGAGTTGTTTGGTTGGTTGGTTTTTTTTAATGAAAATGGAGCAAGGAATTTATTTTAAGGTATCATAAACTTCTATTGAGAACATTTCTATAGGTTATATTCCCCAGCAGTTTTTTAATACTATTTCTGGAACAGCAGTGTAAATTGCAACAAAGTACAGCAAAGAATGTGGTGACAGACAGGGTTAATCTCTGTGTCTGTCTGCACAGGACCAGATTATGGATGTTGGTGATCACCTTTCTGCTCATTCAAAGATGGGTTATGTTGCTCTTACATACTCATTTAGCACAAGATTGTGCAAGGTTTTCTAGCCTTCTCAAGAGCAGGAAGAAATGGTGGCTCAGAAGGCAGCTGTCATTTCATACCCATTCCAGCTGCCCTTTCCACTCAAATTTCTTCCCATCCCCTCCCCCTCTATTTAAAAAAAAAATTGGGGGCAGGATTGCAAAAAAATAAGACTATGAGGGTTTAAAATCTCTAGCAGCTAATCTATCACATCCTTCAGTTTTCATGGCTATCTGCCAATTTAAAATACACTTGTTTTTTCCTGCCTTGCCAGTAATTAGACAAATGCAGTAGTGCTTATGGCATCAAAAACTCTGTGTCTGGTAAAAGCAATTGCTATCATAATGCATCCCTAAATTTAATAGTAGTGGTGTAAAATGAATAAGCAGCTCTCTATTTCAAGGGGTAATGGCTTTAACTATCAAAATGGCTAGTATTTTCCTTGATTGGCTGCTTTTGCTCCTTTTTTGTATTTCTGTTTGTAGTAGCTGAATTTATTATAACAATTGTATTTTATTTAACAAACAGCAAGACAAACAGAAACATGAAACCCCTATAAAGTGTCACCAACTTCCTATTCACCTTGGATCACAGGTTTTCCTTTTATCCCCTTTACGGACAAAACACAAACCTTTCCCTGGAAGTGTTACACTTAAAGTTGTCGTTTACTTTTCTGCTTTCCTTGCAAAATTGCATCCCTTGTGTTCTGCCTGGAGCGTTGCTGTGGATGGAGAAGAGGTCTGATTAATTGGAAAGAAACTTTTTATTACTGGGAAAACTCAACACACTGGTGTAGAAAATTGATCAAAAATTTACCTTCTTGATCCATAGTGCCTTTTTCTTGCTACTATGACATCTGTAAAGCTTCTCTCAAGGAAAAGATGCTTCAGCAGTTAGTGCTCTCTTAAAGAGATCTGTTTTTAAGGCCACGTGCAGTTGTGTTGATGCCATTTGGCTAAGCCTTAAAAGTTCCTGTAATCTGTGCCATCCTGTCTCATACAGTCCCATCTCATAGTTGTCCTTTCTCTGCAGTGCTCTATGCCCAGATCTCTGTGGCTGGGCTGCTCCAGCCTGGCGGACAGCATGCCCTCGCTGCGATGCCTGTATAACCCAGGGACTGGCGCACTCCCAGCTTTCCAGGTACTTTCTGTCTCTCCCCACTCCTTTTCTCTCCATCTGTGTGCGTGTGCATCTCCTTCTTTACTTGCCTGCTTGATCTCTATTTATTCCGGTTCATACTCTATGCCTTTCCTGTGTCATTCTGATCTCTGGTATTTTAACCCATCTTGTGTAGATTCAGGGCAGTTGGGGCATTTCCATTTACCTTCATATAATTATTTTACCTAAATTGGCTTGATACCATCATCTTTTTCATTGGCTTTAAATTGTGTCAAAAAGATACCACTTAATTATATCTGGCAAACAGTATCTATCGCACAGTCTCCAATCTGGCTATTCGTGCAGTGATTCCCCTCCTATCTAAATTTTTTGTGTGCCACTTAAAGGACTGAGAGGGTGAGTTCATTGCCATGATGATAATTGATGCCAGGAATTCTTTACTTCAGCTTTGTTAGCAGGAGTCTGGACATTTTGACTACAGAAAAGCACTGTCCATGTAAGCTGTCCGTCAAAAGGCAAATAAAGGAAACTTTTTTTTTCTTTGGTCTCTGAATTTGTTAGATTCAGGCTTTTCTCTGTCATGAGTCAGCTTTCTGCCAAACAAGTTTGTTCAGACCCTTTGGGTGACCAGTGAATCTTAAAAAATGCAGACATTCTCCTGTGGGTAGAGAGTGAGACAGGTGTTGAGTGAGCATTGAGAAACCTAGACAAGCCTCTCAAGATGATGGGAAGCATTTTTGATGACATGTGGACATAACAGCAGAGACTGGGTACCAGAGGTGTTATGTTGACCTTGGATACTCTGAGGTGTTTTATGAACTGCGTTGACTGAGGGACTTCAGGAGTATTTCTGTAGAGAGCATGTTTATTTGAGTTTATTGTAGCAGGAACATTTACTTCAAGGTTTATGCTGCTGGATTATGCTACTGCTGGCCTAACCTGTGCAGAGAGTTTTATTTACCAGCACCTTACGAAACCAGATGAAAATCAGGCCATAATCTTTCTGAAATTTTCACGTGTTTTGGGGTAAGTTCATTATGTGTCTCTAAAGGAAAACATGCAAAGGTTATTTTCAAATTTACTTCTTGCTCCCAGAGTTAGGATAGTGCTGTGGAAATAATCCTCTTAGTCCCAGAGGAGGCTTACATATCTGGCATCGTTTTGCTGCAACTCTTTGTGCTGACGCAGCAGTAGCACTGATGGACTCTGGAAGGTGTCCTGCCAGGCCTCCTTTGCTGAGAGCAAAGCTTTTAGCAGAGCTTTCCATGGGGGAGGGGGAAAGATGACTTTTTATTAGTCTGAGAGGGCTCTAGAGACAAGAGACAGAGTTTAGACTCCTAATCCTGATTTGCATAATTTGACTAAATTGGATGGGCCTAATTTTTGGGGTTTTGGCTGTTGAATAAATCTCAGATCTCTTTAAGCTTAGCAGTATATGGAAAGTAATTTATAAACTCAAATTGGGACTTCTTCCTTTCTACTTGAATTATTTTTGATTACTTAAAATAGGCATGTATTACAAAGGGGGAAGAGAAATTAATTTGTTTTAGCTTAAGATGTCCTTGCTAATGATAGATATGAACAGTAACTTTTCTGCTAATACAGTGCATTGATATTTGGGGTCAAATGAGTTAGCTGCACAACGATTCATTGTGTTGGGATGCTGGTAGGACTGACATTCGCATTTCTGCAGATTTGGAGAGACATTTCTATGTGTATTTAGTGACTATGGTAGTTGGGGAAATATGTCCTACTTGCGCTCTGAAATGGTAGATTGGTACTCTTCACTGAACTCTGACTGCTGTGTTGAGGAGCGCATTTAGTGCCAGTTGAGAGAGAAACCACATTGCCAGCAACAGCTTCTGCAGCACTGAGTCATCCACATTTCAGTCAATTTTTTTCAATGGGCTCTGATTGATCCTCATTAGCTTGCATGGTTTGAAGAAAACTCCCCTCTGAGGCATGGCTTCTGCATTTTTCAGTGCAGAAGGGAGTGGTTTGAAGCCTGCTTGAAGCAATGATGTTGCAGTATTTCATCATTCTTTAATGCTTTTTTTGGTATCAAATTTTCAGGAAAGCATTAAAGACTTTCTTGTAGCCCAGCAAATTTTCTCTTATTAAGTTACTTTCTTTTTTCCGTAGCAAGCTTGAAGTAACTGGAGAAGCATACCAATGTTCTTTGCTTGTGGCAAAAGAGAAGATGCCATCTGGAAGGCTACTTAGTCACTGCTGAATTTGTCTAGTTATTTACATGCCTGCCTTCAGATGCTCAGACAAATGTGGAAAGATGCTCTTTTTGAATAGCTCAGTTAAAGTCTTGCTGACTCCTCACAGGAAGCATTGGCAGGTAGTCGATTCAGAGATGATTCTGTTAATATGTCAGGTAACTTCATTTTTCTTCTTTGTGTTTTTATTATTGGAGACACGTAGGTGAAAACAGGATCTTCTGGTTCCTCAGCCCGGTTTTTAGGCAATCATCCTGCAGTGGGAAAGGCTTTAAGGCTAAACCCATGAACAGGGGAATGAGGAACTAGAAACAGTTTATTTTTACATCTTTTATCTCAAAGGGCGTTGTGGCTGATAGTCTAGTGTGTAACTGAATTTCATATCAATCACGGTGGGAGATGGCAGCAATTTGGAACATGATCTCCTATAAGGCATTGTGGGAAGGGGTCAAAGAGGATATTTTAACAAGAGAAAAAGGCCAGCCATTCCATTTTCGGTGTCTTGGATGCCAGATTTTACTGTACTGTTATTCTTCAAAGCAGCTGAAAATCAGGTTGCATGTAGATTCTCTTAATAATAAAAATAAATTATGCAGAATATACTCTTTTTTCTTAGAAATTTGTGCTTTGGAAGTTTCCAGATGTGCCAACAGGTGTCTGTGTTCATGACATTTTCCACATGAAGATAATTACTTACCCTGTTAAAATATTTTTCCGTGCATACTCACAAGGCTCTGTTTATGTTGCTTTTCATAGTTGCAGCTCTTTGAAAATTCAAATTGACAATTACACCCATCAAGTATGCCAAGGAAATTATTGTATTAATCCTTCCATGTTTGCCAAAGACCAAAGCATTTCCCTGAATTTATTTCTGTAGGCTGTTGTATAAGTGAGGAGGCTTGAAGAGGAATTCAAAAGTCTTGCCAAAGGCTTTATCTATCATGGCAATCGCAGAGAGCAGTCCACCTCTTCCTTTTCACCTAATTCACAGCCAACACAAATACCAGCTCTTGTGTAGGTTGTAAACTTCTTGGGACAAGAGTTGTGCTTTTACTACCTAGACACAAGTGGAGAAGAACACAGTTGTCTTGTCAGCTTTATTTTGCCAAAGCTGAATCTTTTGTTTGTGTAACAGGCTCTAGTAATCAGAGGAGGATTAACTTTTGTGGTGGAGGTAGCAGCATCTTGTTGAATACAGAAGTGCCTCTAGAGAATGTAAGAAATGCATTTTGCTTTACATGAAGATCTTGGCCATAAAGAACCCCTTTAGAGTTTGTCAGGTGAAGGGGACTAGCTTCTGCTTGGTTTTGCAGAAGTGAGCATGTGTGTGACTTCCTCAGTCTGGGCTAAAAGCTCTGTCCTGGGTAGAAAGGCATGGGTGTACTGTGCTAGGCAAATTGAAGCAAATGGTAGTGCACTTGAGGCTGTGCAGTGTGGATGTGACCTCTATGGACTGAGATTACTTTTGGAGAAAGGTGAAAATGCAAAAGATGTCAAAGGTATGTAGTGATAGAAGTCTGTTGTCCCTGTGAGACAGAGATGAACTTATTTTTCAAATTACTTTTATGTTATTTTTTCCTAATGTTTGTATTTTTGTGTTACAGAGCAGAGTATTTGTTAAAGAAGCATTGTCAGTGTAGTGGTAGGAACAGTTGTGTCTGTAAATTTCCTTCAGCCTGTTCATGCATTTTTGTGTTAGAAGTTGACATTTTATTGCTGGAAATACAGTGTAAATGTGAGTAGTAATACATCATTTCTGGTTATACAGCAGGTTAGAGCTAGAGTCTTAGGGTGGGCAAACTGCATGCTCAGAAATGCGTTTGTGAGAAATACATTTGAAGGAAATGATTTGGCTTCGGAGCCAGTGTTTGCTGGTGTGTGTAGTTCTGTCTCTAATCGGGAAAGATATGGGGTGTCCAGCCATAGACTCCATCAGCATGGAGACGCTAAGTCTGCTTTGTGTTCGCCCCTCACACTGTGCCAGCGGCTGTGTGAAACCTGCCCGGGGGCTGTTTACAATGCACCTCTAAAGCAGAATCCTAATTTTGGTGACTAATAGCCAGAGCATGTGGCTCCAGCACCCCCCGGCTGGCAGCAGGCTCTGCCCTGGTTGTGAATGTAGTTAGGTGGCCCCCAACTGTTTACAAGACAGCAGAGGTGAGATCTTTGATTGACAAGTCAGAAATGCATTAGATCATTCCCTCTGCCAGTCTCTGGTTCATGCTGTTAAAAATGTCAGCCTCTCCAAGTTTGAATGGCAGCCCGAGGGCCTCAGAAGCTTTTTGTTTTCTGAGATGGAAACACAAATTGGATGTGTGCCTGAGCGCTTCATCCTGGGCTGTAATTTCATCTTTTAGCTAAGAACCACAAGGTACATGAGCAAAGCACCCTGTAAACAATAATACTGGGGAAAAAAATAAACAAGGTCGTGTTTCTGGTACGTTGATCCACTGGTGTCCTGACCTCTATCACGTTGAACATCTCCACTCTGATTGCTGTTCCCTTTGGCATTACAATGAGAGGAGATAGACTGACACAGGAGGCAAAGATTTAAAGTTGCAGTGCTGTTGCACATTCCTTGTATTGGCTATGAAATATTGAACTGCCACAGTGTGACACCTGGTTTTTTAAGCAAAGTTTCTTGTTGGAGGTGTTCAGCAGCAGTCTCTTCTGTTTTTCCTCATTTTACCACCTGGCAGGAGCAATTATAAAGGCATGAGAGGCGATACAAGAAGGCGCAGAAATGAAGCCAAATCGCATAATCTTTGTGTTTGACTCCAGCCCCCGTTTGTAGCTCAGACTTTTGGGAGCTTTACTGTAGAAAGACCACGATGGTTAGCCTGGCTGGAGATTTCTTTAAATATAAAGTGCCCAGTGACTGCAGAAGAGCTTTTTAAAACATATTTAGGATTTATCCCTCTTGAGATCTGGTGGCCTTGTCTGGCTGGTGTGCAGAGTGTGGGTGATGCTCAGGAGCCCACCAAACTCAGGGAGTTGCCAGGGTGTGCTACAATATCTCAGCTCTCAGGTAATAGCAACAGCAAGAAATATTTTCCTCCTTTTTGGTGGCAAAGAAATGAAGGGGACTAGAAAGAAATCTTTTCTTTGTGGATTAGTGGGGACGGGTTTGGTTGTTTTTTGGTAGCATGTCACTAATTTCTAATTACATTTAGTAATTACATTTAGTAATAGAAATTGGCATTTGTTCTGCACCCACATCGATCCTCAAAAGTTCCATGTGCTTTTATTAGCTCTTTAATCTGAGTATCAAGAAGTGTGGCAGTATCTGTCACTGAGAAATACCACCCCAGTGTGTCCAGCACAATGATTAATTTAAACTGCATCTTAGCTACAAGGCCTCCCCTCCTTCAGCCTCGGTAGTGGTCAGGTTACTACTAATATGCTCTTCCCACTAAGGTGAGGGCAAGGTCTCTAGCACACCAGCATCAGTTTGGCTCTTTGGTTTAAAAAATGAAACAAAACTCATCAGAGTTTTCTGTCCTCCCTCGTTAGGAGTCAGGAAGGTGTGTAAAGCCGTAGTGACAAACGGCATATGCAGCGCCGCGTTGGAGGCATACAGGTATCTTTAAAGCTAGCTCCGGTTCCTCAGGATTGCGAACATCTGCTTGGAGGTATTGTGGAGCTCCACAATGCACTAATTGAATTACTCTTTTCTGGAGTTGCAGGCTGCGCTAATTGAATTAGAACGGGGCTGTGCGTGTGCGCGCTGCCGCGCGGGCGCGGCGCGGGGCGGGGGCCGGGCCATGGCGCGGACTGTGCTGCGCTCCCCCGGCCGCGCCCGGAACTGCAGCCCCGGGGCTCCGCCGGGCGCCGCAGCCGCGGGGGTTCGGTACTGAATAACATTTCAGCGACTCTTCCGTGCTGCTCCAAAGTCTACATCTTTGTCCCTTTCTATGGAGAAAGGAGGCTCTGAGGGTACCCCGCTGCAGCCCCCTCTAACCAGTCACAGATGGTCCAGTGCGTTTAGATTCAGCCTAGCCCCTGTAAAAGTCGCTCCATTATCACTTTGGATTTGATGGCTGCACGGGCAGTGAGGGCTTCAGAGGGAGCCAGTGGCACAAGATCAAGCTGTACCTATTTGTGCACAACTGGCAAAGCGATAACACCAATAATTTTAATTTTAAAATGCAAATATGGAATTTTACCATAAATTTTGAGAAGTCATGAGATACTTTCTTATCCAGCATCTAAATTTAAGCCAATGTTAGAATTCAGTCACTCTTAGGAAATTATGCAGAGATAGTTCTGAATAATTCTGTATATGGAGAAGAAAATGAGATATTTCTTCTTTGAAATAAGTTATTTATGTGAACACATGCAAAATTTCAGGGAACCAACCCAAACACTCTCAGTAGAAATGCACTTGCTAAATCTTAAAATTCATAGTTTGAAGAGATACTCTGGTATACTGTCGGGTGATTATTCCTTATTTCCTCTGCATTTTGTTGGCTATTACTTACATAGTGTGTAAAAACAGTCAGATATTCTCTTTCCTGTATTTTTTCTTCTACAGATAACTGGATGACTCACTTTTCCATAAAATCTCAAGTTATTTTCACTCAGTTTTACCTGTGTTTTGTAGATCATTCTCATAAACATAAACCATATCAGAGACAAGATGGTATTTGTTTTGCTTTAATGGTTGTTTCTTATATTTCTTACATTTGAAATAAATAAAAATAATTTGTGAGAATACTCTGCAAACTAAGTAAAATTAAATTCTCCTTGTCAAAATACTCTGTGATATGTGTGATTCTTTTTTATGATGTTTGTATACTTGCCCTGTGTCTGATGATGTTAAACAGGGCTTCTGATTACCACCAAGAACTAGCAAAATTGCTGCTATGCATAGAAATTTTAGTTACACTGAAAATTATTTAACAACCAGCTGCCCCCCAAAATAGAAAGCAGATTTTTTGTTAAATATATGAAACGAGTTTTTGTTGCTTTTCAAGGAGAATTCCCAAAGAAATTTATACTTTGAGAATTCTATTTTTCAGATTTTATTTATGTTTATAGTTGTTTCTCTTTAGCACTTTATTTATATATTTACATATATAAATATGTTTGTGTGTATATATAAGTATAAAAAAATCAGATTGTCAGTCTACTTGGCTCCTCTTCTAAGTAGTCAGGTAGACTGCTTCTAGTAGCCATTGCAAATGAAATATCCAAGTAACTCATTGATCATGCCCAGGTATTTATTTAGGGTTCATGTCTAGTTCTTAAATGACTGCCAATATAATTTGGTACCATTGTGGAATTTTCTAAATTGTGTCTGTATATAGCAAGATCAACCATCACCTTTTGCCTACCTTCTAGAAAAATCGTTGTGATTTATTCTCTCAAAATACAATATATCCAGCAAACAAAGGAAGCAACTCTTCATTCAGCCAATAAAGCTGCATACGCTTCTACTCTTTCAGGAATATACCTTGCTCTTCTATCACATCTTCAGAGCAATAAACTGTGCAGCAACCCTTTGATGTAGGTAATAACATTTGACCTTGCAACACAGTACATTCCCTTGTGCAAATGAAGACAAACTTAACACATTGATGTTGTGGTGGTTGTTCATTAAAAAAACCCAAACAGACACACACACAAAATTGGTGTGTAGGATAACATACTTATATCCAATGCCTTCTTTTGGTAGAAGTCAGAAGTGAAGATGATCGTGGTGAGATTGTCACCTTTAAAATAATGTGGGAGTGAATTTGGTGCTGCCTTAAGAGGCTGTAAATGGGAAAGAATCTATTCCATCCAGTCTATAAAGTGCTTTTAAAATCAATCTATTTCTAGAAACTAAATTGTCCTGGGACCAGCTCTTGATATAAAAATTCATAGAAACCTGTTTTTCTGAGTGTGGTAACTTCTTGCCATAGTGCTGTAGTGTTAGAATTCACATTGGCCAGGTTGTTCTGTAAATTAAACAGTGACAGCTTCCCTCAGGGGAACAGCCAATGTATTTATGATGATGTGCTGATTACACAAAATACACTGCAAGCAGAAAACAGCTGCAGAGAACAAACCTCTTAAAAGAATACAATTACAAATAGCACCCTCAGTATTTCTAGTGGTGAGAGCAAAATACAGCATGCTAATGCGGGCTTCTAGTTTGCTTCCAAAGAAGAAAAGAGATCTGCAAAGAAGAGGCTGAAGTATGGTTGGATGCACACACAATGCCAGTGTGGAGCAGCACATAATCCCCTCCTGAAGGTGAAGGGCAAGAACACACCTCAGGCCTGCTTTTTAGCTGTCCTTGTTGCTTAAAATTCCTGTGACTGCAACTCCAGCAGCACTGGCTGATGAGGTGTTGGAGCTCTCTGGCTTGTTGGTGTTTTGACTGCTGTGGTTCATACCCTGTGTTCTGGTTTAGAGCTGAGATGTGATTGGATGACTAATAAGTAATTTTTGCTACCAGTATGACCATTGTGAAACAGACTGTAGGACATGGTATAGGAAAAAAAAAAGGCCCTGGTTTAAAGTTGAGCATTCTTTTGCTGCTAATTATTGCTTTCAGGGAACTTCTGGAAGTAAATTCCAATTGTTGTTTGTGCTAACCTCCAGTGTTCTGTTTTTAAAAGGTTCCTATTTTGTGTGTGTAGGGCAAGGTCTTGTACAGTCCAGTTTAGGATAAGATGAAACTTGAAACATAATACTATTGGGAGATAGTGGAGGTGGGACTGTGATCATAAACTCAGGACACAAACAGACCTCTGAAGAGAAAGAAGGCTTTACCTGGAAACAAAAAATGAGAAGTAACTGGAATTGCTTTGTGTAGTGGGGCTATATGCAAGAGAGATGTGATAAGGACCACCGTGGTGGGATTTTCTGTGAGGGCTTGTTGAAAATGAGGGGTATGTAGCAGTGGCAGCTTCCACAGCTGCTAATATCTCACTTTGGAGAGCTGCAAAAGGAAGAAAACCTCCACAACTCCAGAGCACGTTCTTTTTTTGTCTGAGATGATCTGTCACACTTAAATCATTAAAATATAACTTTCTACTTATGGCTATGCCTTGTATGTATGTGGGAGAGTGAAAATACAGAGAATGCCCTTTCCATCCACTTTCTCAGAGTCACTGATAGATAAGTGTAATGCCTTTTAGAAGTCTGGAATTTCTGGTGTTTGGTGTCTTTGTTGTCTTCTGGGACCATATCAATAAAATATATTTCAAATACTGGCAAAAAATTACCTGTTTAAAGTGAAGAGATGTGGTGCTTTCAACGCACAGATCTGATTTTAAGGAGATGAGGTAAAAGCATTGGCAGTCTAATTTGGAAGGACTTAATTCACTTGCTTAAAAGAAGTATCAGGTTTTCCATCTATGGATTGCTGGCATATACTAATAGACTGTTATTCATCTGTCTGTATTTTCTTTAAATCGTTTTTGAGCCTCTGTGTTGTCCTGCTCTGCTGACATGTATCCCATGTGGCAAGAGGGAGTTTTGTATAATCACCCTGCTTTAATCAATAGAATAATTGATAAACCAGATAAGATTTAAACTGATTACCTCCCCGAGTAGAACTCCCCGAGGGCCTTGGACTCTCTTAATTTTGACATGTATGTTGTGTACCCCGTGGATGAAGTGCAGTTTGAATTATCTGTTTTTATTTGCTTAATGATGGGGAGGGTGTTAAAGTCAAATGTTTAATTAACCCAGCAATGGGCTGCGCTGTCACTTACACACACATCCAGCTGATTGAGATATCTCACCGAGAATACTGAATAGGAATGATAATGTGGCACTGAGACGGAAGATTGCTTTTTCAATCCATTTGCTGGGTCACTGCTTTGAATGTCTTACTGGATGAAAGGCATTCAGCCTGGAAAAAAAAATTCAGCATTTAAGTACATTTTGTTTTCCTGGCCCCTTTCCACCAAGAAGTTAAATAAAACAGATATGCTGTAGGTTTAATAAGCCGTTCATGTTCTAGCAAAAAAGCTGCAACTACCAGATCTCAATAGGCAGTGGTCTAGAGCTGTATAATTTCCTATAGGAACAAAATGTTTGCCAGCCCCAAGGTATCTGAAGGTGAGAACCTATGTACATCTTTATCTTTCCTTCTTTCGTTGCTTGGCTATTCATTCCATTTGATGGTCTCCAAAGCAGTTCCAACTCTTCTTCCTCACCCAGTGCAGTGAAGTTTAATGTAATATTTTGCAACTCCTTGTTCTAGTTCAAGAAAATGGCATTTCAGAGTTGGAATTATTTTTCAGTAGTACAACCTAATAGTGAGCTGTTAAATTTAAATTGTTGTGGGAGGGGCTGTTGTGTTGCGACATTTAAATTTGCTCCAGCCAAAGCAGGAGAACCCAAGGGTTTGTTTCTTGGGTGGCAGCTGTTAAAAGGCAGCAGTGCTTGCTAGCCAAACATTATAGTGTGCAGTGCCTAATCTGTAACTTGTTTCTTTTATTAGAAGATTATAATTTTTTTTTTTTTTGCTTAATGTGATTGAACAATCACACCTTTTCGTATCAGCAGTGAGGTTTTTCAACAGCACTGTATGGAGGTAAACACCCTGTATTGGAAGCTAACTAAATTTGCCTTGTAGTCCAGGAGCGTGATTGATGCTTCTTGTAATAAATGTAGCTTTGGAAGCTGGAAAAAGCACCGAAGCCCGACTGTATGGACTAATTACTAGTGAGGCACATTGTAGAGGTGGAGCTGTATCATCCAAACTGCTCCATGGTGACTGTAGGTACTTCGAACCTGTTCCAGATTGAGGACCAAGTAGCTTTGACTACAGGGTCACCTGGCTCACACTGTCTAAGACGTAGATCTGGGTGCCTCCACATTTGGTGGTGTAGACAGCATGCTGTGAATTCCCATCAGTGTGACACTGCAGTGGGATCACTGAGTAGCCATTTCTTAACAAGTGAGCTGCTTTGGGGGAGAAACTGTGCCTAAAAAGTTAACAAGTTTTGTGCCCCTATGCTGTCATTTTTACTTTGGACAGACAACGTCTGCTTCATGCCTTTGTTTTGTATCTCATTTTCCCCTTTCCTGCAATAAAAAATAGGAAGGAAAAAACAACAAGAAAAGCATAGAACAGTACAGTGAGATGAGGATGGTGTGGTTGATTTAGGTGTTTGGGAGTGAGAATGCCACAGGCTCTGAGGAAGGGATGTGATGACAAGTGGAGGTATTTTGTCTGCTTGACAGGAAAGCTCAGAATAAGAAGTTTTGGAAAAAGAAAATTATTAAAATAATAAGTGTAGGTGATGCCAGGGACGAGAGGGGAAGGGGGTTTATAGTCAGTCCAGTGAGATGGCATTGGTTCTTTGAGAGAAGTAGTTATAAAAAGTTAGAAAATAATGCATGAAGAAGGGCATGAAATCTACAGCAAAACTGGACACTTTTACAACCCGCTTCTAAGAGCACTTGCTGCTCCTATGCAAATGAAGCTGTAATAAATATTGTACAAAGAAAGTTAAACTGTATCTAGAGAATTTTAATAAATAAAAAGTTTTTAAAAACTCTCCCTGGATCCGTTGGGTCTTGCTAACTCCTGTTAGTACTAGAAATATGTTTTTGACGTGTATTTTGAATGTTGGCTTCAGCCTGTAAAAGCTGACTTTGTGCTTTCCCCCTCCACCTTACATGTAGGGGAAAGAAATCAAGAAGACATCTTATTACAGCACACAAAATCACTGATAAAAGCCTACAGTTCATGGGCATGGGAGGGAAGAATGCTGTGAACTGAGAGTAAGAGTGTATAATTTCAAGCTTTAGTACTTTTACACTCTGGGATGAGTGTTGAAAATCAATTTTTGTGGAAGGAATGTAGCAAAATAAAAGCAACAAAGAAGTGAGAGCCAAGCCTGGATTGATTCAGTTTTTCTCTAAAAGGCTTCTGTTGCATGCAAAATCCTTCTTCGTGAAGTATGTGTGGCACAATTCTGCACTCTGGCAGAGAAATTTAACCCCAGCTGAAACTGTTATAAAGGAATTATAACATGAATTTAAAAGATTGGGGAAATTATTCATCTTGTCCTGAAGAATAGAAAGGGAAGAATATTGATTTGTTCAGTGTGACAAGCAGATACTTGGGGTAAGTCACTAGGAACAGGCAAACCAAAGCACAAAGATAATAAGATGCAGAACAAGTCCTGACACCAGTCTTACATAGGTGATCTGGTTGAATATTTGAAAGTATACCCATATTATGTGTATTGTAAGGTTAATTGGAGGTTTTCATCCATGCTTTTCTGGGAATGTGTGCTTTCTGTTCCTGAAAAAGATATAGATAGCTTTGAACTACATAAAATCTTGGAGTACAAGATGTACACTATAAAATCATGCATAGAAGGTGCTAGCTGTAAAAACGTGTATACCTGTGAAGGTGCTGATCAATTTGTGCTATTTAGGAAAGGAAATTCCGAAAGACCCGGCTGTGAGGAAATGCAAATAATAAAATTCAACTAGAGGTCCTTGAGGCTTCCCAAGCTCTAACCTTATTATGAGGAATGGGGAAGTCGAACTGCCTAATGCAGATGTCTGTGAGTTACAAAAATAACCAGATGTCCTGATTAGCAGAAGCAAATGTTCTTCCCTTAATCCACGTGAAATTATATTCAAAGGCTCTCCGGATGTAATGTGTGTGTAAATAAGGCACCAACAAACACTGGAACAAAAAGGGCCATTGGCCAACTAGCTTGCAAGGCTTGAAAGCTTGAATATTAAAAACAAATTTGCCACTGCTGACTCTCTTAAATTCACAGAACAGAACTGTTAAGCAGGGCTGCTTCCTGGGAAACATGGAAAGCCTGTTCTCATTAGCCATATTCTCTCTTTCTCTCTCTCTCTCCCCCTGTTGAAAAATGTGGATGAAGTGAAGCTAGCTTTTTAAAATTCCCTTAAATGACTTGTTCCCAGCATCTGTATTTTGGTGGGGGGGAGGGGAGGGGGGGGCTGATGGTGGTGGTTTTTTAGCTACAACTAGATTTTTTCTGTTCGAAATGCCTCTGTTCATCAGATCTTTGATGTTTGTGCTGGTTTTTAGTATTTTAATGTTACACTGAATTTACCGTTCTAGTAATGCTGACTTCCCACACCATTAAATTACCCTTTATAGCCAACCAATAATTACTAAGTTAAAGAACTTCATAAGAAGATTTTCTTTGTTATGGAGTTCTGTTATCAATTCTCATGGCTTTGAAAATGTATATTTTTCCAATTATTGATTTGAGTGAAAAATAAAGAAAACCACGAAGGATCCATTCTACTGATATGAAAACCAGAATCTTGTCCTAGTTTTCAGCTGCGGAAAAGGTTGTTGAAACTTTTGTTATCATCATTAGCATTAACATAGAGGCAGATCAAATTAGGACTTGTGTGAACATGCATGTATGTGACTGGTTGGAGGGGTGGTGTTGTACTTCCCCAGTTTCTCTGCTGTCAGAGATTCAGTTTTAAGAATTTAAGTTATAATAGGTACCTGAGCTGCTTGGGCATGAATTTCAACTTGTAAATGTTCCAGGTGGGCTTGAAGTCTCCATCATGGGGCATTTATAAAGGTATTGGAGGGAAAAAAAGCACCATGGTTCTGGGCAGCTAACAAGATAATAGATGTAACAGGATAGATACATGCATGCCAGTCTGTAAAGCAGACCCTGAACTGGAAGGCCTTTTTAGTTTATTCCCTTTCTTTTTCTGCAATCAGTCAGTGCAAGGCAGGCTGCAGATTCTCTCCCCTCTCCTTGCGTCATTCTAATCCTCGGCCAAAACCCCTTGCAAAAGTACCATTTAACTTTAAACTTGTAAGAGCTGGGAAACTTGTCTGTGCCTTCATTCCAGGCTGAAGTCACCCCCTTGTGCCTACACATTGTAATTTATGGTGTTCTCTAAAAGGATCTAATCTCAGTGAATGTTCAGAGCAGAAGATGCCGAGGAGGAATGGGGTCTGATACTTATCTCTGCATTTTCATTGCTGTGGATCTCCCTGTGTGTTATAGCTGTCATTTTTGTTTTATCTACTGAAGAGGAGAGAATTGCCTTCAAACTTGCAGCTTTCATACTTGTTCTTCTCAAAGAACCTTACCAATCCTAAGGACTGGTTTTATATATTGTAGTGACTAGCCAAATAAGTGTGAATTTGAATGTTTTGGGCCTCATGATAGGAGAAAAAGGAGAAGCTATCCTTACATGTTTTTAGTGCATATTAGACACTTATTTTTTTTAACAGAAATACTGCTTCAGGCTGACACTGGCTATGCCAGGATTCATCCTAGCACTGTTTGAAATGGCTGAGATATTTATAAACTGACAGACAGCATTTATAAAATGAGGATGCTGACAGTCCCTTAACGATAACAATGGGCTTGGACTCATCTATCACTTACAGAGGTTATTGGAAAGGGAACATAAGGCTTCTGTGTGCCTCTAGTCTTAGACTGGCACTTACTTCCACACATCTCTCTCTCTTTTTAGTCCTCTCTGACTGACATCGGCATTAGGCAATTACAGATAATTTCTCCATACCTTTACCTGATGATGCTTTGTCCTGTTTTCTGCAAGACAACTCACTTTGCAGCATCATGGAGCAACACCCTCTTTCTCCCAAATTGCCCCCTCCTGAAGAAGAGGAACATCCTGACTTCTGTCAGGCTGCTGGCTTGAATTGGGAGAGAACAGTGTGCCCTGACTGACAGACTTAACCCGGGGCTGGGCAGGGGTTAAACAGGCCTTCTGCTTCCTTTTCCTTTCATACAGCACCAGTCTGCGGACAGAATGCTGATGTACCTCTTTATTCAGTGGCTCCCTCTTGACTGAGAGAGTACCCTTCTGTCCTTGGTGAGGAGGACCAAGTGCAGCGCAGGGACACTTCCAGGAACATGAAGAAGGATGTCAGTTATTTTCAATTTCTGATAAAATGTTGTGTTCATTCAATGCACTTAGGAGCTTGAGGGTCAGGTCGTATCAACAGTTTGCACTGGAAAAGGAGAAATGCACTATTTCACTGGTGTGTGCTAAAGCATCTATTTTAATGTGGCAGCAGAAATACTGAGACAGCTATGTCTGGCATCCAGTTTGCCCTTGAAACATTTACTCTATTGTAACTGTTTGCACACTGTGTTCCCACTGTATTATTTGCTTAGAGACCTAAAATACCCAAGTAGATTTCCTACATGCAGTTGGATCTGCTGATACCACTAAAAGCACACCCTGCCCAGGCTTCTGTTCGAACTGGTGTATACGCACGCAATGGCTGGAGCGAGACTTGATTGGCTTGAGGGGGTCTATTTATCAGGGAACTCGATTAAAATACAGACTGCACATGACATCAAATTTGTAATCATTTTTCCACAGCAAGCAAGCAAGCATTTTCTGTATTGGATGCAGGTGTTTAAAGCAATAGTGTGTTTTAAGGGCCAGTGCAGCACAAATTCTGGCCTTTGGGATAAAGACAAGTGTTTTGCCTACATAAACAATATATTATTTTTTTTCCCCTCCCCGAGGTCCACACACACCTAGTTTCCCTCAAGCTCATCATCTCTGTCAGGTTAATCAATAGGCACCGTATGGCAGAGGGTCAGTAATCAGTGTCATCGTGCCTTTAAATCGTGTTGAAAATTTGCTTAAAGCCTGGGCCAATTAACATCGAGATGATGAATGGATGGGTAGATGGGAAGAGCCGGGCGCTCAGGGGCTTTGTGAGAAGGAGATGCTCAGCTGTTGAGCAGCAGACACCAGCGAATAAAATCAGCCATTCATGTGAGCTCAGTCCACCCACTCTTAATGATAATGTCAATCTAGCAAAATATATACACATTGGAGTTGTCATGAGTTCATAAATCAAAGGAGTTTGTCAAAGGCATTCAGATTAACGAGGCAGCAGCAATAACAAGTCAAATTTGCATAGAGAATTGCCCGAATCTCAGTAAATTATGATCCTGTTTTTCATTTGATTATTTGCTAATGTCTCAAGAGGGAGAATGATTATATTAGCATGCAAAATCTACTCCAGAAGTAGAAATCCGAGGTAGAGCAGACCAGCACACGATGACAATTAATCAGTTTCTGCATACTAGCATAAACGCGCAAGGCCCAGAAATGAACTCCTTTTTTATTATTATTTCTCCTTGCTACTGATCCAAATGGTTCAGCTTGACAGAGACTTTATATTGCTTTAACAGTGTTCTGAATTGTGCCTGCAGGCAAGACATAGTTATGCAGCTATAACCAACCTATCCATCTGCCAACCAGATTGGAATTCTCCTATCCAAGGGTTCCATTAACCCCCACTGACAGCTCCAAACAGGATTAAGAATTTGAAAGCATAAAAAATAGTTGTGCTCTTCACATAGGCACACGCTTCTCCCCCACCCCCACCTCCACACACTTGGAAAAAAAGGCTGTGTCTGTACTCTTTTATAATTAGTGCAGGGCAGAACAGCATCAAAGAAAGCCTCCCCCAGTTGGCAGGGGTTTGATTTCCACCACGATGAGTGAGGCGGTACTAAAGGTAGCTCTGCCCAATTGGTAGTCCCTGGGAGTGCATTTCTCCATGTATTATATCTCATTCCCAGCAGTGTTTTGCTGGGCTGTGTACACAAAATTCTGCATGTCATCTCCTGTCAAATGAATCAGTCTGGGGATTTTGTATGCATTGTAGCATGTTGTGTTTAGTGGTGGAGGAGGCTTCCTGGGGAGAGTTAAATAGTAATAATTTTGTAGTGGTCTTTAAGACAACCTGCCATGGAGTTATATTCTGTTAATTACAGGCTGAAGTTTTAAATGCAAATCAGATTTAAAAGGATCTCATTACAGGCAGTAGCCATTTTAGGAAAAATGAGCTATGGAAGGCAGAGCCCCTTCGCAGGAAATCTCCTGTTAGAGAGAAATTTTCAAGGTTACAAGAACTATGAGCTTGGGTTTCCTGACTTCTCTTCTCAGTACTTCCACTGTCATTGTGTGACCTTGGGCAAAAAAAAATTACCTGTCTGTGGAAAGACGGGGTCCTTCGTAGACTTCAGCATCTAATCGTGTCTGTATTTGTTCAAAAGAAGAGACCCTTGCATGCAAGAGCAAACACTTTTAGCCAGCCCAGCTTTAGTTGACGGAGGAAGGCTTGCCTGCAGGAGTAAAAATTTTCTTTGATGGAAGGGAGTTTGTATGGCTTTTCAGCTTTCCATATGCACTAGTTTTCTTTGCTTCTTTCCTCCTAACAAATTCCATCATTTCACTACTATGTATGAAGTGCAGTTACTGCAGATCTTTAGTATTTCCAGTGAGTACATCCAACTTACCGTCTGGATACCAAATGCTTCTTTCCAGGTCTGTGCCCGGGACGTGCATTTCAGTAACCACGAGAGGGTGCTCAGAGCGGTTCCTCCCTTTGTCTGCCTCTCCTGTGGCCAAGAGCATCGCTGGAGTCCTGCTGAGACAAACCTTATTCTGACCTCGCACATGTTTATCCCTCCTCCCACCTTGTTCAGCAAGGAGAAATATATAGATGTACTGTTTCAGTCGATTACATTATGCTCTTCCCTTGGCCATGGCTAAGTGTTGCCCTGTCAAGTGAAATTCACTTCCATGCAGCTACAGTTAGTCCTGAAATACGCGGGGTCCTGTACCTGCACCTGGATTGATAGGTTTCCTTTTCCTGAGAAATGAGCGGGAGTTATAAACATCTGTGCTTTTTCTTAAGTGTAATGCTTTCCAGTCATTCTGTCTTCACCAAGCGTAACTCACTTGCCGACAAAAGTGCACGAGCAGCGCTCCTCTTTAATAGTCTGCTATCGGAGCTGCTGTGTTGGTGCTGTAGAATGGTGAGACGCCAAGCTGTGAACCACCATATGCACTTGGCAGTCTTTGTCTGGTCTTTGTTCAGCCAACCTCTTAGCCTTGCCACCTATAAAGATAATGAATGCAAAATGGTCCTCTGCTTGCTCTTAAAATTAGATGCTCAGCTTAAAGAAAAAGTAGATAACTTGATGCTTTACGTAACTAGAAATTTCAAAATAAGGGCTGGCAGTTCACCAGTAGTTCCTGCTTTTTGGTGTTTGTGTTAGGGAGGATCCTTAGTGGCTTTGAAAGGCGAGAAGAATGCAAGATTTCACTGTTGTAGGAGATTATTTGGAAAGGGAGATTGTTCTGACGCTTACTGGAGGGAAGGGGGTGGGTGTTGAAAATGCATCCAGAAGTAGTAAACAACCTCTTCACCCTGCGGCCACAACAAAATGCATTTTCTGGAAATCTGTAGTAACTCACCTCAGGTTCTTATGGTTTTCACTCTTGGCCTTTTTTTTTTTTTCCCAAAGCACAAAAATTAAAATCCTAACTTGAATGAACCACTTACTAAAGTAAATTTCGTGAGCAGAAAAGAGCAGCTTTAATGTCTGACCTTCCTTTTTGTATAGATATGATTCTAGCTTGTATGTTTTTATAATCCCAGTTCTTTCAAAGCAGGATTTAATGTAATAACTTGGTCCTGACTGAGACCTCATACAAAAACTTTTAAAAGCTGACCTCTTACAGTGATTTATCAGGCCTGTTTAGGATTGATTTCTGTTATAAAACCCTGGTTACAGCATCCCAAATGTCATAGTGCCTTACAAGTTCTACATCTTGTTTAAAAAAAATAAAAATTAAAAATCACTAGTTGGTCTGCAGGCCTTGATTTATTCCTGACCAGTTTATGACATCCCAAGTGGGGTTTTACTGTTGTGTTCCTCTCCCTCCACCCCTTACCTGCCATTTCTCAGCAAACAGCTTCTGCCCCTGCCCTGTGCCCTGGCTGTCGCTTTCCTGCCCGTTGCCCAGAGCAGCGAGCCCACGCTGCCCCGCCGGTGCCGGTGCCGGATCACGCAGCACTGCAGTGGGCACACGCTCTGCTCTGCTGACGGCTTCCCGCAGCCACCGTGCCTGCTGCTGGCCCCGCGCTGCCACTGCTCGCAGGGCCCCGCTCCTCCTCTGCCAGCAGATGCCACTTCTGTCTCCTGGGGTGTTGGGCTGGAAGCTGTCTCTGTGAGAAGCCAGACAGAGCCATGCTCAGCGAAGGACAGGTTATTTGGGGGACAGGTACAGAATGCAAACTTCTGCTGTAATGGACATGGTCCAGAGCTTGTCTGCAAGTAACGGGAAAACCACCCTTTTCCTGGCAGAGCTCTCCCTAGACAGTTTTTCTGTATCTCTTTAAAACCTGTTTAGTTGCTCACTACTGAATGTGTGGGAATGTGGCCTAAGGCTGTGAATACTGCAGTGATCAAACTGATTTTGGATGTGTGTGTGGGATTCCCCCAAAGCTGGCTGTCATTTCTCCCCCAGTGCAGTAGCTGAACCCGTGCGAAGGAACGCGGTCTTCCAGAGTAGCAGTCTTTGGCAGTGAGGTCAGGATTCTTCCCACTGTATCCAACAGTTTTCAACCAAACATTTGGAAGAGACTATTCATGTCCTGATAGAACTATAGTTTGTCTTTAAACCAAGTAATATTTAGTTTTAATCATGACATTAGCAGGACGAAAGTTTCCTGGTTATATTTTTTACTCATGCTGGAAAAGCCCTTGTATTTCTTGTCTACTTTCTCTTGTCTTACTGATCTTATTTTTGGAGGTGGCAGCTTACATTTTGGAGCATCAGTCTTTCTAGAAATTGTACATGTATGTGGAGTCAAGAGCAGGAGAGAAAACAGATGTATTATCATACACTACCTACCCAATATTTGGGGTTTTTTGGGAAGGATCTCCTGACAACCTCTTCTACAAGAATTTAGCTCCATCATAATTTCACTATGATTTTAGGCAGCCAAGCAGACTTAGTGCAAATAACTGTTAGGCAGATTAAAAACATAGGGGCACAGAGAACAACAGTTGCACCCATTAGCAGCCTCGTTTTCAACAGGTTCCAGTGTTTTAAATGGTTATTCCGGGCTGTTCAGGAGCACCAGTGTTGCCATGCTGATGCAACCACCATTTCAGCTTTTCAAAGTGGCTGTTACTGGTAATTTCAGAATAAATCCCTAAAGCATGGGCTTCTTCAGTAGATACCTGCACAGCGGTGCATTGTTGTGTTGAGAAGGAGAAATTCTTTCTCTGCCATAACAAGTGGTTTGGCATAAAATTACAAGTTAGCCTCCAGTATGTGTATGCATAAAATACAACAGCTTGTCTAGGAAAAATATTCTGTTTCTTTTCTCCTCGCAGAGTAATATTAGGGATAAGAACTGAATTAAAGCTTACTTTCTTTCACAGAATTCCTCTGAGAGAGAAGACTGTAATAATGATGAGCCCCCTAGGAAGATCATTCCTGAGAAGAATTCACTTAGACAGGTATGTGATCAGTCTCTTTAAAAATGCGATAAAACTTTCTAGCTGTTTGAATCCTTAAATGCTTCTGGAAGCGGAAGTCTGGCTTGTGCTCATGGAAATCTTTTCTTCTTTGAAGTCTGAGCAAGTCACATTGTACCCAGGAAAATCAGACACAGATTTAGCTTTCAGGGGTGTTTGATGACTGAAGAAATACATGCTTCAGTATAGTTCAGTCAGCTGTGACTCTAGTTTTACCTTTCTCCATTTGGTGTTCATCAAGCCCTCTTCAGCCTTTTCTTCTGTAATTGTTCCTGTCTTGTTTGTACTATATTTTGCCTTGCCTCGGATCAAGACTCTAAAAATGTTCTACAACAATTAAGCTTTTTATTGCCCTTGAAGGTAAATTTTCTTGGAGGTGATATCCAGGTTAATAACCTGAAAAATGACCTGTTCTTGTTTCTTTTACATTCATATAAATTACTAATGGGTAAAAAGGAGAAAGGATGGTCTAATAAAACAGTATTCCTTTGTCTTCTATATATAGTAAAGCAGATTTCTTACCAGTTCAAAATAATTCCTTCTTTTAATCCCCATGGCCAACAAAGGGAGTCTGGTATGTGCTTGCTGGGAAATTTAAGTTTGGTTTAGTGATTTCTGATCCATTTTCACCTCGGTCTTCCTCCCCACTGCAACCTTCAGGCAGCAGAAGCAAAATTATGTCCATGCCTTAGCTGCCTGAGGTTGCTGCCTGGTGTATCAGAGTGAAACCATTGGTGAATGTGACTTAAGTGAATACCCCAGGCCACACATTGCAACAGCTGAGGAATTGTTACATTTCCTTCTGCATCTCAGCCACGGGAGCAGCAGTCTCAGGAAGAGGAATAAGATGGCACAATTCTGCCCTACATCTGCTATTTCCAGGAGAAGTTGTAGGTCAGAACCATAGTAAAGGAAGAAGTATCTTTTTGATACAGTGCACTTGTGCTCAGAGTTGTTGGTTTTGCATGGTTTGTTTGGGGTTTTTTTTGTATTTTAATAATGCATTGTGTTAGGAGTGTTTGATTTTGTTGGAGGAGGTATCATGTAAAGGGCCACATACATGTGACTAAGATCCATCTAACAGATGTAGTCTATGTAAGTCTTTTAGACATGAGGCAATATGCTGGCATAATGGCTGAGGTCCCATTTATATTTGAGAAAGATTATCTTGCAGAATTGATTAAATATGTTAGATGAAACTTAAACTGTTTCTGGCATTCAACAACAAACAAGAGCTGGAGGAAGAGGGCGAAGCTACTAGGTCCCTAGTATGTATCCTCAGGATAGGAAGCAAGGTCCCCAGCATGCCAGAAAATCAGGGGGTTTTTATCTTAGAGTTATATTATCAGTGGCAAGCTTTCAGGTTCAACAAGAAGAGGTATATGTCTCTTCTTCAAGAAAAGATTCATAGTAAGAGATGTTAATTAAGAAGGATCATGAGTTACTTATTTTGTGTGTCTTATCACACTGAATCCTTCCTCATGAGTATTGATTGAGGAAACAGATACTTACAAACTGTATTATACAGATGACGAAGGTACAGTTTCTTGATTAGGGTTTCCATTTTCTTACATTTCAATCTGCAGAAGTATTCTTAGTGTCACAGGAAAGCTGTCTTTTCCCTCAGGCCCACAATTCATCATAATCAAGTAGATACCAGGAATACAACTAAAAAACCACTTGTAGTGTCCCAAGATTTCATATTGGAAAGAATTCAGTGGACATTGTTTACATTGAAGATGGTTAGCTGTGTTGCACAGTATTGTTGAGACATTGTATCAGTCTCTGTGTCCAGTCTTTCCAGTGACAGATGCAGGACAGAATTGTTGGGTCTTCTATTGCTACCTGGGGCCTTTGTGTTGAGAACAGTCTTTGTAGATTAATTCAAATGTAATCTTAGTCTTAAAGCAAGTGCCCTCTTGTCTAGATCATAGGAGGTGGTTGTCCATGATTTTTTGCCTGTTATGGAAGGAATTCTGCTGCTTTACATAGACAAAAATAAAGCTGTCTGAGCATTTTGAAAGCTCAGATTGCTCCTCTTGTCTATTAGCAGTGGACAGGACCAGTGGGGAATTTTCCAGCTCTCATTCCCAAAGTCAGACACATTTGGCTGCGTGCCTAAATACTCCCAGTCAATGAGTAATACCTACTGGAAAGATCTACATCTCCTACAGGAAGGGATGCAGAGTGGCTGCCATGTCTTACATCTATCTGTGCTTTGTAGAACCAAAACTAAGTGACCTGCAAATGCTGTCAAAGCAGTAATACACAAAAAATGTCTTCCGTTCTAGTGGAAAGATGCTAACTTGGTAAATTTTGTGTGAAGACTCCCTTAATATTTCATTATGGGGGAACATGGGCCTACATGCACAGAGAAACTGAGTGTTTGTGGGTAGAAGGGAAGTCTGTTTATTTAAATGGTCTTTCCAGTGAAAGCATCCACATATTTAGTACTTGTTGATTAGTCTTAGAAAATTAATGAGATGCATCAGACCACTTCAGGGTAAGTATGATGTCTTGACATGTTCAGCTGCTAACAAGTTTAAGTAAAGGTGCATTTCCTTTTCTTGCCTTGTTTGCAGTGCTGTTATGCAGCCTTAGCCGTAAGTGTTTTCTCAGGTAGGTTTGTGGAGCAGACATACCAGAAGGTGGAGGTATTAAGGAGGTGTAATGCTTACTTACACATCTGAAGTTGTACGCAGGGGCTGAAGACACCCACTGCTCAGTGCTGTGGAACTCTTAATAGGAGAAATATCATTTTGCTGTTGATTAAAATGGCTTATGGAGAAGGGTGTCTTCAGAAGTCTCAACAAGTGGGGCTGTGTCCTTGAATTGCTGGAAGTGGAAGGCACAGCCACTGTTGGGTTTATGTGGAGGCAGCAAGGCAGAAGAGACATGGAGATTAGCACTGGGAAACAGAAAAAGGCAATGAACTTGACACTGTTAGCTGGAACAGTAAAAAGAGCTAAGCTATGATGACTTTGGAGTATGGATGCAGACGTTCAGTTTCTGTTGAGTGCTTGATCTGACAAAATTAAATTTTGAAGGGATAAACAGAAAATCATAGTATGAAAACAGACCAGAAAAAAACAATGACAGTCGCAAAAGTTTTTGGCAACTTTATTTAAGCTAACAAACGAATTTTCACACTGCAAAGTTATAAATTAATTTTAATAGGCTGATCCAGATGGTTCATTTGGAAAATGGATAGCTTGATCTGTTGAAAATTAAACTAAATTTATCTCTCTCATACTTCAAACTGAAGTAAGCGTGAGAAGAGTGCCCATTAAGTCCAGCTCATACAGATGGACCGGCAGGTCACACATGGGACTAATCTGATTCATTTTAAAAATAAATGCATGAGTTATTGAATCAGGTTCCTGTTTCAAGCCCTGCATGTGAGCGTGTGTGTGTGCTGCCCTTTCAAAGGGACTCACAAATGCTTCAGTGCATTTTTAACCTGTGTGTTTCCATTTTAATTCAACTTCCTTGCCAAAAAACATAATTAGTTTTCAGTGCCTATCATTTAGTGTTAGACCCAAACACTAGATTGATTAGGTCAACCATTTGTTATTTTAAGGGCTGTGTCTCCATCCTTCATTTATGAAGAACATGAGCTCAATAGTCTTGGGGAGAGAGTCGGCCTTTAGAAACTGGAAGGGGAAGCTCTCTGGGGGCCCCTCCAGCCTTTTAGCTTCTGGGTGTTTTTAACAGAGCCATGAATGCAGATTTGTAAATTTATTGCAGTGCCATCTGTTTTTTTTGCAGGAACCATATTATTGTTGGCTCGTATCTGTCTATTGTGGTGGTCACTCCCCGGGAGCTTGCCCTCATAGTCCTAAGGAAAGTGATGAATAGTGGGGGTCAACATGAATAGGTCACAGGGCAGCTGTCCGGGCTGCCCTGAACTTGATTACCCCGCTGGTTTTTAAAGAAGACGGGCACAATGCTGGTTGTTTAAAACCCTCCCTCCCTTCTCTTCAGTGCAGCAATAATGAAGTACCTTTTGCTGCTGTGGTTCATCTGTGGGCGAAGGTGCCTTGTGGGGAAAAGCTGGCAGCAGCGAGGCTGCCACAGTGTACTGCCTGCAAACCTCACATTGGACTCTGCTGTCTTTCTGCAAGCTTCCAGATGGAAGTCCGGGGGAAAAAATCCCTGTCTGTTACCCCATTCAGACAAGCCCCTTAGCATTTTCAAGAATTCTCCCTCTTACGGTTTTGGCACAGAATATTACCTCAATTCACTCTTACAGATTTGAGATAATTTTCTAAAATTACATTTAGCACCTAAAACATGCTCTGGGCGCTATTTCAAAGTTAAAATAGGCACAGTCTGATTTTAAGAGTTTAAAGCCAGTACTCAGGAAAACCATGAGAAGCAGAAAGCGGCTGAAGAAGGTAGAGCAAAGGGAAAACAAGAAGTAGCAACCATTAGCAGTTTACTTCCAGCTGGCAGCCTTGTCCCCCTGCTTAGGGCTCCTCTCCAGGTGTATTTCTCCTCTGCTAAAGTGTTTCTATCATGCAAAATTGAAGCCTTCTTTTTGACTGATGGGAAAGGTTGACTGGCATGGAGGAAGAGAGGGTCCTTCAGCTCCCTCCATCTCTGGGGAAGATGCTGCGCTTCAGATTTGCCTTCTGTTGGAGAGCTGGCTGAGGCAGGGCAGTCCTAGTCTATAAAGTTATCCTGGTTACCTCATCTTTTACGCAATGCTTGGTAGTAAGTAGTTGCTGATTGAAAAACCCCCTGAAATTGCTAGAGGTTACACCCTTAGCATTATTTGCAAGATTATTCTTTCTTTTTAATTTTTTTTAGTTATTATTCTCACACAACAACAACAAAAGAATAATTTCCATTCCTTTGTGACACTTAACGTGTGTTAAAAAGCTACCCAAAGCGGGATGTGCTGGAGTCTAAGTTACAATGGGAATGCTGCCTTGTGGCGGAAAGGCCACTGGGCTCTTTCAGAATTAGTGCTAATAGGAATCTGTCACCCCGCCGCATTGCTGCATTCCTCTGTAATTGAGTAAATTGCAAGTGTTGTCTGCTCCCCCCTGCCCTTTGTGTCCATGTCCACTTACCATCCGAAGAACGTGGGTAGTGATAAATAAAGCGCTGAACAGGGCTCCCAGCTCTTTGAAAGCAGCATGTTGCCAGCCCCCTAGTTATATTTCTTTAAGTGTTTATGTTTTTCTGTATTCTTTCTCTTGTGTGGCTGGAACCCTGGGGATCCAAAGCCATGAGAGAGGCCAAGAAGCTAACAAAAGTAGCTGTCCCCTTGTTAGCTTGTTCCTTTCTTCTTTAAAAAACAAGATGAAAACCATCTGGCTCAGGGCATTACATTTTCCTCCCCCATGCACCTCTATAGATGAAGAGTTTCACCTGCAGTGAGGGTTTACATTGATTAGGGAGGGAGCAGTAATTCAAGCCTCCATCCACTTCAGTGGTACTTTGCAGTCTTTAAAGGTGCTGACCCATTGAGTTAAACTGTCAAGGGAGGATAAAAAAGGATCTTCATCCCGGGAGGTAACAGCTGCCAGGTTTTCAACACCTTGCACGCTGCTGGAAAAATGTCACAAATTGTCAATGGAAAGAAAAATCACTTGGCTGCCATCTTCCCTTAATGATATGCCTTATAAAATGAAAGATTTAAGGGTTTAAAAATCAGCAAGTAGCTATTAGGGGAAAAAAAATCCTGGGGGATTTTGAACAATGGGCCCAACAAGATGTATCCTGAAAGACTGTGGATATTGCATCCAAGTTAGAATAACCGGGTCTGATTGGGATGACCATGGTTATGTCTGCACAGTAGGACAAAAGGGAAGTGAAAGCAGCAGCACAGAAGTCTAACACTACCATGCCTGTATTAAAAAAAAAAAAGTAGAAAAAGTAGTCTGATTCATAAGCCAGTGAACTGCAAGAAGACATACTGTATTTCTGCTCTTTTGAGGACAATTTGTTTTCAAGCAGCTACCAGATGGCTAAATACCACGACATTTTTTTTTCCCTTCTTTTCTTTAACAAGAGATCTAGTTTGCCTTGCTCTTTGTTTTTGTTTGTTTTAATGCTTTTACGTAGCTGAACAACCCCATGGTGTTGGGCATTGTGGCATACTCCTTTTTGTGTTTCCCCGCCTTGTGCATTGATGGATGAGTTAAAAAAGATCTTCAGCTTTAATGTAATTTCAGGTAACAAGAATATTGGACTAAGGCTTTTTGTTTGCATTGTCTTGAGGTTGTTTATTTTAGGGGCCTTTTTTTATGTTTGTTTTAGGTAAGTCATTTTAATTGTACTGGGTAATTAGAAGGTACACACAGCCAAGGGAGCTTTGTTATGGTAATTGCTCAAGAAAACCCACTCCCCAACTACCATTGCCATGTGTTAAGACACGTCTTCCCTCTAGTGGCAATATTAAGGACTTTGGCTTTCACAGTCGGCAAGGTGTAATTGCAATATGACAAACTGTGCTTTAGGGAAAATCCTGTAAATGATCTAGTTTTTTGTTTGGCTAGTCTTTATTTTGTCTTATGACTTTCTGTGGAGACTGGCCTTCCCAAGGCTGGGCTAGGGATAACAAAAATTTCATCTTAAGAAAATAGTCGAGGCGGATCCTGGGTAATGTCTTACAGCTTGACTTAATTCTAGTCTTCTTTTTAATTACCTGTTTATAAAAGCGTTTTTAAATTTGCTAAGATTACTTAATTCTTTCAGAAGAAGCACCTCATTTGAAATAAATAAATAAATTGCATTTCTTTTAAATAGTCCATGTGAAAGACCTTTAAAGGGTAATTAATGCAAGTCTCCTAAGACTCTAAATAAGATAAAAGCGATCTTTCCAAATCTGCTGGAGTGATTTGTTTATATAACTTCCCACTTCTGCTGAATTCTTCTGAGTCTAATAACTTTTTTTCTAACCGTTTGGCAATTTGTGCTTAGCTACAAAAGCCCTTGTTCAAAAAGAACAGTTTAATAATCTTTTCCCTGAAAATGACTTGAAGAGAGGGTATGGGTTTTGTCTTTTTGCTGTGTTTTTATTAGTGTTATCTTTCTCTGATAAATCATGTAATTACTAACAATTGGGGGGGGAAATCTTATTGAACTCCTGGGTTGCAGCTTCTATTAAAAAGTGGAGCTTTGTTCAGGGACTGGGGATTCTTGGAATGAATGGCCAAAGAAATGGATTTCAGTTGGTAGAAAAGCTGCACACACATGGAGTTCTGCCTGGGGTTCAGGGCTTCAGGTTGGCACTCAGTGCTCATCCAGAGCTGCACGGACAAGAGGAAAAATGTTTATGTGTTTGTGTCAAAGAGCAGGATCATACTTTCTTTAAAAAGAAAAATGTAACCAAAGACACTTACGGAATGAGATCAGATACAGCTCTATCTTTAGTGAACCATAGTCTAGTGCCTCTGTGGCATTTTAAGCCTTTGGCTGAGAGTGAATACAGCTTTGTGGTTCCCCTGCTTCTGACATGATTTGGTGCTCCCATATATTTGTAGGTTTCTTTTTTTCTTTCATTAGAGCTTGTTTGGCTATAGGGCTGCTTAACACTCTTCTCAAACGGCTTTTGCAAGGTTAAAGGAATGCAGCTTGGTAACAAGTTTGTGTCATTTTAAATATATACCTCCCAGTAAATAAGGAGGAGTCTTGCAATCAATCCCTTTTAGTGTGTTATATGTTTCACCTGACAACTAAACCCTCTATTGATTAACCATTACTTTGTTAGATAATCTCGTGTCATTGAAGCCACTGTAAAAATTAAACTCTTTAAAATGTTTTACCCTAGCAGCAGTGTGAAAATTGAAAACTTGTTCAGAATTACAGCCAGCTTCCACAAACAGGGTAGTTTTCAACAAACTGGTTTATGTTTGCATGCTTTATATGCAGTATAAAAACATATTAAAGCACTCCAACGCAAAGCTATCTGCCTGTAGCGTTGAACCAGGCTACCATTTCAGAATACTTTTTCTTGATGAAGAAACCTCTTATTTTGATGAAAGGTGAGGAGAAACTTGAAGAGTTTTGGTGCAGATTACATGAGATATGTAAAAGGGTCAAGCTTTAAAGGTGAACTTGAGAAATTTCTTTTTCTGTGTCTTAGTTTTGGCTTTGATTTTCCTGCTTTTCTTCCAGGCCAGTCAATGTTCCCATGGGCATTGGAACAAATGAAAGGAGGTTGCAGTGTAGCATTGTAGACACCATCAAATGTTTCGCATAACACGAAGGGCTCTATTCGCTGGGTTATTCACTAGTAACTATTAGTGTACAAACAGTATCAGATGAAACCAAATCTCCACGTCCAGCAGCCATTTTGTATCTCTCAGTAACTGCTGCCTGCAAAAAGGCATTCGGAGACTACCATGTAGCACTGCCTTGACAATATGTTCTCCAAGCCTCTTAGGACGTGGCCTCATGAGCCACATGCAGCTTCTTTGTAACATTGTCAATACATTTCCTTTGAGACCTATCAAATATAGTGACATTACCTCTTTTTCCCCTGGACTTCAAGGGACAACTAGGTTTTCTGTGTTTTGTTTTCAACCTTTTAAAACATATTGTAGAACATGCATGTGAATCTTCTTTGCCCTTTTTATTCATCCCACAAGGCCAATAAGGCATTCTTTTGTGAGAATGGGAAAATAAGAAGCTTTGTAACTTTGCAAAGACAGTAATGTATGTCAAACTGAAGAGTACTTTATGTTTTATTCTCAAATATGCATCCTGATGTGTTGAATCCACGATATATACTCCTTTTAATTTTCCCTTTTTCCCTTTTACTTCTACTGGGAAACAAAGAGCTGCTGAAGGACTAAATGGTCATCTGGTAATTTGGCACATACATAAATCCTTATGTAATAAAATTACTGTGTAAAAGTTGGCTCTCATAGTAAAAGCATGTTCTTCTGTCCTTTTGTGGCTGAAAAGGTTGGAAAGGAGGAGTTCCTTGGCACATTTTCAAAGGGCAGAGAGGTATTGATAGTATGGGAATGCCCAGGTCAGTCAGAGGCTGCTCATCCACTGCCAGCTCCAGCACTGTTGGTGGAAGGTGCTCTTGAATGCGAGCAAACAAGTCTGACCTCTGTTGGTACTCGATTGCCCTCCTGTTCCTGCAGCATCTACTGCTGGTGCACTAGGGATGTGTGGGGGATATCTGTGCTGAGTATATATGGAGCTGCTGTCCATGAGTTTGTTTAGGCCCTTTTTCCACTTCTGATGATGTTTCTCTGCACGATGTCCTGGGGCAGCAAGCTCCAGAAGTTCACTGCCAGCTGTGTGAAGAAGTATTTCATTTTATCTTCTTTAAATTTATGCTACACTAGGTCCATCAAATATCAGTAGTCCTGGTATTGTGGGATTTGATTAACAAATTGTGCTGGAAGTTCAGTTGGTGCTGTTCTCACTGAGATGTAATGTGTGGATGAAAGTAATAAAAATTAGGCAATACACTGGAATAATTACTTGTATCTGCATTCTGACATGCACGTAACTTTTGAATCGTGCATAGTGAGCTTCTTTCATTCTCAGGATATGCTGGTGTCTTTAGGTTTAGCATTTAGTATTTCACAGTTTGTATTTGGATTGTCTACTCTTTACCATTTGTAAATGCGGAGAAAGCCTCTTGTAAGCCCAGCTTTTAAAAAGCTGGCATGCAACCAAGGTTTGTGCATACCTGTCTTGGGAGGAAAAAGACTGACAAGATCTGAGTTCATGGTTCAGTTCACAGAGCCACAGAGTTCCTTGTTGCTTTCAGTAAATGTTTTTGTGGCTCAGCGTTTGATCTGCAAAGAGGAGTTAGTAGTAGCTTTCCTCAAGTCAGAGGTCCTCATAAAATATACAGTATGTAGCAGACAAGTTGTGCAGAAATACTGCATCTGGAATTCTAGGAATTAAGTTGCAAATGAAAGAAATCACAGATTTACAAGAAATGGGTTAAATTGCACAAATGTAAAATCTGAACAAAGAATCTTATAAACTCTTCATGGTTTTTCACCTTCACAATCTGGTTGAATTTAACTAAAACCATGCCTGTACAATGAGGTTTGCATGGTATTGTCTGAATGCCAGTGCAAAGCAGATGGTGTCAACTTTTTCTCTATCAGTTGGGCTGCTATATCTAAGCCCCAATTTACAATAGTTTATGCCATTCTGATAGTTCTTCTGAGGAGAAAGTTCTGTGCATACCAGGGTGATGGTTTTATGATATTGGCAAATATTTGCAAGAGGCCATCAGACTTCTGTTTGCTTGTGGCCTAATCCAGTTTGAATTTGAGCCTCTCGTGCTGAAAGATGCACTTTGTTCATCTGCACAGCACCTTGACAGAATTCATGTTTTTGAATTTTTCAGTTTCTCCTTCTGGATCCAGGGTCAGAAATTGCTTGCTGGCTGTTAGTCAAAGCAGGTATCAGTGTTGTGACATGTAAGGAGAACTGCTGGAAGTCAGAATATTCTGCATTCCTGTCTGTCACTGGTTGTTTTCTGGTTAGAGAGCTTACTGAGAAATAAAACATGAATTGCTAAAGCAATGGAGAAGATAGGGCTTTTTTTCTTGTTTCTGTTTCATGGTGAACTTTAAAGGGGCTCTGTAAATAGGTAAGGTGGCAAGCACTGTGACTTCATGAATTTCTCCTAAAATGTTTGCACTCTGCTGGTCCAGTACAGATCCACTTGAACCAGTATACTGATTTCCCATGCTGGGCAGAAAGGAATGTCTCATGAGGATCATAAGAACTTAGGTGAATATTATAAACTGACTGTGAACACTCAGTTCCCATCAGCTGGTGCTTACCTGAGCTGGGGCCTGTTGGGAACACTGGCTTTGTGGACACATCTCTGATCACTCAGCATAAACCCCTTTTAATCTCTTTGGGTTCTTGCCTCTGACATCCTTTGCCATTTGCTCCTCTGCCGGTTTTTGTGTTGCTGCTGACAACATCTTGTACAGAGTCAGGCCTCTGGCAGAGAGGCAAAAGGGAGAGATTGTTTCTTGGTGCTTGGCGCTGAGGGAATCTGGCTCTGGTGATGGAACTTTGGGGCAGAGGGAGAGGTTTAGGAGCCCTTATCATGCCAGTGTTGCCCACAGGTTTTGTAACCTATAGGAGGTTTGGGGTTGAAGTAATTTCAAATCAAACAAATGGAAATTGTAGCAAGCCCTGAAAAAAAGATCTCCAGAGATTGCCAGTGAGTATTACAGGGAGAGAACTGACAGGCAGCTCACTACAAGTCTTTGTGCGTCCTCCCATTAACGCAATCTTAAAAATATCATGAGTGTTAGTATGTTTTACTTAGTGCTCTTGAAAATGTCTTTGTAGCAAGTTTAATTTCATTCTCTTTCAGCATGTGTTTTGGGTTTTCCCCACACAACTATTTGAGGTAGCAACATCTTCTCTGTGGTCCACTTACTACTCTTGTAACAAAGCAAGTTTGTGCTTGCTTTTGAGCTGCCACTTTTGCATGGGAACATTTTTCTGTAAATGGTGGCAGGTGTATTAATCCTGTACTGAAGCTCTTAGGTGCAAAGGTGTTGGGGGTGAGGAGGAGAGCCTCCATTAGAAGCTCCTGAGTTCTTCAGGCATGTTAGTTTAAACAGCCAAGTCAACCAAAGTATAATTTTAAGTCCACTTCGTAACTATTGTTCATACACTTCCCTCGAAAGGGGGAGAGACTATGAGTGATGCATTCTGCAAAGACTCTGAAGTCTGCAGCCCCAACTGGGAGTCACTTGGGCAGGACAGCATTAAAGAAAAAAGACATTCTACTTTAAAAAAATAAAAAAAGCTTTATAAAACTGAGAAGATTAAATACAACAATGAAATGCCATGTGCATTTGCTCCCTTCTGATTATAACCTTCGTAGTGTCTCCATGTATTTTACATTTTATATTCTGATAAAGTCGGATGTTTAGTCACATTTGACATACTCTCTGATAACTAGTGTGTAGAAATCACCTTGCTTTAGTTGTTCCATTATGCAGCATTTTGTGAAAGAACAAAAAACTGCGATGGGATGATTTTTTTTTTCCATTTTCAAAGGAGCAGAGAAGAAAAATCTTTTTCTTTGTATTTCAGTACTCTAAAACTGTACATAGCTTCCCAGGGGACATGCATGCCCCAAACATAGACTTCTGCTATAAACTAGTTTATTTTGGTTTGAAACATTTACATCTTAGAAAAAGGAAATGTAGTAGAGTAGTAGAATTAGTGTAGGTTCCTGTGCCAAAAATGTGGTGCCTGAAAGAAAATTGTGTTCTTCTATTCATAACCATTTTAATCTTTCTGCAGACCTACAACAGCTGTGCCAGACTGTGCTTAAACCAGGAAACAGTATGTCTAGGAAGCACTGCTATGAAGACTGAAAATTGTGTGGCCAAAGTAAGTAAGAGAACAGCTTTGGTTTTGAGGGTTTTTTAGCAAATTGTTCATTGTTCGTCAGTGAAAAGTTCTTGTTAAATATTACAGTGAGGAAAAAATATTTAAACAAAAAGCAAGTATTTTGGGTAGGCTTTTCTGTTCTTCAGTGCAGAAATTTTAGACTTGCTATTTTTCTCTGCTGGAAATGATTACTTGAGTCCTGAGCTATGTAGGATTGAAGGGTTCATTCTGCTGTACAAGTAATAGGCTTTTCCAGTGGGATGACCTATGCTGGCCATGTAATTAGCTGTGGCAACTTCAAATGATAGATGTCCAGATACATATTAGAAATAGTGCATGAGAGCTCTTTGTATCATGATTCCCTTTCTTAGCTACCAGAAGGGAGGTGCAAAAAGAAAGACCTTTCAATTAAAATACAGTGAACACTATACTTAGAGGAAAGGGAGGAGGGAGAAATTACAGTCAGAATGGTAAGAAAATGAATTTATTAGCCTGTCACAGGAAAGTAATTTCTTGAGAATTGAGGTAGGTGTGATTGGAAAAGATGAGGTGCCAGTACCCACTCTCTTTCTTAGAATTCAGCATATCTAAAGTAAAACAATGTACAGCTTGGGGTGTTTGTGAATGGAGGACATTTGAACCATGATCATGTGTGGCAGGGCTGCACGAAGGATGTGTTTAGCCTTGTGTAAGCTTTGTATTTCCACTGAAAGGAAGTTTAGAATGGGCGTGCAGGACAGATCAGTGCATGCAGCCATCTGTTACTGAAACCAGCTGGCATTTTGTTGCTCCTCTGTCACCACAAAACTGACCACTCAAAAGCTTGTTTTCTCTTTCAGTTGTTTATTTCTTGATCTTCTTGAAGTCCATTTTTTTCATACTTTGATTGGTTGTCAAAGGTGCCTTGTCCCTTCAGGGGCCACTTTTGTATTGACCTTTAAGATAATTTCCCAGCTAAATCTTTGCTGGGGTTTTGCAGGTGAATCTTGGATGTCCCATTGCTTTTGCCTCTTGTCAGGGAATTGGCTATCATGAATGTTTGTCATGGTGCTTGCAGGTGGCTTAGCACTCATAAACTGCTCTTGACGTGCCAGTTACCTTCCACTGGAGAAGCACTTCAGAGAGAAGCTACCAGTCCTCATACAAAGTCCTGGTACAAAGTTTCATACTGGCACTTCCAGTAATTCTTAACATGACTGGTGTTGCACACTGCTTCCTAAGGTGCTTTATGATACAGAGTAGGTGAAACTCTTTAAGCAGAGCAGCTCTGGCTGAGCTGTCTTATTGTAGAGCATTGTTCCGATGCCATAAAGCAGCTCACAGCAAGCTCACAGGAGTAAACCCATTCAACCCCATCAGCTCTGCAGTGTCCTGTTTGACCTGATCGCCTCACTAAGGAGCAAGGGTGTGCAAGAAGAACAGCTAATTTAAGTGGTGCCCCTTTTAAATCAAGTCACATGCTTCAACATCTTCATGCCCTAACTAATAAGCTCTCCTAAAGTGACGTTTTCAGCAGGTTTATGGTGAGAGGTGTAGGTAGGGCACAAGACAGGAACAGCAAGACTTGTTTCATGCTGTTGAGGATGAATTTGAGCCATCACCCTGGAGATAAAAAAGTGTGTGTTTTTGAAGTGTCATGTCTCTATATGCTGTAGGGCAATATATGTGTATATGTATTTTTGGACAGTCTGCCATCATATAAATGTATGGAAAACCATATATAAACACGTATATATGTGCATACATACATGCACATATGTGTGTGTAGATATATATCTGAAATATATCTGTCTTTCTCTAAAAATCCCTAAGGACTTTTCTGGGGATATAATTCCTCTAGTACTAGCTTGCCTTGCTACTGTACTCCTTTCCTTTGCCTTCCTAGCTGCAAACCAAAGGAAGTTGGTTCTAGGAAAGCTTGTCTTTCAAATTCCAGAAGTGTCGAAGCATTTATAAATCCAGCTACCTAAGTGGAGATGGCTCAGTGATGGCATAGGCAAATGGCACAACTGTTAAATGTTCCCTAGGTGAAGGGCTTAAATGGGAGTTAGGGAATTCAGAGGCCTTCTCCTACCACATGCACGTGGTGAGTTTTATCCTCCACTGATTGATGTATTTTATAGCCTTGGACTTTAAAATGTTTAATCCGGAGGGTGAATACAGAAAGGTGCTGCAGTTTTCATTATCTGCAGCACTTTTTCAAAGGTATTGTAGGGGGTTCAGTTTTTTTTTTTTAACTTGCAGTGAAACATAGAAAGGGTTACACTGGAAATCATGCTTTACTTTTTCTGAATCTGCAGTGCAGTACCAGCCCTGACTGGGAGCCACCATCTGCATTATCACCTGCTTGTCAGACGTGTCAGTCAGTCTGCAAAGAGACAGTGGTTTTTCTGAAAACTAAATTTCTGATTCTGCACCTACTTGCAGAAGAGATAATTGTGCTCTGTTAGGACTGTATTAATGGCATTTACTGATCATGTGCTTGACATTTCTAAAAGTTTGATCAAAGAATGGAATGCAGTTACCCTTGAGGCCACACACACCAATACTGAGGTATCTTCTCTCAGACTGGAGCACTGTCCATTCGTTAAACTCTCTTGTGACTGAGTGCTTCTGTACAGGACATCCAGTGTAAACTACCAACCTAACAACTGGCGTTCTTCCTAAAATGGAGGCAGAAAAAACAGATACACATATTCAGGTATGGAAAGCAGCACAGAGCCACAGTATTTTGATCACTCAAGGAAGTTTGTGTTTGTTAGGAAACCTTGTCTATCTGGTTTTGTAATACAGTGTCATGCTGCCTGTGCAGTCAGGTGCTCAGTGCCTTTTGCAAACCTATTAATTAACTAGTTTTATTCAGACATTTTAAAATAAAGCTAGAATATATTATTCTGATGAATCTTTGTGTCTTATTCTTAGCCCTTCTTTTCTGGTATTTGTCCCCTGAAACTCTATTGATAGGATTTGGGTAAGTTTGGGTAGAAGCAAATAAGAGCAGAGAAATTGTTTCAAGTGTGTGCATGTTTTGACTTAAGAGCTGGGACCTTAAATTAAAAATTATACATTGTGATGCACAGATTTCACATGTGTGATTTGTTACATCATTTGTCTCCCATGTGCAGGAGTTTTTCTGTTATTTTTTGGCATCTTTTTGCCTGTTGCCTTTGAGTGATCAGTAAGTCTGATGTATATTCAAGCTAATGTCTTTTAAAAGGAAATGGAATCTCTAACTGTGTTTTATATGTTTGTGTACACACACAGGCACATATATAAAAACTCTTCCTGTTTGTCTCTTTAGAAACCAAAAAATCTTTGCAAGAGGGTTTCTTTTAATGATACTACTGGTGTGCAACCACAAGTGGACAACTTTCTCAGGAATTGGTGCTAGGTGCTTAAATAAGGTAGAAATGTAGCATGAACCTGAGCTCCAAGGACAAGGTGTTTGATTTTAATGAGGCTTATTGAAATCTGGCCAAATGAGCATCTGTTCCTATTGTTTGTTCCATATTTTGTAAGCCAGTATCTTCAGGCAGATAATGGTGTTGGTGTGTGCTTCATCCTCAATTAGAGAGGGACATAGTTAAAAGTCCCCTGGCATCTGGTATGTCACTAGGATTCTTTTGATGCTCCTGGGTGTGCAAACAAGTTTCTCTTCTGTTCTGTACCCAGGAACACTTTCTGTGGTGACCTTCACACTTTCTGTTTGATGTGTGGTGAGGGATGGTCTGGTGTGTCTCCAGTCTCCTTGGCTGAGTCTTTGCTTGGATGGATTATATACAGTCCTGTTTTCAATCAGAGGTCTTATCTTTTCAGCCTTTCATTATGTGGCCTGTGTTAGGTCTGAGTTTTGCTGTTTGCTTTCAATCTGTTAGATCTTGCATTTCCCTGGATCCTGGAAATATCCTTTTGATTCCAAATACTCTTTTCTTTCCCAATAAGATTGGTGTATAACTGATCTCAGAGTTCTACATTCAATACCCATTTCCTCCATTCATTAGATAGATCTTACTGTTTATTAACTTCTGCAGTCAGTTCTAGTTCATCTGTATCTCCTGTACGAAGAAGTGTTCTCAGTTTCGTTTTGCACACTGAATTCTTTGTACTTGTGCAAGAGACAGGCACCCTATGGCATCCCTGCCAGAGACAGCACTGCTGAGACAGCTTCAGAATGGCATGCAGCATCCCCAGGTTTCTACTTAGTTCTGAACTCAGCAGCACCAGCTGGGAGAGGTTTTATGCCTCTACCTTGATCTAAGTAAACTTGGAAGAAGAAAAATATAGTCATGCACACCACTCTTGAAAAATCAGACTTCTGTTTCAGGCCACTGCTTGCTACTTTCATGTGGTAACTGGTCTTGCTTTTTAAGGTCCTGGCAAACTAAGGGAGTTCTCAGGGTCTTTTAAGCATTTTCCATCTTTTAGGGAATCTTTCCTGTTCTTCATACTTCTAAATGTGCCGTGGTTAATATACTGAACTGGGAATCTAGAAAGGGTTTATACCATTTATTTTCAGCATTTTTTTTTCACTCTGTGGCCATGATGGCTTTTCTTTCTTCTCTTCAAAAAGGCTTTTCTTTCTTCTCTTCTCTCTCTTGCAACAACGTTGTGAAATTTTTGTTGTGAATTTTTGTTGCAAGTTTTTTGTTGTGAAACTGTGTAATACTTCTTTGACCCTTGGATGAAAAGCCCTGCTTAAGCATGTAGTGATGTTCTGCCTGCTAGGCAAGCTGTGTGTAGTGTGCATGGGGACAGAGCTCTTGTGCTCAATTCTGGAAACACAGAACAGGCCTTGGCACTTCCAGTATGCTATGTGAAATTTTCTTTCAAAGGTGCATCTTATTACTTAGCTATAGCTACATATTTTACACTCAAGGGTGCTAAAGCAAGGCGTGGTGGAAGTAGCTGGTAATTGAAATCTTTCCTTTGTCAGTTCTTTCTGCTTCGCTACTTTCGAATTTTTAGAACAAACATAGTCTGCACAATAATAACATTAAGTCTGGAATTTTTATATGAATTTAAAGGAGAAACCACAAGCACTCTTTAATAAAGAAGCATTTAGGGTTCCAGGCTGGATGTTCCAGTTGGCAGTAGGACAAATTGATCTGAAGAGTGTCCCTCTTGTACTCTCAAGTCCCTTTATGTCACAGATTGATGGCTCTTTTTTTCCAGAGAGTGTGTCTGCATTTACTTTGCATGAATAGCACAACCAGCTCAGAGTTCTGCTGTGATATACCACTGAGTCAGTATATCTTCAGATAAGGCATAGTTTTCTAGTGCTTTTGTGCTTTTAGTGCATAAAAAAGTGCTTAAGCACTTTTTAGTGCTTAGCCTTTCCAGTCCTTGAGATTGAAATTAGAGCAATTTAATAATGAACAAATACTATTTGACTAGCAACATTCAGTGTCCTGATACTGGTTCTACTGGTTTAATGAGACAGTATGTTAGCTTAATTTTTAGTATTAAGCTTCTGTGTAATGATGCAGAGGGACTGTCAGTGCACATGCTTCCAGCCCCAGATCCCTCAGTAAAGTGTCCTTTACTGTGTCTTGGATATACCTTTCTCTGGGAGGGACAGCAGTTTTTGAGGTTGTTGCAAACTGGATAAACACTGCCTCAGCCACTGGCTGATAGAGATGTAAGCATGTCATTTTACCCTTCTGTTGGAAGTATTCTCTCTGTAATAAGAGGGTTGTGTGAATGGCAGGCATTGCAGGGACATTGCTGGGAGTACTTAACATGCAAAAGGTGCTTTGAATTCTCAGACAGCAAAAGTAGAAAATGGCATCAGAGGTTTATCTAAAAGCTTTGACCTAATGATGATCTTGCTTTCACAGATATGACTACTTTTATCTTAATTGATAGTTTGTCTTTTTTTAGGTCAAGACAATCTTTATGCTTTAGCTTCATCTCAGTCTAATAACCTCTCTGCAAATGACAGAGAAAGAAATGTGATATTCCTGCTCCCCCCACTCCACCCCACCATACACATTCTCCAGATTTTGATAGACTTGTTTTATTTATTTCCAAAATTATATCCGCAGGAAACAAGCTGTTTAAATTCAGATTATGCTGAAGCAAAATGGTCCTGGTATGAGAAGCAACGTGCTGTTTTATGAGCGCAGAGTCCCTTTTCTCATAACTGATTGATAGTAAATATTTTCCTGAAGAATTATTGCCAACCATGAACAGTGCAACTGTTTCACTTTTTTTTTCTGTGCTACTTGCTGTACCAGCCATTGTCTGTAATTAAGATCTACAATTCACAATGCAGACGTTTGCACTTCCTCTGGGTCTGAGCTATTTATAAGGCATTTCAGCTGTTCAGAGTTTCTTTTGAGTGTTAAACTATGTGTAAACAGGCTTCTTTAGTCTTCAGTTAAGCAAACATTGTGGAGTGGTTGTCATTTCTGCTTCTCTTACCACCCAAAATGACTTTGCATGTCAATGAAGCCACAAATTAAAAAAGAATTACACTTGGGGTTTTTTTAAATGCAACAGAGACTTTGAAGAAATAGCAATATAGAAGCTAACTCGTACATTGCTTTGTAGCTGAGGATCTCTTAAGTATATTCTGGAGATCACTTCTCCAAGCTCTGCAGTAAGGATGGTCAGGCAGGGGATAGGCAAAATCTTGATAGGAAGAATAATTTTCAAAGTTTGGTCAACTTGATGGAGATGTTTCTACTTTTTGGACCCCATGGTTTGGAATCTTGATAAAGTACATTGCGTTACATTTCAGATTGAGTTCAGTAAATACTGGAAGGTCCCCTCACAGATGTTAGAAACTCCATCTCAAGTTTGAGTGGTTTCAAGGAGGAGTTTTCTTGTGGTGATGACAGTCAAGCTGGAGCAGGTTGCTTGTGGAGGCTCTGCAGCCTGCATCCTTGGAAGTTTTCAAGACCAGGCTGAATGAAGCCCTGAGCTACCTGATCTGACCTCTCAGTGCACCCTTCTTTGAGCAGGAGATTGAGCTGGAGAACTCCGGAGGTCTCTTCTAAATTGAATCATCCTGGAATCCTCTCAGTGTACAGGCAGTGAAGATGTAATAGAAATCTTTTTAAATTTAGAACTTGACCCCTGGCATCCTTAGTCAAAATTCCCCTGCGCCTGTATTGTGTGTAGTATCACATGCTGTAGTTCCTTGCTGCATGTTTGCTGGTTTGGTGATGGATACTCTGCATAAGGAATTACAGCCTTGAGGTCTTCATTCAAGATCTGTCACATTGAGCCTGTAAGGAGTGTTTACCAGGATAAGTGTTACAACCAAACTGGACTTGCATTTACAAAGTATTTTAGGATCCTTTGTGCTGGAAATGTGAAACAGTTTCGAATCCAAGTCATCGGTGTCTTTAGTGATAAATGGTGGCAAACATGAAGAGAAGCACTGCGTTTTAAGTAGTCACCTGCAGTCACAGCACCCTCAGATGGTACGGAATGCATGACATTAGCTAGATGTATTTTTAGTATTTTTCAAATACAAGAATTGAAAAAGTTGTTTGAAAATTTGCCCAATTCTTGTGCTAAAGCTCGTGGTATGAGAAGCTGTAATAGCAGTTTCCTAGTGTAGCCCGCTGCAGGGAAGCCACTGGTGTGGCAGAGTATCACATTTCAGAAGGCAGAGCGAGTTCTGAGTTCAGCGTTCAGCCTAGCAAGAGAGCACCCAAAAATGAGGCTGTTTTTGTAGCCTGAAGGGAGTTAACACGGGGTGGGCTCCAGCATCTTGGCTGTTGGGAGCGGGCAGGGGAGGGGAGGTAGCGAGGAGCGGGTTCATCGGGAGGCGCGCACTGCAGCACTGCCCACTGGTGCATGCCGGATCACCCGCACGCAGAGATCACATGGCTCCTCCAAAAGTCAAACGATCAATTCGCCTCGTTTTGGCTCTGTACTTAATGCACAAACAGTGCGATCTGCAGGGCTGTAATTGCATTGTTAGGGCCAAGGAACAAGCCTGTGCCTTTTCAGCAGACAGCTGGCAGGAAAAGAGGCATGTTGTTAGGAAAGAGAGAGGCAAGGCAAATAAAATTACTGCTAACGCTCAGAGATCGGCAGGAGTCCTACTTGCCTAATCTTACCGGTGGGAGCAAGCGGCTGTTGTAATCCAATTATAGCAGCATAAGCAATTTGTTAGACACTCCGCATAATGTAACAATTTCCCAATAAACTCTGACTTGTAATAACGTCGGCAAGAGCCCACATAAATCTGCCCGAATGGTGGGGGCTGGAGTGTTCGGCTGGGGGCTTGTAATTTGTGCCATCAGCACGTTTTGTGGAGTGTGGTGTGGTGCAGCCTTTCAGTGCAGGAATTTTAAGGGGAAAAGCGTGGCACGCCCCTCCAAGAGAACACCATTAGCAAGGGTCAAAAGAGATACCAAACAAAGCTAGGAGGTGGCTTTTCTAGGAGGGAGGAAAAATCAACCCCAAACGCAAGGCTCTAGCTGATGAGGATTTAAAAATATTAAAAAGCAGTAATGAAAATTGTAGCATTTTAAATTACATCGGGGGAGGAGGGGGAACTAGAATTACATCTGGTTTGGAGGGGGAGGGAGGAGAATACCCTTCTTTATATTTAAGCTGTTTAAATATTAAAAAAGAAGCTCAAGTCTTGAAAGGGATGCTCTGTGCTTACAAGACAGAGAAACCACAGATCCTGTCCCAAGCAATTCATAATCTACAAAGGAAAAAATTAAACCTTTTCTGCTATCCAGTTACTCTCCCGTTGTCTTTCTTGCAGCTCCTAGCTGGCTTCATGCATATTGGCACAGCATCTTGATGATGTGTCTGAGAGATAAAACGTAGGTCTAGAACCATTCACTTTGAGCGTACCCCAGTGAATTTAACTTTTTTGGCACAATGATGAATGTCCCCTCTGGTTCATGCAGATCTACACAAAGAACTAATCTAATTTAGATATTATTTAAAAGTAAAATCAGTCTGCTGTGCTCTGCCTGTCACTCTTGGAGTACATTGCCAGTTAGAGCATCACAGACACCAGTTTAAGGTTTATGTTTAGCAAGATTTAAAGTATCATATTTCTGTTAATCCCATTATTTAGCATTTCCCTTTGCTAGGATGCAGCTAGGCAGCAGGCAAAATAATATAGGTCCCTTTATATGTAGCACAGAGACAGTCAGAGGTCCAAGATTTTCAGCATTTTCTTAACACTGCTGTGGTGTAAAAATTCCTGACTTCATACTGCTAACAATACTTTATTCATTTCTTAGCTCTGGGGTCCTGTGAGGCTTCGGTGTGGAGTGACATTTCTGATTCTGTTCCCAAGTTGTTGCAGCACAATGCCTTTATGTAGGGGGAAAAGTAGTTCCCAGCCATACAAAAGAGTTTCACTTATTTGGACCTTCTGCTCTCAGTTCCTGTGTTTTGTTGCTGGGCTAGGCAGGTTCTTTTGCATAGCCAAAAAAACCCCAACAGAAAAGCAAACCGCAAACTAAATCACTGACCTTGTACATACAGCTCATACAATTATGCCTATACCATGTCTGCCTTTATGGTAGTACTGTATTTTGTGTGATTTTGGGGTGTATTTACATATTCACCTGTCGTACTAGTCCTGAGATGATTTTTATTTAAACTGTAAAAGAGTAGCTGAGATGTGCTAGCAGGCTGCCGTGCGGATAATGCTGCATATTTTGCCCTTCTTTATGTGGAAGTCAAGCTTCCATTGTTCTTAATCTTTGTTGTCTGCCAGCGTATCAAAATAACAGGCTGAGACAGTGAGCATTTCCAAAAGTATCCTAATAAATATTTTCTTGCAACATAAGTGCACCTAAGAAAGTGTGTTTAAAGAGGACAGGTATTATCTTAGTTTACCGAAGCTGAATCAATAAACTGCAGTGCTTCTAATAAAGCCACTCAGTGTCTGGGTTTAACTAATGGCTGATTTTCACGGCTTTGACAGTGAGCTGTGTGCGTTATTTTCTCCTGATATTGTAAAAATAATGAGAGCAAATTAGAACAATCAGTTTACCCCGATAGCTGCTGATTGGAGGTGATGGGCAATATGGCAGCGGGTAATCCATCTTCGGGCTCCTGTCACATTAACTTCAGCAGTGTGGAAAAGATCAGGCGGAGCGAGTGGGAATCCTGCCCAATCAGAAAGCCGAAATTAATGAGAAGAGCATTGTTCTGTGATCAACCTTTTAATTAGCAAGAGTGGAGATGGAGGGAGTGATGAAGCTGGCAGCACAGCTGCACAATGCTGGGCATGTTTTCGCTGAGGGGGAGGAAAAACATGGGTTTTAAATTACCCCTTCTGTGCTCCCTGTACACCGGCAGTGTGTCTTCATTCTAACCCCCTTAAAAGATCTTAATAAACAGCCACATCCAGGTTAATATTGCAAACGTGGCTGTTACTAATGAGTAGTTTCAAAGTAGGTCGTTTCGGGGGTCATTTAGGAAAATGTTGATCACTGTTTACAAAAAAAAGAGAGAGAGACAGGGTTTGGTGTTGAAGTTTCACTGCATCAAGGAAAGAAGAGGAGGGAGATGGATAAAATTAGCGTAAGGGACTGCCTGTTTTAATACTCCTTATTTAGTATATGTTTGAAATAAGATTCCTCAGCATATATTTGAAACGAGACTCCTCAGTTAAAAATACTGTGTGTGCCATGTGGCTTTCAGCAGCAAAAAAAGCGGAGAGATCAAATACTGGGTTGATTTCCTAATGCTCCTTTTTGTTGGTTTTTTTCTGATGTGTTTTTTTGCCCCATTCACTTAACAAGAAATTATAATTAAAAATATTTGACTGGTGTAATTGCTAAGATTGACTTGGTTTTTTTTCCTAGTGGTTTGAGAAAATTACAGTTTTCTCAAGTACATTCTAAAAACAGACACTGGAGTTAATGGCTGTCAGTTCTGAATACCAGTCTTAGGAAAATCTTTATTTTTGTAAAGAGAAAAAAATAATGTGTGAGGGGGAAGTGATACTACGGAGCAAGTTCTGGAAAGGAAAATAAGAAATGTTAGAAAGTAGTATTAATGTTTGCAGTGGGAATGCAGCTACTTCAGATTACCACGGTTCCTGTTCTTCCTTCCTTGCTCTCTGTATTGTTGTTTTCAGGCAATTCTTTTCTCCTTCCCAGTAATTCCCAAAGAAGTTGTAGTGGTAGAAGAGTGAGGCTCTGTCCCTCTGTGCGCAGCGGCTGTGCTGCTTTCTGTTCATTTTTCTAATCGAGACACAGGCTCTCTTTATTTTTAGGTATTCCACTTTCTGATGCTGAAAAGCAAATAAACTCTTGTCAGTTTGCAAGAGAAGGCAAAAGTCAGCACCCTGCACCCAGCAAACCGCATGGGCTGTTTGTGTGATTCGTGAGCTCACACCCACCGGCAACTTCGTGTTGCCTGCTTTAGGTAGGTAGCAGCATAGCAGCGTGCTGGGAAGGAGAGCTGCTCTGGGTGAGGTTGGCTCCTTTGGGGTTTAGTTCCAGGCAGATCTCACCATCTTTGCTTACTGCAGTGTTTGGAACTTTCCTAGTTTGTAAGAGCGATGTAACCTCTCTCCTTCTCTCCCCTCTTTAAAAAATGAGGGCTTTGTATGAGTTTGGTGGTGTCCACATAGTTTTATAGGCTGAAAGATACTGCATCTCCACAAAGAAGTTAACCTGGTAAATCGCAGACTTTCTATACTATCTAACCAGTTGTATTTCTAGTATAATAATGAGTGGGGCTTGCAGTTCCGCCTGTAAAGGTTGTCTTAGTATTTTCCTTTGTAAGAAACAGTTTCAATTTTTTATAACTTTGTCACTATTTAACCCTTTGAAGTAACATTTTATTTCAGCCTCCCACTCCCTGCAGCCTGAGGCAGAAATAAAATTTGGTGTGTGGGATGAACAGTATTTACTTAACAAACAGCTGTTCAATATTTTATTTTATTTGTATTTCTTGTTCTGTGCCCCAGGCTGTATTTACTGCATGCCTTTCAAGTCCTGGTCAGAAATACAGACTTCCTCCTGGGGGTTTCCCCTGCACTTTCAGTGCTTCACAAACTTTAATTAATCCTTCCAGTGTTTCTTGGGGTGAGGTTTGGACTCATAGTATCCCTTTTTTGCAGAGAAGTTCAAAAGTTACTTTAACAACTGAAATCTAGGGAGGAAATAGTTTTTTTATAGTAAGCAATGAGGTCTCACAGAAGGAATATTACATTAAGAATTACGACCTCAGATTTTGAGATATCTTTTGTCTTTGTCATATTCTGCTTTTCTGTCTCAGTTCTTTCATCTGTAAAAGGGTAATGCTGCTTAACATTTCCTCATTAGACTTTCGAGAATCTGGAAACATGCTATCAGTTGAAGCAGGTTTTGTATGTAAGCACTATTTTTGTCTATATACACCTAATGTTGATTTGGGCTCTGTCGTTGGAGAATCTTCTCTCTCCCCAGAACCATCTACATTTTTAAAAGGCTGTGTCAGACATGGATCTTGGGAAAGATGCACTTACCAGTGGTTGCATTCAAATGGCAGTCAAATATGATCCTTGTGGGAGGCAAGAGGAAAGTCTAAGAGAAAGTGGACAGTTAGTAAGCCAAACTTTCTTCTTGTTGTGGCATAAAACACCAAAACCTCTCAAAGCCTTTTGTTCGCCTTTAATAAAACTAAAGACCCAGTAAATTATTCTGCGGCTGCTTAAATCAGTTTGTCAGGTTCCAAAGAGATTCCCCTGTGGGCGGAAACCAAGTAGTAAATTCTTGCCCCAAAGTAATCATACTGCAGGAGAATAACTGGAAAGATGCAATGCATTGCAGAATCCACCTTAAGTATGGAGCTTACCACCGTGACTCTGTAATGGGATGTCCCAACATGGGGTATAATATCATAAATACTATAAATATGCCACTTGTGAATTAATAGGCAGCCTTGGGATTGTTAATATTTACATATATGTTAAAACAAACATAGAGCCAATATTAATTCTTTTTTAACCTAATAAAATATTTTCATTCTAGCTCCTGGCTGGGTTTTGCAAAAGTGTGTTTTTACCATTGTTGAATTGCTTGGTTGGGTTTTGGTTTTGGTTTTTGGGGTTTTTTTCTGATACTATTTTCAGTTAATTTGATTTAAAGCATTTCACATATTTTTCACATTCTGTTGTCTGTATTCAGCATTGTCTCTGTGCAGATTTCCTGCCTCTCTCTTTTTCACCCCCACACCAGCTCTCTCTGTTTTGGGGCCTTTAGTTTGAGAGCTGCTTTGAGACTGGAGAACGTTGTCTTCACAGCAAGCTGGGGGCAAAGTCATTCTCTGAGGTGGTTTTCTTCACTTTTTTTTATCTGATCTCTCTGGTGTTTTTCTCTGCCATCTTTCAGGATCGCGAGAGCTGTGTGTAGAGTGTTACTGCGTAGTGCCTTCTCCTTGAGGCTCAGTCAGCTTAGGGAGCTTGGACATAACTCTGCAACTCTCTGTGAAGCAGCTGCATAGTATCTCAGGAGAAGAGGGATGTGTTAGCCACACTGACAGGAACCTGCAGAGAGCCAGGAGTAAAAGTTGTCCTGTAGCTCTACTGACAGTGTTCACATCTGCTGTAACTACAAGCTCGTCTTTCGTGTAGGTACGTGTTCGCTTTCTGGACTACCACCAATTTTAATCACAAGTTCAAGAACCAGCTCCACTTTATCAAACTCCCTTTAAAATTCTCCTCATGTGAATGTAACTTTCTGAACATCAGGACTGATGTGGAAGGGAACCCCATACAGCAATATACCTACTCCTGTCCAGCTAGTGGTGGCCTGAGGCCACCAGTAAGTCTTTGATGCAGAGCCAAGTTCTCAGGCAATGCTGTGTGTGCCCTCAGGAGATTACAGCCTTATGGGACCTAAAGAGGATCTAAAGAGATCCTTACCCCCCACCAAGACTCCTCTCAGGAAAGAGGTGGCCTTCATCTTTGAGGAAACTGCCCAGAATCCCTGTGCAAGCTGCTGTGGGGCATGCTGCTGCAAGGGACATTGTATGGACAAGCCAGCCTAGTCTGGACCTAATAAAGAAAAGTATTAAGTAATTAGAGCTTGTACAGGCAGAAATCTTCCCAGAGCCCTTCCCTCTCTTTCAGACTGCTCTGTAGCTTCCAAAGAGTCCCCATAAACACATTGCTAGGAAGAAGGTCTCAGGGAACTAAGCAGACACCAGGCTATGTTTAAGTAACAGAAGTTCCCAAAGCATTTTCCCTGTAATAGTCCCAAGCAGAATGCTGGACTCCTGTGATCTACCTGGAAGAGATATGCATTGTCCAGCACACCAAAAACTGTTTGCATTACATGTTAGAAAGTTCCTATCTCTAGGTAAGGTATCTGTATTTAACTTAATCCAATTATCACTTCTTTCTTTGCTCTCTGAGGGCTAGCAAGCTGTCTACTAGCTGTTGACAGAATATCAGTAACATTTTTAATAATTTCTCTCTTTTTTTTATTTTCCATAAAAACTATGTTAAACAGAGTTAAAATTTTCAGACTCAATTTAGCCTGACTTTTGCATGTTGAAAAGTAATAGCAAATTTCATATATCAAAAGGTTTTGTAAGGTTTTTTGTAACTGTATTAGCAATAGTCTTCTTTATACTCATCTACATATAGTATTACTCTTTCACAGAAATCCTTTTTTTTTTTATAATGTAGTAGTCTTCACTATAGGTGAAACACTTTAAAATTTGAGATTAAAAATTTTCACTTGATTTTAACTGTCATATATGCAATATGAGTCAACATGTGGTACATAGTAATTTTGTTTCTTGGGTAATGAAACATGGTATCTGCGCTAAAAAGTATAAGTACATTAAACTGCTTTTGTTAATAATTTTAAAACACAAGGATAACATATATTTTAAGACAAATAATTTTGTCTACCTATTAAGGTTTTTTTTACCTATTTTGTTTTGTTTACCTATTAAGGTTTTTTTAATTAGCTAAACAGTTACTTATAAACTGTTACAGAACGTAATTTCTCTTTACAGAGATTATAAAACCTTAGCTGTACTAAAGAAATTAATGCATATTTTAGAGTACTGGTTCCTGAAATAGATCTTGTAGTTCCCATGAAGGTGGGGTCAGAGAAATGTGAATTTATACATTGCATAGATAAGTTATCAGCTGGGAAATGGAAGCAGCACTGTTGAGACTGCAGTCTCATATCCTACAGTAATGCTTAATAGAATAAAGCAGTTCTTATTGGACAACCTGATGTCTTGCCCTTGGTTTACTTCCAAATACGTAATTTCCTTTATTTCTGGGCATTTTTTACCATAGTAACTTCTTTGGATCAAGTACTGACAAATAGAATCCCTTCTAATATGAAAAACCAGATCAACAGGCTTCAAATCCTGTCCTCAGGTGGAGACTTCTTTCAGAGTTTCCTGATACTGCACTAATGAACTTTTCATCTTATGTGGGACCTCAAGTGACTCAACATAAATAGTCTGTGTGGAGGTCAGACACTTGCCTCCATCTCCTTTCTCTCAAAGTAAATCACTGTCAACTGGCAGGACGGGTTTTGATCCTGGTGGTTGTAAGCGTTGATTTGGAGTCATGCTGGGATCCAACTGGCACCTGTCTGAGTTTTTGCTCTTTGCGATCCCAGGAGTTTTCAGATAGCCACTGCAATCTATACCCACATAACTGGTCAGTTAAAGGTGCAAGACAGCAGCAATATTGAAATCAACCATGTAACTTTTCTTCTAATTGCGGGAACAATAGAACATTGGCCCTGCAGGAAATGGAATTCATAGTTGCAACATGTTGCTGCCCAGCAGATCTTGGCCTTGTCTTCCCAGTACGTGACTTGAAGGCAACTCCTCCAGCAAAAGTGCCTCCATATCATGGACTCTAAGGTCACTCGCATTACTCACATCTGGATCTTCATCTGACATCCAAACATCATATGGATGAAGAACTGAAACATTTGTCCCAGATCTGTGAGAGTGTACCTGGAGGCAGTGAAGGTATGGAAAGAGATAGTGTCTGTTCCCATGTAATACATTTATTATAAATGCATCAGACATCATGAGGGATATCCTGTGAAACCAGTGACAAGCGCAGTGAATATGGCCTCAGGGCAATCTGAAGTTACCTGGGAGTTTTCTGGAGGCAAGACCGATGGATAAAACCTCACCAGAATAAGCAGTGTTCCTGCATGTCATGTACAACTCAGCAGTTCAGCACATGGTAGAAAGGTGTAGGTTGTACATTTCATAAATGTTGGATAGGCTCAAGCCCACTGGGCACATGCCAGACTGAAAATTGACAGCTCTTCCAGTCATCCATGAGAGAGGAATGAAGCTCCATCTTTGTCTATTAACAAATTGGAGTCCACAGTCCCATCAATGTTCTCTACTCGTTGAAAGTCAGTTTGCTTAGTTAACTATCAGCAGGTTTGCATCTGTGCCTTCTCAGGTGTGCTCTGAGCTATACAGTGATGAATGTCCTCCTGCAGAATAAGACATTACCTGCTTTGTTACGCAAGGAGGGCTGGAAGGAGCATCCAGGGAACTACAGGCACATCAGTCTGACCTGGGTGCTGGGGAAGGTCGTGGAACAGATCATCACAGGGCACATATGGGACAAACAGGTGATCAGGCCCAGTTAGCACGGGCTTATGAGGGGCAAGTCCTGCTTGTCCAGCCTGATGAGGAAAAGGCTGTGGATGTGTCTACATAGACTTTAGTAAAGCCTTTGACATCATGTCCCACAGCATTCTCCTGGAGAAAGTGGCCAAGCCCAAAGAGCGGCGGTGAATGGAGTTGAATGCGGCTGGTGCCCAGTTACTTGTGGTGCTCCCCAGGGCTCAGTACTGGGGCTCAGTACTGTTTAGCATCTTTATTGGCAATATGGACAAGGGGATCAAGTGTACCCTCAGTAAATTTGCAGACGACACTAAACTGGGTGGAAGTGTTGGTCTGCTTGAGCGTAGGAAGGCTCTGCAGAGGGATCTGGACAGGCTGGATCAATGTACCAAGGCTAGCTGTATGAGATTCAGTAAAGTGAAGTGCCAGGTCTTGCACTTGGGTCACAACAACCCCACACACTGGCTGGGGCTGAGTGGCTGGAAAGCTGCCCAGCGGAAAAAGATCTCGGGGTACTGGTCAACAGCAGCTGATCATGAGCCAGCAGTCGGCCAGGTGGCCAAGAAGGCCAGCGGCATCCTGGCTTGTATCAGCAGTAGTGTGGCCAGCAGGACCAGGACTGTGATCATTCCCTGGTACTCAGCACTGGTGAGGCTGCACCTCGAATCCCATGTTCAGTTTTGGACCCTTCACTACAAGAAAAATACTGAGGTGCTGGAGGAAGTCCAGAGAAGGGCAACAGAGCTGGTGAAGGGTCTGGAGCACAAGTCCTGTGAGGAGTGGCTGAGGGGGCTGGGGGTGTTTAGCCTGGAGAAATGGAGGCTTGGGGGAGACCTTATGACTCTCTACAGCTGCCTGAGAGGGTGTAGCAAGGTGGCGGTCAGCCTCTTCAAGTAACAAGTGACAAGAGGAAATGGCCTCAAGTTGTGCAGGGAAGGTTTAAATTGGCTATTATGAAAACTTTTTTCACTGAAAGGTTTATGGAGCATAGGAACAAGCTGCCCAGGGAAGCTGAGTCACAGACCTGGAGGTATTTACAAGGCTTGTATATGTGGCACTTAGTTTAGTGGTGGACTTGGCAATGTTAACAGATAGACTTGATGATCTGGGAGATATTTTCCAACCTCACTGATTGCATGATTCTGTCTTCTGGGCCCTTGCAGGTCACTGGTTCCAGCCTCATGCCGTAGATACTACTTTGTCCCTTTAGTGAACTTAGAAAGTTTCATCTCACAACCAGTTAAGGTCTGGTCTGCGGTCTTTTTTCCACTGTTTCCATCAGAAGATTTTTCCAGAACCCAGTTGTTCTAATGACTGGAAATCCTCTGCTGAGTTTCCAACTAGCTTATTCATGGAGAGATTGTACCACTGGTTCTTTGTTTTTTCCTTTTGTTTTAATAGTTCTTGTTCAATTTTTGATGTTTATCTACATACAGTTTTAGAGAGCTGTCATACCCACTTTTTTTTATTAGGACAAATTGAATAGTCCTTAGGGAGTGGTATGATTTAAGGAACGGAGGAGAAAAGATTTTTGAGCATTTGTGGTTAAGGACTTTGTTTTCTAGGAAAAATGTATTTATATTTACTTTTCTGATCACTCTCTTTTAGGCAAAAGTTGTCAAATTATTGCCCTGAACTGTATTTCAGGTATTGACAGTCTTACATACACGTAAAGATTTAATCCTTCTGGCTGAGGCAGTAACACAACCTGCATTCTTCTAAAAGAGAGAGGAAGCTTGGACAAATCATTGCATCCTCCAACTTGTTACTGTCAGGTATCATGGTCCCTTGATTTTCCTGGAATATTTTTCTGCCCTGTGCAGAACTCAGCATATACTACTGCTTGACTGGAATACAGAATCACCAGTAGTCACTGCCACTAATTGGCAGATTTTAAAATTTACAGTTTTCTCGGAGGGAACTTGTAATGGGAAATAACTCATGTTGTGCAGTAAAAGCAACTGTTCCATATTTTCCTTCATGTATATTTAACACAATCTGTAATTTACAAAAATAGATTTGAATTAGTCTGCCTGTGGAAGCTCATACCTAAGATAACTTCAGCAAGGCAGGCAGGCAGTCCCTTGTTGCTTGTAACCGATGGCTTAGTTGAGGCTGCAGCTTGGAGGGAGACAGCAGTAGTCACTGCATACATTTCTGAACCTTACTGTTGAGGAAAATTAAAAATGAGCAGCAAAGTAGTTGCTCTCACAGTCCTGAAAATAGTATTCAAAGTGGCTGCAGTTACTTATTTTACCGTAATAATGAATCTTGACAAGCAAGTAGTCCTTACCTGCTCAACTCGTGTAACCAGGCTCACAGTAACCTGTGCCCAACAGACAAACTTGTTTTCCTGGTGCCCTGAATTTGTGAAATACAATAGGTTTATCCTAAATGTGTGTGCACAGGTTCAGATTTAACTGTCTTCTCATAACATTAAAGTCTGAAGGACTCCTGTTGCTTCTCAACACACAACGAAACCTTTGTAACAGTGACGACGAACTGAGAATTCAGTTAAAACACAATGATTAAAATATTTCAGCATTGTTTTTTCTGACCCCGCTTCTCTCACTTTAAACAATTGCTTTTGTGTTAAGACTAACATTCATTTAGAAGAAAATAAAAGTGAAAATCACTTAACAACTATACTACAAAAAATTAGATTGTTAATTAACTAAGACTTGTAATTTCTCAGCAAAGAGAGCTCCCTCTCTGACAAGTAAACCTTCCTTATAGGTCTTTGATTGTAGGTAATAAAAATGTTCTTAATTAATGCCAATTACGTGCATTTGTTGTTTTCTTTCAAGGACTGGATTTTACAAAATTGTGTGAACTACAGAGCTGAAGCAGGTTGTTCTACTGCCATGTTGATTTAGATCTATTATTTAGATCTGTTGATTTAGATCATAGTTTGTAATCCCAGATAGTTCTGAGGTGGGTTGTAATGAGAGTATTTCAAGGTTTGATTTAGAAGATTGCAGATGATTAGACTTCACAGTCAGTTAATATATTGTAAAACCTGAGTTCTGAAACTGTTTCAGGTCGTAAGTGAAGATAAGTTTGGAATTTAATCATTTGTGGAGAGTATCAGCTGAAGTTCTTAGAGAACACGTGCATCATAGAAAAATTAAGTGTTTTTGAAAATTTTTAAATAGTTGGACAGGTGTAATTGAAAGTCAGTATTGGATGTCTGAACAGATGAATACTGCCTGCTCTCAACTTGTAAAGCCAGAGGGCGGGTGTATCTGCAGTATTCTTGAAGAACCTGGTCTTTGGTTGCTGCAAAAAATGAACAGCAAAGGCTTGTGAACCCTAGAGTTGGAAAGTCTTATTAAAAAGAATTCTCTATACTACATCCTTTAAAAAGAGTTTCAGCTTTTGCTTATGATAAATGAAATACATCAACATCAGACAACTGTAGCTATCCAAAAGCCTGTCAATTATATACGAACTTCGATAGTGAGGTTAGAAACATAGAGTCACTTAAGTTGGAAAAGACCTCAGGAGGTCCAGCCTTCTGCTCGTGGCAGAGTCAGTATTGAATTCGTTACTCCCAAGTAAGCTCCACTGCCAGGTACCTGCTTCTCCTGGATTTTACATCTACAGAACATCTACCTATAATCTGAGGTCTCAGATTGCACCCAGAAATTAAGCCAGCATGTGCTTTGCATAAGAAGGACTACATTTTGCCCTGGCTGTTGCCTGCCTTTATCTCCTAAGGTAGCACCAAGGACCACATCAAGTTATGTAGTCTTGAAGTAACAAAGACACAAAACCAGCTGCAAGCTGTTTTCCTAAAAGGAGGGGAGATACATTGCTGCTAGTATACAGAATTGATCACAGATCTCAAAAGTTTCAGTATTTGGTCATGTATGTGGGGGGAATTGCTGCTGCTGTCCTCCTGCAGTGTGGTCAGCACCACCTCTTACCTGTTTCATTCAGACGCAAGCCACAGCTCTGTGGAGGTGGGGGGAGAACAGATGGATTTTGGTGTCAGCCCAAGAGACACCCAGCTGAAGGTCACCAGCCCAACTAACCGATCTGCAACTGCAGAGATCTTGCTTTCACTTGAGATGTCCTTTCACTGCTGCTGGACAGGTCAGATGTCGCACTGTAATCCTCTCCTGCCATGTGCAAGAGGTGTGGGGAGAGAGAAGTTGTTGCCAGTGCTTTTCTCCAAGTCCTCTTAAGGGGATAAAAGGAATGGCCTTGGATGCCATCCTGCTGCAGAAGGAAGGTCTGTGTGTCAGGATTTGGGTGCAGCAGCAGGACTGTGTACAGAGTTCGGGCCCAAAATGGCAAGGACAGCTGTCAGATGGGACTGAGGGACATGGGCAGGCGATGTTGGGAAGTTTTGGTCAGGTGCTTCTGTCATCTACTCGGGTCTAGTTACTTCTAGTCTTTCTTATTGGACTTGTCAGAGACATAAAAACGTAGCTGTGGATAGCCTAGCACATCCTACTGTATTTCCTCATCTCTGTCACATACAAATATTAAAATCACAAACTTCTAAACCCAGACGATGTTCTGAAGTCCCCCGGTGGTTGCACGTCAGAATTGCTGTGATGAGTAAAGAAACGTACCTAAAGCATGTCTTCCCTAGGGCACTTACCTTCGGGATGTGAGTTGTTGCCATGTCTGTATTGATTTTGGACTGGTATCTGGGTGTCTCAGTTGGAGAAAACTCAACATGAAATTTTTTCATAATGCACACAACTTTTTATTCTATTTTGGAAGGCTGTGGAAACAATTAGTACTGCTGCATTTTTTTTAACTGGTGAAGTGAGACCTTGCCTTTACTAACCAGTCTGTTTTGTTTAGTTTTTACATGACAGATTTGTTTGCTGATGCTTGAGGGGGAGTTTATACTCATTGGTGTCACTTTGTGACATTGCCCTTAACGAGCACTTTTGGTGCAGAGGCTTCATTCCCAGTATTAAGCAGTGCTTCGTCTTTGTGTGAAGTGTGTTGGGACACATCTGTTTAACTGATAGACTTGTGAAATGAAGAGGAGTGACTTGCCTATGGCAGCACAGGAAGGCAGTGGGAGACTTAGGAGTAAAACTCGAAAGACTTGGCTCCCATTTTCCTTTCTCATTTTTACATCTGTACTGCCAGCTTTCAGTTTATCAAGAATTAATAAGTAATAACCTGTGATTGAAAAGGGCTGACAGTCTTTCTGTCATGAGATGTTTCTCTGTCTTCAGCATTGTGCAGAGCTCAGCACCGTTGCACCTTTTTAGTTTTACTTAAGCGGCGTTACTCAATATTTAATGTTGAATGAAATAGAAGCACGTAATTCACAACTGCAGTCAGCTGCATTGGGATGTTTGGCAGCTGAGAGGTGAGGTAGCAAGACTTTCTTATGACATGAAAATTGAAAATTTTCAACAACTTTTTCATTTAGTTTCTTGCTACATTTCACATTGTACACACAGCTGACATGATAATCCTTCAGCTTGTCCTAAATTTTGTTTTAAAATAGATCAGTTAATTATAGCAATCTGAGTATTTTTGATCGGTTATAGAGGGAATTTCTAATGATACTTGTTTCTCTTGAATTTCAGATAAACTAGTGGATATGTTCTTAATTGTGCATGTGACAAAAAAATTGAATCAAGTAAAAGTTACAAACAACAGTACCCAAGAGTGCTTTGAGTGAGATTAGATAGTCACAGCTTAGCATCTATGGCTCTTCTGTTTGGAGAGTGCTAGAGGGAGCTCTAACCCCTCAATCGAGGAACAGGCTGTCAGTGGTCCATCTCAGAGTTTGGGCTGTGGTAGGAAACGTTGACTTATTTTGACATTCTAATTTTATTTTGCAGCAGGAGGTTGCATATGGTTTTTCTAGGCATTAGCCCAAACTGCTCTTCCTAGATGAGAAGATGCAAATAATGTGTTCGCGAGTGTTCTATTATTATATTTAATGCAGGCTATTGTGAGCTATCTGAAAATACAGAAAACAAGTGAGAGGTACCACAGAGGTGTTTAGCAAATAGTGAGTGCTAAAGTCTAACAGTCCTTTCCTTTCACAAAGGAGAAAAATTGTCACCATAGAAGACCTAATGATATTTAAAAGAGAATACATTTTAAACTGTTGGAAGTAGAAGCTACTTTACTCAGCATGTAATAGGTTCTTAGATGTTTAGCCAATTATTATAGTAGAAGTTATAGAAAGCGTTGGTGGTTGTTAGATAAATTTACAATGGGATGCATCAGTGCATGAGGATGGAAGAAATTTCTCATATCATAAGCTTCACACTGATAACATTCTTGATAAGTCAGGAAAGTAACCCTCAGAAATGGGATGAAAAGAAATCTCAGTTTTTATTTGTAGAAAGGGAAATGTAGGTGAATGGATACTATTTTCGTTGTTAATTAACAAACTCACTAAAAGGAATAGCAGAATCATGCCTTTGAGTGAAGGAACATCATGTGGAAAATACAGTATGTTGAAGTACCAAGTGAGGCTAGCAGCTCTGTTTTGCCACAGTTTACTGGGGGATTTATATTGCTTATATGCTACATTCAAACATGTCCACTTTGATTGAGTCTACTGTAGGGAGAAGAATAATGAAAAACTCCCTCCCTGCTTTAGTTTGAGGTATTTTTCTGAAAGATTATTGGCAGCTAAATACTGAGACAAGGAGGAATCCCTAGTGTAACAGTCTGTGAGTTGGGCTTCTGAGTTGTGCCCTTTGAGTGTCAGCTGGTAGGGACAAAGTCTGCTCAGCTGTGGAGCTGAATATGCCTTCCTGAAGTGCTGTTATGAGCAGAGCTGGTCACTTTCTGTAGCAGAGGGTACTGGTTTCTGCTTTCCTTCTGTCATATGCTTTCACATATCGGCAGCAGTTTGCCTAGCCCAACGTAATGCAATTTCTGGAGATACAGAATTTGTTGTCCTTAGCTTGTATTTTTGGAGTCTGTTCCTCAGGTCGTGAATCTCTTGCTAGGTACCAATAAAAGAATGGACCAACACAATCTTAAGATGTAAAGTCAAAGAAAACTTTAGGGTAGGATGGACCTCTGGAGGTCTCCAGTTCAGCTGCCTATTCAGAGGATTACTTCACAACCAGTTCATTTTGCTTGGAACCTTGTGCACTCATATTTTGAAAGTCTTCCTTTTAATGTCCAGAGCTTTGCTTGCTACAGCCTGTTGCTGTTGCCCCTCTTCCTGTCGTTACTCACTTCTGAAAAGATTCTGTCTCACTTTCCTCTGTAACCTCCCTTAAGGTAGTGGAAGGCCCAGTGGATAGCCCCCAGTCTTCTCCAGGTCAAACACATCCATCTTCCTTAGCAATCCTCAGGGTCCTCCATGGAAATCCCCAGTTTGCCAGGAAGGTAACATTTGACTGAAAGGCTAGCAGAATAGCTCATCTCGAGAAGACAATGCTCATTTAGTGAGTGAGGGGTTATTGGATGACCAGCCCACTGACCAGCTTTCACTTAGCACTGTACAAAAATATTTAATGCATTTGTCCTCTTACAGCTGCCTCTGTGGTGGCTGCTAACAACAGTAGTATTGGTATCAGCCAGTGTGAGCTGCTGAGATGTCCTCTTCTAGATCTGGCTGTACTGGTAGGAAAGAATATCATGCAGCCTTTGCCTGACTGCTGCAGGTTGCTGCCCTCCAGGATTTGTCAGCTAAACTGCAAACCTGCTCTCAGTTAAGATGAGGTGTTTTAGTGTAGACAGTTTAAATAGCAGGTCTCTGCTAACAAGCTTATTTTGACTGAAATAGTTTAGGGAGTGTTCGTGCAGCCAAACTCCTCCAGCAGATCCAAGGAGTACGTTTGCAATGGGAACAGAGCACATACATGAATCTTGTGCTTCTTCAGAGCGCTGCTGGGTTTTTGTTTGTTAGATCTCTCCAGTATGCCTGGAAATACGTAGTACTCCTGTAGCTGGGAAATGTTATATGATACCCAGCATATATATTCCCGACTTCCAGTTCTGAATCTCTCATGTTGCCTTGGCCACGTAGTTTGGTGTGCATGTGCCCTCTTCATTGTTGGTAGCAAAATGAATGAAGGTTTTTTCTCAAAGGAAAAAACTCATGGAAAATAATACTGAATAAGCCGTCTTGGAGGGCTTGTGTTTCTTGGTGCTAAAAGCTTATATAATGTTGGAGTTTTTTCAAATGTTGGAGTTTTTTCAAACCAAGACACATAGGCAGAACCAAGTGATTTGAAAATTTCAGCGGTGTTATTGAGAGCAGATAACAGGTTTTTACGATCATTCTCTCCCTCTGTTTTTGTGTTGTTCACAGTGATATCACTGTTCATTGTTACTTCAGCCATGTTTTGAGTCCACCTACCTGTTCCTGGCTTTCTCTCTGAGTTAAGGGACCACTTGAAGCAAGAAGGAAATCAACAGTAACACCTATAAAGAGTAACTTCACTCAGGCAGTAGATCATGCTTGGGTGTTTAAAAACAGAAGCAACTGTTCCAGAAAACTATGAAACAGCTGCTTAGAGCATTGTTTACTTATGTCTCTCCCTGACATAAATGGGTGCTTTGCTGCTAGTGGCTGTTACCTGATGACTTTAGTAGACTGGTTCTCCAAGTCATAATGTGCATATTCCTTCCCTCCATTAACAGTAATAACACCTAATGGTCCCAGCAGTTCAACTCTGGTTCTGGTAGCCATGCCAAGGAAGAAAACCTTTCCTTTGGTGGTTTCCACTGGAAGAGATTTGTTGTTACTGGAGTGTCTGCTTTGAAATTTGTGTATGATCACAGCTAGTAAAAGATGTCCTCTGAAATCTAGCTCTTTAAGAGCGATGGTGCCTGCCCTACCCCCCATGTGTCTAGATATGCATTTGGTCAGGGATCATAGTTTGGGAGAGTAACATATGCCAGTGCTGTGCTGATGCAAGCAGATTTCTCATCAGTGCTTGTTATTTGCCAAGACAACTTGGAGATGAGGAGGAGGAGAGGGACTCCCAATTCACATCCATTGCTGGCATCAGAGAAATTTTATTTTGGAGGTTTTTGTCAACACTTAAAATCTAGGTGGGAGACTTATATCAAAGGAAAGTTTACAGTAAGAGCTATGAGATTCCAGACAATTAAACTTTATTAGCCTGTCTGAAACATTAGGTATTAGCTTAAAAGAATAGTTTTTTAATCTCCTCTCCCTATTGCTGTTTACTGTGTAGTAGTGTGGGAGGGGAGCATCTTGTCCAGCAAAGTATTATTGCTGCTCTTTGTATAGCCTATGTGCAAGTGCCCGTGGCTCAGTCCTGTCTCCCCAGTCTCTAGAGAGACTCGGCATGTTACTTCTCTGGTGTCTGCAGCTTTTCCTGGCCCTGAACAAACTCAGCCTTTTCCCTTTCTTCTGTGTCTGAGGTAATATCCTTAGCCAGGTGCCCTCCAGGCTGACACCATATCATAGGTACTTAGATGGTACCTCTGAAAACTATTGCCCTCCCAGGATTTCAGAAAGTGCAGCAGGTTGGGCTGCTGTGTCCAGCATAATTCCAGTGATCTTTCATCTAGATGTATCCTTTCTTACCAAAGCTTTTCTGCAGTGTGATTAGAAACCAGATGTGGACAAGCAGCCTAAAGCTCCAGAGGGGCAAAATTGCTAGTTCCTTTGGTGCTGTTAATTTCAGTATTTGTGTTTTGAATTTTCTCTTGAAAATAAACAGTAAAGATGCTGTGGTTTCTTTCATAGTGCTTTCTTTTTGACTCTCAGATGTGATTGATGATCATCTACTTCTGGGTTATGTTCGTTTTTCAGAATGTTTCTGTGAGCTTTGCAGCGTGGAAAGTAATTCAGTACTGAGCGAGTAAGTCCATATATGAGCTAAACCCATGGTTAACCTCACAGAGGCTGTTATGTGAGATGGAGGCGGGCAGAAATGGGTAGATTCTAAACTGAGCTTTTAAAATAAAAGTAAATGGAGTGAGTTGTTTAATGACCTAGCATTGTAGCCTTGCTGTCAACTCAAACACTGGAAAAGCAGGTTCATCCTGCAAAGGAGAAAAATGAGGAGCTGGCTGCCCTACTCATGTCTCTCAGGTGCTATGGCTCATGAGATCGTGATTTTTATGGTGAGACAACCCCCTCACGCCCCCCAGTTCTCAAAGCGAAGGAGTTCTTTTATAGGAAGCTGCCAGTGAGGAGCTGCAAAGGAACTTCTTTCCTCTTCGCTTAGCCTTGGCAGTCTGGGAATCAGTTCGGCAGCATTTGGTAATTACAAGCCTAAAAAAGAAGCCAGACATAGAAATTGAACCTGTGTCGTCTTAATTATGGTGTTACTGCCTTTAGGCCATGCAAACAACACCCTTTGAACTGGATTCTCAAATAACTATCTCTGCCTTTAGCATGGAGGGCTGGCATACCCCAGCTTCGTTTCACCACTTTTGTTGCATTGCTGTGGTTACATTGTCGTGGCATTGAGTGCTACTTCATGGTGGGCAGTAGCAAGCAGTTCATGGGCACACAAGTAACTTTGGAAAAGCCAGCTGGGCCGAGGTTCTCAGGCTAAGAGTTCCTTTGCAGGCATCAAACCAAATAATCTCGTGGCCATGCTGGTACTTTTTGGTCCCTCTGCTTTCCCCACATGCTTCTAACTTGATCCAGAATTCCCAAGCTTTTGCTGCTGGTGAAAGTAGTTTTATGTTTGGATTCACAGTTGTGGGCGTTTTTAATGTGGTCAATCTTGAAGAATATTCAGGATATGGAGGCAAGCATGGCTTTGCTTTCATTGTGAAGTTCCTGTCTTTACCTGCCTTCCTCAGCCCCTGGACATACACCTCTGTGGTTCCTTCCTTTGTCATTCCATTGCTCGGGTTTTTTTCCCCAGTGTCTTTTATCTTGTGAGTAAAGTTTGAACAGTACGCAGAAAGTTAACTGCCTGGAGTCTTTTAAATATAAGTAACACGCACCCAGTAATAAGCTGTCGGTTGTTTTTTTGCTGCCTGCAAAGAAACATAAACACAGCGCTCATTTCTGGCAGGTTTTTACTGTCAGAGTTTCTCCTATTATATTTATCTTACAATTTGCCAGGGGGTGAAGTTATTAAGTTTTAGCAGCAGCCATCGATCAAGTTCACAAGTTAACACGATAAAGGCTCTGTGCCGCTCCGATCCGGGAAAATGATGATCCTCACTCGGTAATTAACTAAATGAGAAAGTTAAATCTTACTTGAGAGCTGGGAGAGATGAAAGAGAGGTGTTTGTCAGTTTCTCAGTGGAAATTAGAAGCAGTTTTCTGCAATTCCCTAAGCTGCTGCTCTGTCATATTTTACATAAGCACTGGGAAAACGTCTTGTAATTAGTGCTGTCATGGAGGATTTTTTTTGCTGAAGGATGTTGGAATAATTCATTAGATTATCAAGAAAGGCTTGTGTCCTGAAATGATTAGCACAGTGAAATTTAAACCATTAACGATAACAAGTTTAGAGCTTGCTGCAGTGCAGAGGCACCCGGGGTATGTCTGTGCCTATTTCAATCATTTCTTATAATTAAACATTATGTCCTCTTTTTTCCTCCCCTTCACTAAGACCCATCCAAAATTCCTGTTAAGGTGGCTCTGTCTAGATCAGTGACTTAACCACAACGGGCAGTGCAAGCAATTGGAGGTGAAATGTTGCAGTTGCAGAGAAGCAGTAAAGGACATTTGTCTGTGTCAGAGCCTGTAGTCCCAGTGAGTCCAGGAAGGAGGGAAGAAGCCCAGTATGACCTGTTGGTACTGGAACGTGGAAGAGAAGATCTTTCCTTTTATTTAGGGAGAAATTGAAATTTGCAGTGGTGGTCTAAGCTCTCAGTATTTTCAGAGCTTCAGCATGAAGATGTCTTGAAGGTTGAGAAGATCCCAAACCTTGCTGGGATCATTTAAGCCATTCTTAATATTCTAGGAGACAGTTTCTCTTTATCTTTGATTTTAGGAGATGTCTTCTTGCATTGAGAAACACAAAACCTGAATTCATCTGCCCGGTGAAAGGTGCCTGAACAAAGTCCTCTGCAATGACTAGAGGATGTAATTTAAAAAATATATATACAGAAGTTGTGACCACTCATATTGGTGGGTAAACACTATTGCTGTACTACAGTCAAAGAAGTCGCTTGGTTTTGGTTTTTTTCTGTGCTTTAGGAGGCTCCTTGGTCCCCTGTGCTGAATAAAACCAAAAGTAACCTTGGTTGTCATATATGGGTTACAGCTGTGGTAGACCATAGCTGTTTTGTTTTATATGCCAAGCAGTAGATTTATCCAGTCTTTATTTATCTGTATTGAAATATTGCACGTTCCTACAGTTGCAAGCCATTATTTAGATTAAAGCCCTTTCATATATTAGTCCTCTTCTACTTCACTGGGCATACAAATGTGCTTTGTGTTAAATGTAGCCATTTGGAGAAATGGTCTTGTAATTACGGGCTGCAGTGAAGCATAGTGCTTAGATCCCTGAGCTAGTACCAACCTGAGGCACTCAGTCCCCTGGGTTTCCTGGCACAGCTTATGAGCTCAGGCTCAGCATTGTCGGAGGACACCTCTGCCATTCCTGCAGATGAGTCACGGTGCCCAGAGCCAGCTGGGGCGCCTTTCAGCCCTCACGTACAGGGCTTTGTGAAAAGGGAGTCAGTAAAGCTTCAGCTGTTCCAACTTAGTAGTTTGCTCTGTTACACCCAAATTTTCTCCCAGATGATGAACTATGAGTGCTTATTCTTCGTTGCCACTTTTGGAAGTGAAGCTTATAAAAAATTTGATTGTATACAGTGCATTTGGATGGATATTTACCCTAGCAGTGTGGATGACGTGGAACAGGTTTTTCTTTTTCGGGTGAGGCCTGAATATTGTATCAAGCAAGAGAGGAGGCTGTAGACAATTTATTTATACAGATGCTTGATGAAGTTGTTTTGTTGATAGTTTTTTTCCTAATAGGCCTTTTACTGAACTGCCAGTGGATTTTCAGGAATCTTTAAATCCAAATTCTGGAATTTTTGTTCTAAACTGTAGTTTGAGTGATTTGAGAGCCCTGTAAATTTACCTGTCTCTACTCTGCAGAACTGGTGTGTTCATGGCATGTCCTGTCCTCTTGGCCCCCTGCTTGCACAAACCAAAGGACCTACTGGGCACATCCTTGGGCTTATGCTCACTTCTTTTGGTGGAAAACCGGAACAGGCAAGGGTGCAAGCCAGGTCTCAAGATGACATTGTAGGAATGCAGCTGAACTATGAACCTAAAAAAATATGGTGTTCCCATGTTCACTTATTTGGAAATAAACACTGTACCATGCTTTTCTTAGTAGAACCACATTATAAATCTGGAGTTTCACTTCCAGAGCTGTTAAAAATGCTGGTCAATGGACTCTTTATTTTACTCATTATTCCTATCCAACAAGCCTGTGTTCAGGCAGAATTAATTGTTTTGAGTCATCTATTTGTACACACGTAAGCCATCACTTGTATTTGCACATGTTACAGCTTCTGTTTGGTACCACAAACCAATGTTTTAGAAGTAACTGGGGAGCTGAAGGCTGCTGGGAGAAGGGTGTTTAGAAGGCAAGGAAAGGCCAGAACATGGTGCCAGCCTGTGAAAGGAGCTGCACCTTTGTGGCCTTTGCACATCAGCTGTATACTCCACTCAGGCTCAGTGTATTAGGCAGACTTCACAGTCTCTCAAATTAGAAGACAGATGTATACGTTTTTAAAAAATGCTTTGTAGAGACAACCTGTTTTGTAAGATGCACAGCAAACAAAATGAGAAATTAAATGAGATCAAGCTTGTAGGTTACAACATCTCCGCACTGTCTTAATCCAGCATTTTTACTGAGATGCCTGTTTTGCAGGCAGTTTAACGGCAGCAACACACTGCCACAAACAGCCACAGCCACACATTCACACAGAGGAGCTGGGGTGGAGTTGAAAGCATTGATCTGCAGAGTGGAGCACTGATGGTGTGATCACCATGTTCTGTGTTCTCAAAGAAACTTAAACTATAATCCAGAAATAGAAAAAGCTGCTTCTTAAAAATCACAGCTATTTACTGTCCTTTTCTACCAAAGCAAGTTCCAGCTCTGCTAGAAATGTTGAAAAGAGTATTTAGGTGCATTATCTCTAAGGAAATGAAATGTATATGGTCATCAGTTGAGTATATTCAAATTACAGGGGTTTTGGTGTTCCAAAGTCAGGCTTGCTGTTGGGAGTGGGAGGTGTTGAAGTTCAGGAGTTACTTACTCCCAAGAAATGAGAAACTTCTTCATTCCGAATCTACTACTGGTAACTAAATTTTGTGGTCTCTAAATAGCCTGCTGTTCTGGCACTTGCTGAAAAGAGGCTTGTTTGTTGTTTTTCCTATTCCTGTAAAATCAGTTAAACCTTGCATTTCTTTTAGTTCATTAGATATCTTTGCAGAGAGATTTAGGGACTCATTTTTTTCCCTTAAAATTAATAAGGTCTCCTGGCGAGGTTGATGCTTGGAATTATCATCATAGAACAGAAATATGGCATCCCTACCTCAGTGTTTTATGTGTTCTTATACCTGCAGTTTATTTTTAATTATTTGATAATCAATAAATAACCTCTAAATTTATTTTGTCAATAAAAATGATGTAATAATATTATAATGCTGTCTGGTGTTAAACTGTTGCAATGAAAGAGAGAAAGTCATATGTTTTCAGCATGAAATAGAAACTATTTGACAAATATAAGAAAAAATAATTTCCCAGCAAACAGTTAATCTTACTTGGACAAAGGATACCCTTGAAATGCAAAATGTGCACTTTTCTTCCATTTAAATCATTTAGAAAGCAGAATTTATATCTTACTATCAAGTAGTAAATTGAAATGTCAGTATTCTGTTTTGTCCCTGAAACTCTTCTTTGAGCTGACTCCTTCTGACAAGATATTAACAGCGCTCAGAAAGTTGAAAATATTTTATTCTGTGAAAGAAGTATTTACCAAATGTCAGGGTGTATTTTAGCTCGCTTTGCTCTCAAGGTATAATTCAATCTTTTTCATCCATTTCGTGCATTCCCTATGAATTTTAGCAGCAATCCATTCTTTAGGAAAACAAAAAAAACAGAGTACAGGTGCATTGCTGGTGGTGCATTGAAGTAACTGGTATATGTACATTAGGAATCCAAATGCATTTTACTATCTACATGTTAAATAAAGTTGTGTTTATATTAAACTGCCACTGAAGATCTCCCATCTGACCAGAGTCCTTCGTGTGCAGCTCTGGCACGAGCCAGTGCATTGTCCTGCAGGGGCTTCGGCTCGCCATGGCTGCACTCGGGCTGACAGCACCAGCCAGCATCCGTGGTCTCAGACAGCTTTCATGTGTCAGAGTGCTTTTTGCCTTCGATTGTCTGCCCCCTAGAAGAAATTGTACAACTGCTTGTGTTTCTTCTCATATGTGTTATTTGGGTTGTTCCTCTTCTTCCTGTTTACAGACTAAACTTGCCAATGGCACTTCCAGTATGATCGTGCCCAAGCAAAGAAAACTGTCTGCGAGCTATGAGAAAGAGAAGGAGCTCTGCGTCAAGTACTTTGAGCAGTGGTCCGAGTCTGACCAGGTGGAGTTTGTGGAGCACCTCATCTCCCAGATGTGTCACTACCAGCACGGACACATAAACTCATACCTCAAACCCATGTTACAGCGGGACTTCATCACTGCACTGCCAGGTATTTCTGCAGGCAGAGGGAGCTTGTTCCCTGTCTTTGAAAAAACTGTTCTGTTCTGCCCTACCTTGCTGGAGAGGTCTCTTGTAGGGTCAGTTTGCAAAACAGATAATAGCTTTTGAATGAAAAGCTCTATACAAGTATGAAATGTAGTAATATTTTAATTTGTATTCCTACAGTGTCTCAAGGCACGATCTAACACCGTCATGGTTTGTCTAGGAGTAAATGATAGCTAATCTATGTATTGTAAGAGTAGTTATCCCAAGCCACAGGGCAGGTAGTTGTGCTCTTAATGCCCACAATGATGCATGAATAATGAAATTTTTTTAAATTAAAACTACTACTCTTTCTGGTTGCTCAGCTGAGGTTTTCCCTTTTCTTATTTAGATATTTGTCTCTCTTTCCTACTGAAATAACTTCCTGCAGCCATTGCTTTGATTATGTGTTTATTGCTAATAGAAAATGGAGGGCATGAGAGCAAAAGATGGAAGTGTTCTGTTTTTCACACCTTTGTCGTGCTTTCCATTGAAAATATTATCCCAGCTATTCTCAGATGTGACATTGGGCGAATCTCACAGAATGCACACATAAAGTAGTGCTGAACTCTTGGCAGTTTGATCAATCCAGTCATTTGATCATTCTTCAGAAGGGAGTTCTCAACATGAAATATAGGATCTAGCCTTAAAAGATGGAGAAAAGTATGTTTAACTGTGAATTGTATAAAGCATAAAGGCACTGCACGAGTTTTGCTATGAAGTTAAATAGGTAGACTCATTGGATTTTAAGCTCATTGTGCCCAGTAATCAAATGGCTGTTGTAGCATTCAAAAAAAATCTTAGTTATGCTAAGTACCTGCTTTATGTTAGTTTTTAGTAGTCCAATGGCAATAATCTCATGTACTTAGAGCAGCATTATAACTTGTGGAGCTGCTCTGTTTCAGAAAAATAGGAAGTGTTTGGAAACTGCATTGCTTTCCCCACTTTTAAAGTGGAAGTATGCATGTAGTTACATACACAATTTTTCCAGGTCTTTCTCCACAGAACCCCGTGAAAGCAAGCCAGCACATCTCACTGCACTTGGTTAATTTTTTTCTACAGGGCTTTTTTGGAGAATTTTGGGCAGATGCTATAAATACTTCTAGAGACATTCCGAATTTCCTAGCCATACCATATTTGTTACTGGTCTATTCACAGTTGCCCAGGAAGCAGCTGATTTTACTCTATCAGAATGCAGATTAATTAGGAATCAAGCAGCTAATGTGTGAGTATTTTAATAGTTAGGGGAAATGTGTACATAAATAATGTAAGTACATCAATTTGCATATTTGCAAAGTGCAAATGTCCTAGTGAATATAGCTCTAAGGGAGAAAATTAACGGCAAGGAATTACACTGGTGCAGACTCTGCAGTCTGTGCAGGATGTCCTGAGTATAAGCAGGTTCTAATGAGGGGAATGGGAAGGGAGGAAGGCAAGAAACTGCCTAGGAAAGAGTGATGAACCTAAAATTCTAAATTAAGTTATATAATGAAAAAAAAACCCGCTAAACTCAGTAAGTATTTTTTAGCTTTCTGAAATTCTCAAGTGTTCAGTACTCTGGTTTCATTTTTACTACTTCATTCTCTCTCCTGCTCTCCCCCCTGAGTGAATAAAACAATAAAGCTACTTCAAAATCATGAGGCATCTTATCTCTGTCCTCCTAGCATGGTCTCAAAGAATGACCAGACTTAAAGGTAGCTTTAGATCATGGGCATGTTTTACTAACATAAAGTTGGCTCAGATTATTTTCCCAGTGCTTTGAACAGAATTAAGGTTGTTTGAAAAATACAGCTTAACTGTGTACTTAAAGTTTGTTCAGTTTCTGAAAAATAAGGCTTCTGCTTAGCATTTTCAAGCTGTTTAACATTTTTTATGAGGAAAGTCATTTTGATAAGGATTTCGTGTGTGAAATAACTGAAACATTCTTGTTGGTTTGGAGGGCTGAAAGGCTAATCGTGTTTCACATCCATGTAGCAAAACCTTCTGTGAGCAGAGTTTTCCCTTTTTAAGGAAGCAGTGCTTTGTTAGATACACGCCTCAGTGAGTTGTGCTGTTCCTAAGAAACAAAATAATAAAATGAGTTTGCAAGCAGGCTAAAATAGCTCTGCCCATCCACTCGTCATAAATATGAAGAGGAGAGGCCAAAATATTAGTTTTCCTTCTCTGCAAAGGGTCTAGTATTAATGACAAAGGATGACTTAAGGACATGGCAGTAGTTACAGCACCTCATTGCAGCCAAGATCTAAAGTGCAGCTCCTGATGAAACAGGAAGGGCACATGGGTGAAGATTACTGTGCCCAGGTTGTGCAGTGTAGCCCTGCTTCCTAAAGCCACCAGTTGTTCCCAGTACAAAAAATGAATTCCTCCTGTGGCGCTGCTGACGTAAAGCCACCTGTAAGGATACTACGCAGGCAGGCATTTGTAAATGTCCTAGTGGGTCTGTAAATGTCTGTGAGCCCACTGGAAGCAACACAGACTGGGAAATCTGCCATTTCCACCCAAAGCTGCAGGAACAGGGCAACAGGATGTCCATCGCTACCCTGCCAGTTGTGGAATTCCTGCAAATCCCAGTTCACTAAAACATTGTCTCCCTCTTTCCAGAGTTTACTGTGGAGTCAATCTAAATTTACAAACACTTTCTTTTTTTTAATAGCGGTTGTACATGTCTTTTCAGATTAAATACATAATAAAGGTTGATGATGCTTTTATTTTGCAGGTTGACATCTAATTTTGCATCTATAAAGATAAGAAATGTCAGACCTCTTTCTCCACTCTCTGGTTGTGCCCAATATCATTCACATGCTTTTTCTACATAAAGATTGAAGCACAAAATGCTGAGCAGAATATCTTATCCAAAGTGTATTCTAAGTTTAGCATATTTGAAAGCAGCAGGAGGAGGCATGCTGAATCGTCTCATTTTCATGCAGTGGAAGATAATTTTGAGATCTTTTCATTAGGAAAAAAAAAGGTTGGGCCATTTGTGTGTCATGAACTCCAATCAAAGTCAGCTGGTTGCACCCAGTTTGGGTTTGCAGAAGTACAGACATGTGACTGTAAAAATGTACTTAGTGCCTTTTCTTTCCCCTCACAAGCAGAGCCTGGTCTTTGAGGCTGTTGTTTTAAAAGCAAGAAAACATGTATTTAACTTTGTCCCAGTTGTGAACCAGAGGGGAGATGCATGTAATACCAATCTGCCATGGTTCCTTTTTGGTTGGACTGAACATTATGTCTGAGGGATGATGTGGTCTAAACTTTCACAAAGCGTCTGAAATTTAACCTGTGAAGTGAGATAATCTCTTGGTGGTGTGCCTCACTGGTGAATTAAACAGCCTTCAAGAGAAGCTGTTTGCCCAACTTCTCATTTAAAAGGCATCTTGTTTTCCTGAAGTCTTGCTGATGATTGAATTGGTAAGGGCACATTTTTACTGACGACATCCATCCAGTTAAGAAACGTAGCATAACCTTCCCTGCCCCCAGCTACATAGACATTACATTGAGCTGCTTGGTGCTAACCAGGCAATTGCTTTACATTTCACTCCAGCCGTGTTGAAGTAAAGCCAGTCCTGGTATTCATACTGGGAAATATTTGCAAATGATACTATTTTGGTGCATATTTTTCCTTCACCCACTAAAATAAATGAAACTAGCAAACCTGCTTCACTTTCTTTTTGCACAGCCTCTCCTTCCCTCTTGATGTCCCTGTGCATCTGCATATCCTTCCCTCCCCCCTGGTAAAGGTACCACTACCCTTCAGGGCACACATTGGGAATATATATTTTTTTCTTCATTACATTTAAAAGCTACTGCTTTAGCAAAAACAGCTTTTGAGCCGTTTCAACATGAGAACAGCTGTAGCAGTGAGATGAGAAATGGTCCTAATATAGAGAGATTTTGGGGGCTGCATTGCTGAGTTGGAAATGCCATCCATAGAATATCCCCCTAGTGCTAAAACCCATCGAAATAGATTGGAATGACTTCTTGGATTCTTTATTATTTTTAATGACTTGTTGTGCTATATCCAAAGGAAGTTGGAGAACACTGCTCGCTCCTGAACTTAGCCTCAAATGCTCTTCTGCGCATTTGGTCCAGCTCCGCATGCAGAAGAGGAGATGGAAGGAGAGTGTATATTTGTACTAGCAGGGGGAGTTGTTTTAACTCTGTGTCTGTCCAGAAAATAATCTTTTTCTGTTGTTGTTGTTGTTCTCCCCCAGCTCGGGGATTGGATCACATTGCTGAGAACATTCTGTCATACCTGGATGCCAAATCTTTGTGTGCTGCTGAGCTGGTGTGCAAGGAGTGGTACCGGGTGACGTCGGACGGGATGCTGTGGAAGAAGCTCATTGAGAGAATGGTCAGGACAGACTCCCTGTGGAGGGGTTTGTCAGAGAGGAGAGGATGGTAAGGAAACTGAGTCTTCACCTCTGTTGCCCCCATTCAGAACAGTAGGGGTTGTGTGTTTCAAACTATATTTGAAGAGGGTTATTCACCACACTGAAACATCATGTTGGTTCCAAACCTGGCAGTTGCTTACATCAAAAATCAGCATTTGGGGACTTAGGGTATCACTTGGCTATGTGGCGGTGTGGGGGATTTTTTCCTCACCTTCCTCATCTGATCATGCTCTTACCCCACTGTGACAAGTGAGATATACAGACTGAGATTTTTACACCCAGCTGTCATTCAGTTCAAATTAAGAAGCTGTGTGTGCCTCAGGGGAACCCTAAACCGGTCAGCAGTTCAGAGCAGAAGAGCTTTTTCAGGAGTGGCAGTGGGGCAGCATGTGCTATGAATTAGTTCTTTCCTGATAGGTCTGTTTGTTTTCCTCAGCAGATTTTCACTATTAGATATCAGTTTAATTTTCAAACTGGAAGCTGAGGGTAGGTACCACAGAGAATAGGGGACTTTAGAAATGCAGATAGATTAGTTAATAATCATCTGGAATAGCCTTACTACAATGTAGGTCTCACTCAAGTTTGAAGCTGCTCTGCTAACATTTCATTAGAACTTTCTGTCTCAGGGGTACACCCTTTAATACGTAATTTTCTTTTCCAAGGGTGTCCCTAGGATGTTGGCAGAAGGGAAACTGGGTATGAATATTTCATAAACAAGATAAAAGTGACAGCTCAGGCATTTTGGTTGCTATTAAAAAGAAGAAGATACAGAGTTGCAAACAAAGACTCCTGGTTTATGGTTAACTTTGTTATACTGTTTGTCTCAGTAAGTAAAGGCAAGTAAATCAGGATTATGAGACATTCTTTAAAAATAAATACTATTTTGATCTGCTTCCAATAGTGCAATGTTTCTAAAGAGTGTAAAATAAACACAAGCATGGCAGTGGTAACTTTTACATTTCTTTTAGTGCCTTATTCTCTCCAGGGCTTCCATTTTTTCCTCCCTATTGTTGAGGTCACAGTAAGTCCTAAGAGGAGCTTGAGAGGTCATTTAGTCCCTTTTGTTTCCCATAGGCAGAGACAGGTTTTTCTTAAGTCATCCCAAATGTTTGTATTAACTTGTTCTTAAAATCCTCTACTGATGGAGATTCCCCAGGCAGTGCCTGGAAAAGGAATTCCACAGTTTCACTTTTTTATGCTTTCTAACATCAGTGTTTGAAAGGTTTTCCTGATATCTAGGCTGTCTTCCTAGCTACACTTTGGTTTGTTACATTTAACCTGCACAGATAAGCAGGACAGTTTCTCATTCTCCTTTTTTGCAGTGATCTTTTCCGTGTTGGAAGATGACCGTGTTTCCCATGTTTCTGGCTGCACAAGCCAATCACAATGGTGTCTTGTCTTGTCCTCTTACTATTTTTGGTTTTCTCTGTTTAGACCCTTCCCAATTACTGTACTCATTCTTGGAGTATGGTGGAATCAGCTGAGTGTCTTCTGCTGAGGCATCACTGGTGTTTGCTCCCTCCACACTTTAGAAATAACATTAGCACCAAATACTAATCATACAGACACATGACATTTCTAAAAGACAGGTGAAAAGTTTTGTTTCTCGTCTCAAGGACAGTCACGCTGTTACTGCATCTCTTCTTCAGGTGTGTGCTATGTGCTAGGGTTTGCTTTGACACAACAAGAATTGTGCCCAAGTCTTTCAGATTGCCCTCTGGTTAACTCTGTGATGAACAGACAGAACTGTGTGGTTAAGAGATACGGACGGGAAATACCCAGGGCAATTGCATCTCTGCCATATAGAGCATTATAGCTTGTAATCAGTGCTAGTTCTGTGCATGGCACAAGGACATGACTAAATGGACATTTCAGAATGATGGATGACTGGTGTTATTTGGTTAGAGCTCCTCAGTTTGCACATGAGCTGCCTGGTTTCGGCATTTGCAGCTCATGCTTTACAACAGAAATCCCCCTTCCATTCTGCAGCATGGCAGCCTTCACTGGCAGATTGTCAGGGAGCAGTAAGGGTTACACAGATTTAGAGAAATATAAAACAGAAGCCCGAAATCTGGGCACACTTTTGTCCATCTGATTGAATTGGCTGGCCATCAAAACCTGCAAACAATAGTTCCTTTTATTCGAGAGTCACAGCACAGCAACTACTGGGATGCCATGGAAATTCCAAGCAATCCTTCAGCTGAACAGTAAACAACTGACTCCACATGCAGCAGGGCAGGACTTACAGGTAGCAAACAGACTTTGTTACATTAGTTAGTAAAGTTAGAAAGAATAAACAGGTTTTTAGGCACATGGGCTTGTACACAGTTTTTGTAGACCAGCCTCAAGTCTTCCGGGATGTCTCTGAGGAATTCTGTGTATCTCCAAAGAGGTTTTCAACTTCCTTGGCCAATAATATTAAGTTTCATGCATGCACTTCCAGGCTGGATCACAGTAAATAGGCATCTGTCTAATTAGTGGTTTGTCTGCATCCATGTGTGCCATTTTCACATGTTTGTTCGCATATCCGTGTCTGCTGGTCATTGTATTTGAAGAATCAGGTGATTCCTCTGTCCAAGGATGAAAGCACCTTTCTCTCGAGTTGTACTTAGAATACTTGATTTAAAGAAGTATTGCAAGTTCTTTTCCTGAGCATTTGTCATTTTGTTTGTCCAGTCCTGTAGTTTGGTACCACCTTAAACCTAAAGATTTTGGTTCCTGGTTGTGATCGCCCTAGTTCAAGTGCATCAGGGCAGCTAATGTACAGTCTCTGAAATGAGTTTCGAGGTATACTGTATGGAAAGGACAGGAAAGAAATGCACAAGGAAGTATTGAACAATTAATTATGCTGTAATCGAGCGAGGGAGGGAGAAGTGGAGAGCTGGCCCAGTGTAAACTCTGTGCCTCTGATGCCAGGATTACACTCTGAGGCATTTGTGCCTCTCTCCATTTTGTGAGGCATGTTGCCAGGCAGAGCAGCAGTTAGTACGCCCATGGTGGGGTTTACTAGCTTCCACACCGTGTTTGGTGGCTTCTTAACTTCAGGATGAGGAATTAAAGTTTTTTACACAGCAGGCAGTGATTGCCGTTTACAGATTTTTTTGGTAACAAAACTCTAGCTTGGGATATGAGTATTCCAAATCAGTGTCGAAATGAGGGAGGCACCACAGATGAGGTGTTGCTTACCAAAACAGAGTAGTAGCAGTAAAGTGTCCGTGTACCCAAACTGATACTGTTCCTGCTAATGCAGATAAAAGCTAGCCTTGGATGCATAGTGAATTTGAGGGTTCCTTAGCTTCTTTCATTTACTTTGCATGCTTTGTTTTAAAGGTGACCTCTGTGTGTGAGTATTGCAGGCATGAACCATTGTCAACCCTTACTGAGCTGAATGGGCCTATGTCTGTAGTAGAGAATTTATTTCCCTTCCCCAGGTTACTAGACACAGATTTTTCTTGGGTATTTCAGTGTTAAAATGCAACACTGACATGTTGCAGGGCAAACAAACAAGGAACCATCCCATCTTAGTAAATTAAGTTTGACTATGAATCTGTCAGCAGTGGTTACCCATTTGTAAAATGCCAGGAGGACCTTTCTCCAAAATGCTGAAACATTATTTGTGTTCAATGGAAATGTTCTTTGTCTTCCAGGGGGCAATATCTATTTAAAAATAAACCTCCTGATGGAACTGCGCCACCCAACTCCTTCTACAGAGCACTTTACCCCAAAATTATACAGGACATAGAGGTAAGAAACAGCTGCTAGATGTGGTGGTGTTTCACTCTTGGTTTTTTAGTTTTGTTTTCTTCAAATGTTCCTGATTTATTCATGGTGCTGAAATTCTGGGGATATTCCATTGCAGTGTAATATTTCATTAAATCTGACATGTCTGTTTGTCTGGAGTTTGTAAATCTGGGATAGTTATATAAGATCTTGCTGCTCCTTTAGACAGAGAATGAGTTGGATTGTTCAGTGAGCTGTTTGCAGGTGGAGTCTCCACACTTTGCACATCAGATATCACAGGAGCACTGTAACATTCTGGTTTTCTCTGTTCCACAGTGCTTGCTCCTCCCAGTGCAATGAGACCTAAATGTTATGGGAAGATATCAAGAACTGAGGCAGGGAGAAAATGCATTCCTAAAGTCTGCAATCCTAAGACTCAGGGAAACAGGAAGCAGCGGAGCATGTTTGCCTTGTGTTTAGTGTGAGCAAAATGGCATGTTCTGGTTGTTTCCTAACAGCAGAAGCAGTGCTCGGGCACTGTTGTGACAAGCTTGTGCAAGCACTTAGAGCTCAACCGAGACTTTTTCTTCAGTTGTTTGGCTGTTGAGTCACAGGGAGTTAAAGGTTGGAGATAGAAAAGAGCTTTTAGGTTACTTCTTCCGCACTATTCCCAACAACGCAGACCAGTTTAACCACAATATGTTTTCCAAGCATTTGTCTCTTTAATTGGATTTATTACATGTATTCTAGAAAGCAGGTATGTCACTGTATGGGCCTGATTACAGGAAAAAGCATGAAGAAAAGTATCTGCTGCCTTCTGAACCAAACGAAAAGAAAGGGAGATAGTTCCGTGCTTTTTTTTTCCCTACATCTCATTTGTCTCCTGTCTCTCCTCAAGACAATAGAGTCGAACTGGCGGTGTGGAAGGCACAGTTTACAGAGGATTCACTGCCGAAGTGAGACGAGCAAAGGGGTTTATTGTTTACAGTATGATGATCAGAAGATAGTAAGCGGCCTACGAGACAATACTATTAAGGTGAGAATGCTCCATCATGGCATACTAATGGCTTTGAGTGCCTATGCCATAAATAATAGTGTCCTAATTTCAGTGACACCTACCCAGTCTCTTGTTAGTAACCTAGCCTTCTCCTTCCCCTTCCCCCATCTCCCACCAGCACAGCAGCTATGCCTCTTTTATCTGGCTAGAGAGACCCTATTTTCAGACAGACAGGCTTCACTAGCAGAGTCTCTGTCCAGCAGTAATTACAGGCTGTGTAATTACTGGGCCCTGTACCCTAATGAGAAGGGTAAAACCAATATTCATAGTAAAGCCAGTAATAGCAAAGATATCAATGTATTGTACCAAAGAGCCTGTAGAAGACTCTACAGATGCCACTAAAGGTGTTCTAAGTGCACTGTGGATGATGTGTTGTAGTGAAAAACAGTCTAGTCAAACCAGTAAGTGCAAAGATGAAAACTTTACTGAACTGTCTGGTTTTGAATGTTTGCTGTCTTAGATCTGGGATAAGAATACATTGGAATGCAAGCGAATTCTCACTGGACACACAGGTTCTGTCCTGTGCCTCCAGTATGATGAACGGGTGATCATTACTGGATCTTCAGACTCAACAGTCAGGTGTGTGCTTATGATTTGGACCTTTCTGTTTGCCTCTTAAGATTTTAGCTTTGTAAGCTGCTGAAATGATCTCTTTTTAAATGTATGCTGTTCAAGCAGTTCCATGAAGTAGTTCAGCATATTTGTTCAGCGTTGTACTGTCCTTGTTTATCAGATATCCATGCAAATCGCTGTCAAGGAGAAATGAGAATCTAAGCCAAGGCCAAGTCAAGGTCAAGATGACTTAGGAAGGCCATCTGGCATTTCACCAAGGTTTTGCATGTTTTGACACTCCCTGAGAATGTTACAAATTCTCCTTGAGAATAAGTTTTTAAGAGTTGAAGTTTTAAAAGCAAATTTGAAGGTTTAGTCATCCATTGGCACTTAATTTTAACAAAATATGTATGACTAGATCACCCATGACTTTAAATTAAATTTCAGCATGCTGTTTCTTTTCATTCAATCTTTCTAACCTTGCTTTCCTTCAAGTCTCCAGCAAAAGGCTGGACACCTCAAGGTAGCACTTGTGGTGCATGTTGTGCACTTGTGAAGTCCACTAGTCATATTAGAGGAAACCAGAGAGTGTAAGACCCGTAGTGTAAAGACAGGCACATACGAGTTAATGAATTGCAATGTGAATTGCAATATGAACTTGGCTGTGAAGGGGCAGGTTTAACTTCTCCATGTTGTTATATCCTCCCTCCTTGTCACAGTACAAGCAATGCTCATGCAGTGAAGTTAGACACCAAAAAGCTGCATTGGTGGCCTTTTCTGGAGCTATTAGCATGCGTTCATATGGCTGCAAGCTCCTCTGTGCTTATGCGTAAACTACTACTAAGCTAATAACTATTAAATTGAATTCCTGACATGTGATGCATGCAGTCTTGCAGTTCTGCTAGGTTTTGAGGTCCTGTCATTAGTAGGAATCCGGAATTTCGGCAACACCACCTGCCTGGAGGTGGAGTGGGAACTGCACTGGGCTAAACAGATCGCAAAAGGAGAGGCTGATTTCTGTAACAAGCACTGTCATTTTCAGTATCAGGCCAGGCAGGCCAAATTGCAGATTGGCTACTTGCCCAGGAATACTTTGTCTCCCACTGTATCTATAAATGTTTGTGCAGACCCCAGAGGCACATAGGATGCATCGCTTTTATCCTTGGGTCTCCTCAGGAAGAGAGGTTTCATCCAATAGACAGTACAGATGGGCTCTTAATGCTTCTGAGATCTCAGGGATGCACTTGTCCAAAGAAGTCAGTGGGTCTCCAGCTCCCGTTCGGTTTGGCAACCCTGTCTGCAAACTGGTCATATGTTAGTGGCTCAGGTCTTTAGTTTTTTCTCCTTTGCATTTTCTACTTGGAATGCAGTTTGCTTTCTCATTTAGAGTCTGTAAGTTGATGTAGTTCAGCCTCCGTAAGTTAGGAAATAAGACATTAGAAGTGTTTCTCACATCTTGCCTTTTCTTACTGCTTGCCTTATTGGCTGCAGAAAGTTTTAACTTCTGCAGCGTCTGATGTGCCGGATGATACAGCCATTTTCTGCTTTCATATAGTGTATCTGGGATACAGGTGTGATAGTGCCAAAAGAAATCTCTTTATGGAGGGCAAAAGAAGTTTGCCAACAGAAAAGCCCAAAAAAAATATTTTTAAGGCTTAAAATCTTAATTTCAAGTACCAGAAGTTCTGTATGAAGCCTTTGTCTAACTTGCATCTTAAATTATCTTTCAGTTGAAACAGTTGGTTCCAATGACATTAAATTGACATAAATGCTATGTCTTAATTTGGGTATTCAGCACATTTCTGGAATGTAGCTGTGTACCAGATGCACCACAGGGTAAATGCAAATCATGGTGCAACTTGTGGCAATTACTTGTATTTGTTTGAAAAGAATTGTCTTCTGCTTCTGTATAAATTACCACTTGAGCTGATAGTCCTGTGAGATAGGTCAAAAATTAAGCCTGTCAGGGAACTTACTTCTCCACATTGACTGGAAATGAAGTGTATAATAGGCTGGCACAACCAGGAAACACCAGTCTTTAAGGCCATCAGTCTTCTAACTTTCCTCAGCACTAAATTCCCTTAATTAAAGATTGCTTTTTTCCTGGGTGCATTATTTTTATGTTGTTAACTGCATTGCAGGGGTTTTGGCTGCTGGACTGTCTCAATGTACACACAATCAACAGGTTTATCTAATACATGTTTTAATGAACTATTTAATAGATGTAGATACAACTTGCGGTGTTTGCTTCTCTCATATGGCTAGAGAATCAATTACCTCTCCCTGTCCCTCTCTCGCTCTGCAGAAAATTCACTGTGCAGGTTTTTAACTCTCTTCTCTCTGGTTTGAAATCTGAACCTTCAGAGTGTGGGACGTGAATGCAGGCGAGATGCTGAATACACTGATCCACCACTGCGAAGCCGTGCTGCACCTCCGCTTCAACAACGGCATGATGGTGACGTGTTCCAAGGACCGCTCCATCGCCGTGTGGGACATGGCTTCCCCAACAGACATCACCCTGAGGAGGGTGCTCGTAGGGCACCGAGCTGCTGTCAACGTAGTGGACTTTGATGACAAGTACATTGTATCAGCATCAGGTGACAGAACTATAAAGGTGAGATGTTTCAGCGGCTTTCTGTTTGCAGCAGTGGGGTATTTATTATCGAAGAACAGTGACCAGACAGGGAAGATGGCCCTTGGCAGGATCTTCCTTTAGAAGCAGTGTTCTTCCTTCTGCTCATTTGCACTCGTCCCTCCTTAGTTGAGCTTGCACAACTCGTTTAGAGAGCTTATGGCAAATCAGATCCAGGTACAGATGCTGTTGAAAAAGAACTTTTTTTTTCTGTGTTTTTTTTCGACTTGACCACTTCCATAATCTGTTCAGTCATTTAAACAGTTGTTAGAGGGCAGCATGGGGACAAAAGTGAAGGTGAGTGGATAAGAGACACTTAAGTGTTACTGCTACGATCCCAGTCTGCAGCATTCTCACCTCAGGAGAATCTATATCACGTGTAAACCAAATCATAGCCCAAGAATGCTAAACCTGGAAGCTAATTTGGTACTGTGTGGCAAAAATCTTCTGTGTACAATGACCCAACCTGCTATCTGTTGCAGAATATAATAACAGGTATTCAGAGGGGTAATTTTCCCAGTCTTAATGATAGCATCTTCATTAAGAGCATTTTGGATGCATCTATATATCATACAGACATCATCTTTTGTTAGTCTCTTCATAATAATTTTGTCTCTGTGTGGTTCCCTCCCCCCCTTCCTGTCACAGGTATGGAACACTAGTACCTGCGAATTTGTGCGCACCTTAAATGGCCACAAACGAGGCATTGCATGTCTGCAGTACAGAGACAGGCTAGTAGTGAGCGGCTCTTCAGATAATACCATCAGGTGAGAGACAAACTCCCCATCGCAGAGAGTTCTGTGCAAGCACGTTGTCTCTGGTGCCCTGGGACATGCAGAGGTTAGGCAACTGAAGTGCTCTGTACCCTTGTCAACTTTGAAATATGCTTTCTTTGGTATAGAACATTGGGAACTACTGGAAAGAGATATTAGAAGCCTGTTTTACTGTGTTGTCTTTCATCCTCTACATCTCAAGAGTCCCATACTAATCAACAAGTTGCATTGCTCTGAGAGTTCTGGTGTATGAAAGAGCTGGCAAGTACCACTTTCTGTGATGTCCTCTTGTGATATTTTAATTGGACTATGTGTCTAGTTAAAGGGGTCAGATTTGCAGTAAGAGGCATTTAATCCTCTGTAGAAATCCTCCTGGGCTCTCGCCAAACTCTTCTTGTGGTACTTGGCACCTGGTTAAGTTTGGAACAGCTGGTTTAGAGCATGAAGTTCAGTTTGCTGCCTTTTGCACTTCTCCAGCTGCCCTGGTTGCAGTCTGGGATTTAACTCTTTCTGGGATCACAAGCCAGAATTTCTCCCTACATCCTGCAGCTGCTGACAGAGGGATGTCTCACTAATTTCAGGGTGTATGTAACGAGCTTGAATATTAGTTTACGTGATAAAGAAAAATGGCTCTGTCATGGAAATGGGAGTAACAGCAACCTCCCTTTCCCCTTTGTCATTTCTTTAAGTAATTGTCTGCCTTCTGATAAAATTTGAAAGCTAGACAGTGTAAGCAGGAACCCTTCACTTCGCATGTCAGTAATCGTGTTTCCTCAGTGAGAATGATCCATGCTATTGTTTGCCTGTGGACTTGGTTTGCAACATCCTGCCTCTTCCTGCTCTGCATTCTGTAGGAAAACAGTGGTCCTTTGGTGGACATCACCAGGACACTGTGCCAGATTTTAGTACAGGGCTGTCTGAGAGCATGACCAGGAGAGCTGAAACTTCCATCTCTTAATCAAAGGAACAAGTATTACAGGAATTGTGTAAGAGCAGCACCACTTGGTGAGAACTTCTGCACTTCAAAGAGAAAAAAATAAGCCTCTGCAGTTGTACTATGAAACTTGGTCTCAGATGTAGAGTAAGAAATAGTTAAATACTACAGCAGTTAGGGAAGGATCTAAAATATGCAACGCTAATAAAAATAAATGTCAAGATAGTGATAATGCTAAACAGGAATACAGTTACTTTCCTGCTTGCATTGGACAAAATCCCTACTTGACAGATAAATTGTGCTAGAATTTCAGGAATGTTGACAGTGAATTTTAATGGAAGTCAAGTTTAGCAGCAGTGTGATCAAGGCAAGAGACTTACCTGATGCTAAAACACAGTTTTCTACCAGCCATTAGCAGAGGGCACAAGTCAGTGGAAGAATGATTAAGGAAAAGGTTCCTAAGTCACCTTCATGGATGGCTTGGTGCTTTGTAGGTTTGATTTTAATCCACTACCAGATGTTGTGTGCTGGACTTCAGTAGAGGCTGATACAGAACTTAAAAGTTCATTATTCCTCAGTTGCAGAGAAACCTTTTTCCAGAAGATGACTCTGTGATTTCTGGTTTTGCAACTGCAGACATTAAGGACATGTGAAGTAGGTGAGACTTCTGTAGGGAGATTCCACATAGAAAAATGATGCAGGTTTTGATTTAGGTCAGAAATTTCATAAGAGGACACAACTACATAGACATCACTGTCATTGTGCTAATTTCCATCTAGCAGGAACTTGTCCATCAAGTTTAATCCAATCACTTCAGTATCTTAGCTTCTAGGGCCAAAGTTCTTAATTGCTACAGGCAAACACGGTATAGAAAAAAAAGGAATCGGAGAACTTAGTGCAAGAAAATAAAATAAGACTATATCATCTTGGGTTAAGTTTTTAAGGAGTGGTTGGTCTTCATGTGGGTATTCTGTTTCTAGTGTATGCACACATAAGGATCTGATACTGATCTGTTTAGACAACAGCATTCTAAGAGATGGGGTTTCCGACTCACCTGCCTTCTGTACATTTCCCAGCTCTACTTTCAAGTGAATTAAAGGCTGAGATAATTGCAGACCTCCCTCTGCTTCCAGAAGTTACTCCCAAAGTTATAGGAAGGAAGAGTGGTGGTGGTTTTGACTGCGTACTTTGTAGTGATTTTTTTTTAGTTAGTTCTTGAGCCTTAAGTTTAGCTCTTTTACTGTTCGTTCCTTTGAATATTTAAAGCAGTAGAAGTTAGAGAAGCTTACCAAATCTGGGAAGTACCTTTGGCACCAATTCTGCTAGGAGACCCTACACTTAATAGCAGTTGTACATGAAGGCCCATTTACTGTGTGACAAGGGACATGATCACCTCTTGTAATCCCATTCAGATTCAGGTAAAACCTCAGACTGGGACCTAAAAATTCAGGCCCAAGTTAGTGGGATGCAGCCTCCCAGAGCTGCTGGCAGTTTCAGGATTGATGGCAAGGAATGGAAACACATGGCACAGAAGTTCCTGGCACAAGATTGCTCTTCAGACCTTTCTGCACCAGTTATCTCTGGCATTGTCCGTCCTGTTTACAGTCCTTGAGAGACATAATGCTCTCTGAGCAGCCAGAGTGCCTTTGGCTGACCTTTGCCATGCAGTTGCTTGCTCTGACCTTGACTGGTGTGCTGTACTCAAGTGAAAACTATTGGGCCCTTCACAGATTCCTGAAAGACCAACTTCACAGATTGAAGAATCACTTTGTGCTCCTTGTTGGCTTCAAACATGTGCATAGACTTATCCTTTCTCGGTTCTACAGTGACAAAAGTGTTCCGTTCATTGCTCTGTTGTCCAAAGTGAGAGGAACTTGTTGTGGCAAGACAGCTGCAATCATTATCCATCAGCCTTGGGCACACATCTACTGGTCTGGATTATTCCCTGGGGAACCTCAAGAGTAAAATATGTGGGGATGGTTTATCTCTTTCTTTGTCTCTCAAGCAAAAGTGACCTGACCTCTCAGCAGCTGTGCTGCTTCAAGATGTGTCACCCAGAGAAATTCCACCATCCCCCCATATTTCTCACTACTGTTAAGTTCATGCCAGTCAGAGCACTTATTGAATGAGCATTTGAGGACATTCGTGACTGCTTTCTTTCTGCTGTGTGTCAGAGACCCAGAGCAGATATTGCTATTACAAGACTGCTGCATGAGCAGAGCATGTCTCAGCCAGAGGTGGAACACCTCTAGACAATACATGTCAAAGAATTTCAGTTCTTGTAGGCAAATAATCATTCTTTATCCGTGTAATTGGGAGTAATGTCAAAGAGCTGGCAAAAGTATGGAAAACAAATAGATATACTTCATAACTGTTTGAAGTATTTAACTATTTTTCAAGGTAGTGTGCAAGTGTAAAAATTGGGTATTTTAATTTATTCTTCATGCTGAAAATCCGTCACAAAAGCCAAAACTCTGGGATATTTACAGTTGGGAGAATAAGGTGTTGCTGGGTCTCTTACTTTACACTGGTTTGGGTGCCAGAACCTTTTTAAAACACTGTATTATTAGAAACAGTTCACAGAGAGCCACAGGAGTTACTTGAGAGCAAGAAGAAAATGCATTACAAAATAATAAGCACAGAGCATCCATTTTAGCTTATGCATAAGGTGCCTAGATTACAGATTAAATTTAGCTTCTGGGGGAGAAATGACAAAGGAAAGGGTCATGTTAATTCTTGTACCTCTCACCACTATATTGATGACTTAATTTGTCTGATGGTAGCCTCCAAATCAGAAATGGGCATGTTGGGGAACAGAAAGGGGCTCAGGCCCTGTGAAGGTGACCATATCAATTGAAACAAGCTGCCAAGGGGATTGGTAAATCTCCCTCTCTTAATATCTTAAAACCAAGGCACAACACTTTAATGAAAAACAAACCTCAGTAAAATAAAGTGAGGCTTACTGTGAAGATAACTGGGAGATATCCTGTGTTACTAGAGGAGTGGATTCTAGACACAACTGGTTTGTGACTCATCTCCCATTACTGTAACATCACAGGGTCATGTGGAAAATAATGCATCTATTTAACTGAGGGAAAAGGAGTGATGAGTGTGGTTTGTTTCTTCTTTGTTGGTCCATCGTAATCTTTATTTCCAAGTTTCCATTAACTACAAGCAAAGACCAAATGTTTCATTGCAATGCTAGGGTATTAATTCTTAATGCTGCTTTGTACTCTCTTCCAGGCTGTGGGATATCGAGTGTGGGGCATGTTTACGAGTACTGGAAGGCCATGAAGAGTTGGTGAGATGCATACGCTTTGATAACAAGAGGATAGTCAGTGGGGCATATGATGGGTGAGGTTATCAGTACAGTCAGTGTTTTGCATCTTCCTGCCTGTCTCAGTGTCTCCCATCCCACTTTGTGCATCTTCCATATAAATATCAGACTCTGTCTGTCAGACTAAGAGGACCTTTTCATGGCCAGTAAATGAGGACCATGCTATAGAGCATAGTTTTCGTTCTTCTTATGAAGTAAGTCCATGTGATTTGATGTGTGTGGTCCAGTTCTTCTGCTTGTAAGAATATCTGACCAACTCAACCTGAAACCTCTTCCAGCTCAACCACTTGTAAGAACAATCTTTCCCATCTGTGGTTATGTCTGCAGGGCCATTTACCATTACAGACTAGATGTCTGCTCTCCCACGTGTTTCTGTTAGTTATTACCACCTGCTTTTTATGTGTTTTACTTTGTTGACAGCATATTTTTCCCTCTGATTAAGTTCTATAAGCTTTACAAAGGGGAAATGCAAGAACCAGGTCTCAAGAGCAGAAGGATTGCTCTAATTTTCCTTAAACTGGTGTATTAGCTAAGTTGTACTAACAGTTGGGGTTTTTTTCGGTGAGTACTTGCTCTTTTCTCTTTAACAGAGCCATGGTGTTTGTCTGTTTTTTCACCACTAGGAAAATTAAAGTATGGGATCTTGTGGCTGCTTTGGATCCCCGTGCTCCAGCAGGGACCCTCTGCTTGCGAACCCTTGTGGTAAGAGCTTTTGATAGAGGTGTTGAAAAAAGTGTGCTTATTCAGAGCTATCCTGAGCTGTGAAAACTCAGGTCAGTTTAGCCGCAGTCTGCAGGATCTTGAAGTAATTTCTAGGGGTCTGGCTTTTTTGGGTGTCCAACTTTTTTAAATTTTGAAAGCTATTAATTGCAAGCATTAAAAGGTAGAATCTCTGGACTTTTCACTCCACTCTGAACTTTTTAACAGTTTTATTCTGTGATTTGAAGTTAATAACTGAAGCCATTTTTGAACTTGTCTTTGGAATCCATGTGCCAAGGGGTTTACATGAACCTGTGTGTACCTGATGATGTAGTAGTAAGTTCTCTGAATTGTTGACATGAAATTTCTTAAAAATACTGCATTCCAAATTTGAGGCACAGGAACAAAAACACCCTTGGGATTGCTTTTTACTGCCTTTTGGGTGTTGAAAGAAAAAGCAGATAAGGAATGAAACAGACAGTGAAATTGCCTTATGCTTAAACATCAACTATTCTTTTCATGCTGTCCACTGGTTTCTAGTGCAGGTCAATGATGGTGTGGTTAAAATGTTACTGTGTGAGTGTTAACAACATTCACAGTCATGTTTAACAACGGCTCTGCTTGTTCTTAAAATAATGTGGGAAAGTTGTGAGAAGGATGCTAGGATAGCCAAGGCCTTGGGATGGGTTCCTCTAAGTGTTCTTCCACCACATTCAACCCCAAAAAAATGGCACTGTTGCTGGGAATAAAGCAAGGATTCAACCAGTACCAAAATCTCATTGAAAAAGAAGTAATATATGCTTTTATTTCTTAGCTTTGAAGTGTTAGGGCGCTGTTTGGGTTGGTATATGTTAGACCTTTTCCTGCTGTGGCACATGACTGTAGTCTGTGCTCTAAAACAGGATCGTACCAAGGCTGTCTGATTCTCCAAAAGTGTGGTTGCCTCTCACCAGCTGAGCTGTGCTGGCTGACCTTCTGCACACTCATCAACCACCTGAATTGCTCCTGTTGTTGTAGTTTTCACTGAAGTACTTTACATCACATTTGGTGCAGACTGTGAGGTTATTGGGACTCAGCTCAGGTAATAAGATCATTAAGCCATGCTACCCTTTTCCAATCATGTATTTGGACCATCAGCTACAGGGTAAGAGTCCATGAGGGCTTTGGATGCCCACAGGTACTATGTTGAAAAACCTTATTGTCAGCCAAACAGAAGTGCAAATAGTTTCATGGCTGAAATCCATGAAATCCAGAAATACGCCTTGTCATTGGTCACCCAGTTCCAAGCTATGGAACAACTCTGTGCCCATGAGCTCATATCCTGAGAGTCTGAGACTTAAGCTTGTATTAGTAGTGTTTTCTGCTTCAGCCTGAGACAAATGTGTGCCTAGTAACCTGTAGACTTAATTTAACTGGTGTGATTTCCTCTGCATTTTCCAGCAGTGGACAGCCGAAGTGCCCCAGCTAATTATATTATAAATCAGAAGCGGTGGGATGGAAACACTGTAGGAATCTCAACACATGGATCCTCATAAATCCCTGTTTGATAGCAATGGAGGAGGCCAAAAGCGGGGTGGGGAGCAGAGGAAGCTGTGGCGGTGCTTTTAGGACTTCTGTGACAACAGGGTGTCCTTATACCCGCTTACCCATGGTTTGGTTTTTTTTTCCTCTTCCCTCGTCCTCCAAAATTAAACCTGGCTGCACAATGAACATCATGAGTCTCCTGCTGCTTGTGTTCAATTTTCAAACAGTAGGAGGAAAGTGCACAGATAACAAATGTTCGCTGCATGCCAGGTCCCTTCCAGTTTTGTCTTCCGTTAGCTGGAACAGTGGCCACATGAATTTGACAGAAGCTTTCCATGAACAGAATAAGCTCACAGTTCAGCTTTCCTTATGACCTAAACAGTCCAGGTAGGGCAGCCTTACTTAGTGCACTGTGACTGGGATCAAAAAGGAATTTTTGAAAACAGCTTCTGAATGTATCTCTCTCTGTCTCTCTTTCTCTCTCCCTCTCTCTTCCCCTTCATCTCTGTGAGTAATCTGTCAGTGGATCTGACTGTTCTAATGATACTTTTTGGAAGAACTCCTTTACTGCTGTAACACAAAATCTGGAAAAACACTTCCCTAAAGAATAGTGGGAAGACAGAAACTCATAAAGTGTTTATAAGACAAATTCAAGTTATAGTTAGAAGATCAAAAAGGTTCCCTTGATTAGAAATTCTAAAAAATTTATCTTAGAATCTGACTTATGTGTGCATTTATTTTCAGAAATAAATTTTAAAGCAGCTGTTGTGCTTTGTAAACTGAGCTGTATGTTTGTAGTCTTGTGCTCTAAGACAAAGGCTTTCCATTCAGTAACTAGCAATTCTCTTTTGCCTAAATGTTTGAGAAACCTGTAGTTTCAGTATTAAAATATTTTAAGAAATGCTTTTTTCCTGACCCTCAGAAGCCCCTTACGACGTGTGAGCACTAAAGAGAAATGTGTGTTCAGAGAAGAGATAGGGCTCACCCTCGTTGCACGGTTTCTGTTCCCTGATGACCAAGGAGGAGGCTACTGCTCTTGGAGTGTTGTGAGCACCAAGAAAAAATAGGCAGCACAAAAGGGAAAGCAGAGTGGATTTGCTCTGTGATATCCAGGATCTTGCCATTGCCTCCTGTTAATTATGATCTGAAGTCTTGCCAAATTGTCATGCCATTTCTACTCAGCCTCGGAGCAGAATGCAAACTGCCTGTAAAGAATGCCCTTTCTAGATCATATTTTTAGAACTGCTTAGGAGGAATTAACTACTGTGTCACTGGACTTTACAATAGGCTCCTTAGTGTCCTCCAGGGTTAAGCTGTTTCCTCTTCAGCAATGGCAATGATGCCAAGTCTTGAATGCAAAGTTCTTACCTCTTCCCCTGTAACCTACTGCACCTGGGAATGCTGTAATTTTAGGAAGGAGTTTTGCCATGGAATAAGGAAGACAGTGCACCTGTCAGCCTCACCAGATGGAATTATGTGCTGGGGGGAGTTTGGTTTGTTCTGCACAATGCATGTCTAATAGTGGGATTTAAGGAGTAGTGGGACAACTGTAATGTAAACTTCCTGCAAGTCAAGTACTCAGATACGGCAAACCCTTTTCCTTGAGAGAGGGTTTAATTTATGGTCTGTGACGGTGATGCAGTATGTCATGTGGGGTTTACTGAGAAATTAATATAACACTAAAATCAAGCCCAAGTTCATCTTCCCTGCTCCATCCCAGGTGCCAGCTAGTTTGCAAAGTAACATGCCGTGTCTCCCACTGGCATTTCAGGAGCATTCTGGAAGAGTCTTTCGACTTCAGTTTGATGAGTTCCAGATCGTCAGCAGCTCACATGATGACACCATCCTCATCTGGGATTTTCTGAATGACCCAGCTGCCCAGGCAGAATCCACTCGTTCCCCGTCCAGAACATACACCTACATCTCCAGATAAATAACACTACACTGTACCTCACACTCGCACAGGTAAAAAAATAAAAATAAAATACTTTAAAAAATAAGGTGAGGCTCAAAGGTGACACTGGATGTAGTGAGAGCCTGCTGCTTGAATAACTGGCTGGGTCTATCAGTGTTTTGCATCTTGGTTATACAGTAATTACAGTGTCCTGTAAAAGGACAGGAATGGTTCTGGTACCTTAGAATAGGGACTTTATTTTAGGATTTGTGACATGTGGTGCCTATGACTCCCCCTGAAGAACTCCTCCTCCTCTGTCCATCATCATCAATAATTAAATCAGTTATACTGCTGTCCAGAAGGAAGAAGGGTTTCTGCAGAGCGAGTAGAGCAGCTGCTGCCTAACAAGAGGATGCAGATGGCCTGACCCTGGGCAGTTGTCACCAGGCAGGAGGGTTTTGCCAAGAACCTCCCTCTGAAGTGATGACCGTTCTCCTCACTCTGCAGCAAGCTGAATCAAGATTACAGTTTGGCTAGGGGAGGAGACACTGAGGCACAAGCACAAGCCCAGGCAAATTAAATCGAGATGCATCAATGTGCAAAATAATTTACTGATGGGGCCTAGTCCTTGTTCTGTCTTGCATAGCGTGGATGTTAAATTATTCATATAGGAGCCTGGTTGGTTTGCTCATCACCTTTTGTCTTGGCCAGCACAGTGCAGGGAGGACAAAATGTTTCATATGTTTGGGTCAGTTGTAGAGTGAATTTTATGCATATGAATGAAGTGGGATAACATGATTGCCTGCGTGGGTGGGTACATGCACAATTACTGTTAATAGCAGTAAACATAAGAGAGAAGAACGGCAGAAGAGCTGACAGGCTTCTGCAAAGAGATGTCCACAGTGACATTTACCCATGCTCTGTCATGGGGCACATCCTGTATCCTGTTTGGTAACTGTACAGTGATGCTCTGGACCTGTCAGATCTTGATTTTCTCAAACACTCTGGTCAATCAGATGTTATTTTAAATCATTAAAAGGCTTAGTATGAATGGGGTTTGTTTGGTTTGTTCTGTTTTTTGTTCCCAGGACTCATTTAAGCTGCAGTATTTAAATGCCAGGACAAAAGAACTATCCACGTAACCAATACTTGCTGAAGAGAGAGGCTCTCAGACTTGTTTCTGGAACAAAGTTGGCATGCGGTTGATCTCAGACAGGGTCTACTCAGCGCGGCTGACTGCTAAAGTGCTGCTATATCAGAAGATGACTTTTATCTTTCATGAACAGTTAACATTTTTAAACCTTCCCATCCCTTTCTTCCCTCATTACCCTCTTCATGGTCACTCTTCCCTTTACCCCATTTGGTTCCCCTCCAAGCCCAGTCACTGGTGTCCTATGAATATATTTAAGATGTTGCCAGAATATGTTGCTTTGCTGTTAAGCAGAAGACTTACAGCCACAGTGCATCCTGCTGAGAGTCATGTCAGGGTGGGTGGGAGGGTGGGGGGGGAAGAGGCTGCTACTTTCAGGCTGAAATCAGTATCCATTGCTAGGCCTTTGAAAAAGCTTTCAGCTCTGAAGAGCAACAGAAACACTTATAACAGCGATACCATCACCCCCCAACCCCAGCTTCCCTGCGGCTTTTGGCTGTTCTGACTGCAGATGTATTTTTTTTGTGGAGAGAGGACCCTTGAAATTTGACTATTATGAGCCAAATCCATCTCTTTCCTCTCCTGCCTGCTATGCTAACCCTTTGGAAGCTGGATGTGTATTTTAGTCTCCCCTTAACATCTGCTTGGCTGGGGAATGCTAGTCAATGAAAAGTTAAACTCTCTCCTCCCGAAGTCCCAAGCATGATGGACTGGGGCTGAGATCCTGTCCACCCCCACCCCAGGTTAAGTGTTGACCCAGGACAGTATTTCACTAGCAAAGGGATTGTCTGTACCATCTTCCTCCTGCTGTTCTCCCTGAAGACAGTATGTTGCTGATGGCTTATGAATCAATCTGGAAATTGGAGAAAGTTTGAGGCTGGGGTGAGAAGAAAAGCTGGACATTGCTCCTATCTTTCCATTCCTTCTCCCCTCAGAGAGGCTGTAGCTGGGTACTGGAAGAGGGAGCTGTTAAAAACTTCTTGGAGCTCTCAAGAGCCACCCTAGAGTGGAGACACTACGCAAACATTCTGGCCATGACAATAAGACTTTGCCTCACTTGAATGAGCAAATGCACACCCTGGAGATGGTGGTTGAGTAAAATGAGTGTGGCCATGAGGACAATCATTGCATTTAGCAGTGACTCCAGGCCAGTTCTGCAGCATTTCTGGGGCTGGCTTTGTTAGAAGACATTGAGGAGTTTTTGGTCTGCTTCTCTAACCTACATACTGCATTGTGGTTTAGGGACACAGGCTGATTAGTCCTTTTGCTGATAGCTGAGATGGGTCTTTGCTTTCTGCCTGAAACTGCAAATTTTCATTGTTTAGAAGACAAAAATAGCCCTGAAGAGGAAGTACATGAGAAACAATTCTGCATGTCTCTGATCCAGACAGAGGTCTGGGGGTAAACAGCTCTCTTCACAGAGCTGGAATGAATTGCAGCTGGCCTGCATTTAGATCAGAAAATACTCTGTAAATCAGTCCCTGGCCATTCCGGGTTTAGGCCCAGATCTTCTGCTGTAGGTCTGGAATAATCTCCACTGCCTTAGTGGGGAGTTGCTCCAGTCCCACAGTAGGAAATCGAGGTCCTTTGTCTCTGGGCTGGAAGGGTTTAAACTGGCTTTGTTAACACCCTCTGAACTTGGCAGATGGGATTTTTTAATAAGCTTTTCTCATCAACTTCACTTTGCTGGGGAAGCAGTTGCATTGTTTCAAATTGCTTGGGATGCACTTTTTCCACCAGTGAAATGTAGCAAGGAGCTGGTCCAAGAGTCCCCAAAGAGCAGTCCAGAGGGCTTGAATAATTTAGGTGACAGCTAAGACAGACAAGAAGGCAGTGGAGTTAGGGAGGAGGGCAAAGCTGGTTCTTGGGGAGTACCTAGTGCGTTTCCTGAAGCATGTGGGCAGCAGTATTGAGCATCTCAGAACACGCGATGACACTCCTCTTTTCTGTTTGAACTGTTACTGTAAAAGAGTCAAACAGGTTAACAACTCTGTTCAGGTAACAGTGACAGAGTGACTTACCTCTGCAGAGTCATAAATAAGTTCTGAGTCACAATGTTTATCCACAACTAATTTTGGCACTACTTTTTAAGTCCAGGAAGGCTGTTTTGGCTTTCAGGCAGCTCTACATATCATGAATATTGCAGTCCCAAAGCCCAAGTGACAAGAGAGAATCAAAGTTTGCATCCTGAACTTTGTTGAATTCAAGTTCTGAGTCTTAATACTATTGGAACACTGTCCCTCTAAGTTCAGGTGTTAATTAAAAGGTATGCAGCATGGCTGCCTATCAGCAGGGGTTTATATGACCTTGGGTGTAGGGTTATGACCTTGGGTGAAGATTTAATAATTATTTTCCTCAGATTGGTCTTTCTCTGTCTTTTCCATTTCTGTTACTGTAGAAAACTGGTCTGTTACTCCAGCTGCTGAAGACTGCAGAACTTCCTAATATTTTAATTACATCTTTGTGGCCAACACCTGTAAGGTTGTATTGTATTTTTGCTGGTTGAGAGAAATTGGGAAAACTGGCAGACTGGCTGGCCAAACACAAGAGACACCACCATTGTAAATTGTCCTTGGCTGTCACAGCCCTGCTGCTCTGTGCTGCTACTCTGTTGGGTCTTCAAGTGGTACCATACTTTGTACTCTGCTGTATAGAGCTGTTTAAGGTACATTTAGCAAGCAACTGCTGAAATCCATTTTTGGCACATGGTAAGAAAGGTGTGTCACCCTCAAGAAGGGACTGTGTGTGGGTACTTCAGACAGGACTGCAGAAGGGTGAGGATTCCTACCCCACTCCCTGAGTTGTACAAATTTTCTGATAGCTAAGAAGGAAACTGAAGTTAACTGATCTAACTTGAACTTGAAACTGCCACAGCCTGACATTTGGTGGTGTTTATTGTACACCTAGGGAGGAGCAATCTGGTAAGTAGATCTCCCAGTGTCGGAAGAAAGTGGCTTTTTCAAACTCCCTTCCCTTCCCTTAGGATATGTGTGCATGTGTGTGTGAGTGTACAAGAGTGCATGTGAGAGAGAGGTTTCAGCATGAACAGGATGGATAATCCCTCAACCAGATTGGAGTAATTGCAGAGTTTATAATGAAAATAACTAGAACATGCCTGCTGAAAGGAGATAAAAAAGGGCTGGAAGTGTCTGTGGGCTTTAAGTGTTGCACATTGCTTTGAAAATAAATACCTCTGCTGCATAGAGATTGGCACTTCTCCCAGAAGCAGGAAGCTCATGCTGACCTTCCACCTTGGACTGTGGGATGGAAAGTACTGGAGGTGTGGGACAATCTGTTGTGGCCACACCATCTCCTGCGTGTGACTCCTTTGCAATAGGGCACAGTTCTGCTGCAAATATTTCTCGTCCTCAGAGGAACACAGCTTGCTCTCAAATATGCAAATAGAAAATGGCATGAAGGAGTTTGCAGTGAGGTAACTTTTCCAGCTGTCTCCTCTGGAGCAGCTCCCTCTGCTCCCTGTTGACATTCAAGGACAAACACATCCGCTGTTGGAATGGAAGGATTCAGGTGACAAGTTGAGAAGTCTGCGATCGTCAGAAACATTGAAATGCTTTACACTTGTTTCTAAACTGGAAGCTGATTTGGACCACCATGCTCTACCTACCCACCACCTGCTCCTGCTCCAAAGGATCCTTTTTTCTTTTTCTTAATTTTTTTTTTGAACACTGAAAAAGCTGGAGAGTATCATGCCCTTTTCTCCACTCCCAGGTATGTGTATCTGCCCCTTGCACATGTCCCTTCCTCAGTCTGAGCAGAGCTCCAGGCTTGGTTCTGAGTTTTTTGGCATCCCAGCTCCGATGGGAAGCACCTCTCTAGGTTGGGCTCTTGCCTAACTTCATTAGCTTCCTTTAACATGCATTTAGGTCTGCCTTTTGTGGCTTATTATTCCTTAATTCACTGGGAAAGGGCAATATTTGCATTTGATAAATCACAAATACTAGCAGCTCTCCCTACCTAGAGAAGGGAACAAGAAGGAATGCCCAGCCTTCCTACTGCAGGCTTGCTCTTAACTGTGGGAGGAAAAGGAGGAGATGACCTGAATGGTTGAAAACTAGGGGGATGTGGGGATGGAGATGGATCTCTACAAAAGTGGGGACAGTGCTGAAAATAGATCTTTTAGCTTGTGCAGTTGACTGGGAAGAATAGAGGTTTGCCATGATCAGAAGTCATCAGGAGGTAATCAAAAAAGGCCTCCAACTGTTGAACTTGTCAGTTAATGCCCCTTTTAGGATGAAGTGGAGGCCTAAGGAGAAAGGGATGGTCTAAACTACACTTGGCCAAGTGAAGAATGAGCTTTGCCAGGGTCTCCAAGTGGCATGCATGATGCATTTGACATGCTGAGCTTTGCCCTACTGTTCCCCTCAAAGTGATAAGCAGCAGCCTCCCAGAAGGAGGGGGGAAACAGCAAGTGACCCAGCTGTCCTCAAAGGAGGTCTCCATATGAAATCCCTCTATCCTGCTGGCAAATACCTGCTGGATCAATTGGAATGAGGGAGTCACAGTCTTTCTGCCCCTGCTTTTAATTCAGAGACAGGAGCAGCAGGTCCATTGGTGTGTTCCTTCTCTAAAATCCCAGTAGTGGATTGAGAGGAATGGCTGCCTGCTGAGACAGAGCATTTGGCTTCCCCTCCTTTCACTCCTTGCCCCATTTTTTTCAAAGATGAGGTGTAGCCAAACTGCTGGGCAAAATCTCCAAAGCAAATCCTGGGGCAGCCTTGGCACACTGCCAGAATAGATCATCCTTTGACTGGTCAGAAAACTGTTCCTATGACTTTGTGCTTGTTCCCAAAGATTGCTGGGCTTCTACAAATCTTGTCCAGCAGATAACCCATGGAGTTGGCAACACTGGTAGATCCTTAGGGATGTTAAGGTGATACTCTCAAAATCAGGGGGATTCTGATGTACGTGGATGTACCGCAAGCCCTTTAAATACTACAGACAACTCCTAAATAAGTCCCTTTTTTAAATAGCCTATCACCCTAAAAGATACCCTGATTTCTGCTCAAGCAGGAGCCAAGTGCAGCTGTGGCCAGAAAATGAGCATGAAACACAAGTCTTCATCACAGAGCAGCTCTGCTTGTACCTGCACGATGAATAAGTTTGTTGCCTTCATAGGCAAAGTGTTTTAACCTCCTGGCACTCAAGCGCTGGTTTACATCTGAGCAAAACTCCATGTGCAGGAGGCAGGCCAGTGGGCTGTCTGCAGTGGCTTTTACAAGGATCTACCTTTGAGAATTTTTGGGCAATTCAGTGTGAAAATCTGGAGCTGCTTTTGAGTGTAAAACTTTGCTTTTGGCTACTTTGTCTTTATCATGCGAGGCAATGCAGGGCTTAGCCTAGCCCCAGTTGTAGCATGGCAGAACAGTGTGGACCTCAGCAAAGTGTATTGTCCCGTTTCTTCCCGTCATTTTCCATCACTGCATTTAGGAGAGCTGCATGCCTGCCAGGCGTGCCTGTGCTGCATCACTCCGGCCTGCTCAGGCTGAGGTGGCTGTGGAACTGGGAGAGGTGAGAAAGAACGTGGTTTCTCCAGAGTTTTCTGTTTGTTACTCTGCTATATTTGTTATCTGGACTCTTAAGTAATGAGTGCTTTGAATTTTGTGATTATGTTACGGTGATGTGTAGTTAATGTACTAATGTTCACTTGAGCTAGGATCATGGTAACAGTGTGGTTTGTTTTTTTTTTTTTTTAACTGTTCAGAAAATAACTTAAATACAAAGATTAAGCTGTGAATCTCTCCTGTTTTCCTTTTGGGGGGAAAGACACTGTCAAAATACCAATCCTCTATTGTCCTTGAGTCCCATGTGTGTGAGTCACACTTCTGCTACACACATACTGTACACAACATCTGCAGCGTGAACACCTGGATGTGCTGGGGACAAAAGGTGGACAGCTTTGCCCTGAGCCTGAGGTAGATGCGGCTTCACAGGACACACACAGTCTGCAGTAGCCAGTCCCACCTCAGAGCTGCTGCTCATGGATGAACGCAGCATAGAAGACTGCCCTAGCAGTCAGAAAAAACGCACTTATTCCTAAAACCACAGCATACTTTCTAATTAACACTCTCTCCATTCATAGTTAATAGCCTCTGGCTGGGGCAGATGAGTCCGCCCTGTAAGCCAGAGAGTGGATGTGACTGGTAGAGAAGAGCTGGAGCTGTCCTGCCCATTAAAATAAGTGTGGGGGGAAAGCTATAAAGACTTCGTGTTTTTCTGGGTACTGTTGCAAGATCCTGGTAGGAGAAGCACAAATTTGTTTTATAAGCTAATCAGAATCCTGCTGTTCAATAATGAGTGAGTAATTGACACATCGCAGCACCGCCACGCAGTTCCGTGGCTGGGGATGCTGCCATGCTTGCGGCTCGCCCGAATCAGAACGCAAGCACCCTTGCCCTCAGAATACCTTCCTCTTAAAAGTGCTCCTTGGATAGCAGCCTTGCATCTTTCCATTTTACTTAACAGCCTCTTTTAAAACAAAGGCCACCGCAGTTTTAAGATCCTGACTCCAGGGGTGGTCAGAAAACAAACAAACGCCTGCACTCCCAACATCTCTCTCCCTGCTGGCTCCATTCTTGGGAGCCGGCGGGGGACTGGAGATTGTGAAGGCTCCTGCTTTTCTGAAGTGCTGGGAGCAGGATTCTTGTCACTTCCAATCTCCATCTCTCCTTGTGACAGGGTTCCCAGCAGCCCTGTGCTTTATTTGGCAAGGCTTTGGTGTTTGTGTGTGTGTGTGTGCATACATATATAATGTATATGTTACATACATATATATATGTATGTATGTATGTAAAATATATATATATATTTACACCACTTTAACCTTTCCTGTTCCCTCCCTGCTATTTCCTCCCATCCAGTAATAGATTTGGAAGAGGAGATGCAGTGACAGGCTTCATCCATTGTTCTGGATTGGTCTGTAACACAGAATGCAGCTTGATTTTAACAGCCTGTGAGTGCCAGCACACACAAATGAGACCTTCCATACCCACAGTCCCAGGTGTCTGTGTGTACCCAAACAACACACCTACTGCCTGCTACCATGAGAAACAGGTTCTCCTTGTGGGTTATTTCTAGATGTCCCTTAGATAGTCCTTCCCCTTCTTCTCCTTGATGTTTAAAGATGAGAATTAGGGTCTATATTCCAGATTTCTAGGACTAGGACAGTGCTGTCCTGCAGGGCATGAGCTGGAAAACTTCTCTCAGGAAATCTGGACTCCAAAAACTCAAGTACTAAAGAGAGTCTTTGAGAAAGAAAAGCAATCTCAATTGTAAATTTCCACTGGAAAAGAATGAACAGCTTATCTTAAATAGATTCAGTGGTTAATTACCCTTTCTGTTTAAAAATGTGTGCCTTATTTCCACTTCAAATGAAGGAGGAAAGTAATGTCTGCCATAGCTTCAAATTAACAGCATTTGATCAACCTACAGCTTTAAAATGAAATCTTCTCTTGTTTGGTGGTTTTTTATTGTTATCTTTTTCAAGAGTATAGTAAGGTACTTTTTGGAAGGGGGGAATTGGCCAGTTTAGATTAGCTAGGCTAGAAAGAATGTAATTCTTACAGTAATTGTTTAGGATGAGTTTAGCAGTTGCTGGGTGGAAGAGGATGATGAGCTCTCAGGAGAGGAGGCAGCGTGGCCAAACAAACAAAAAGCCCTAAGCAGGCAGACATGGTGTAATGCTGCTGTGGATTTCTGTGGGTGAGCTGTCTGTCTGTCCTGGGAGTAGGAGCTGTGCCTGGCTCCAGCCATGTCCTGGCCCCTTTTGTTCCAAGGCACTGTGTGGCACAGCTCCCTGTGCAATGGCGCACAGGTCAGTGCCCAGGATGTGGACATGAGTCAGTGTTTGGGAATAAGATGCCACTCCTGATCTTGAGAGTTCTGGATAGCTGTGCTTTTCCAAGTGCTCGAGTTGCTCCACAGCCAGCACATATATACTGCCCAGGACCCTGTCCCAGAGGGGCTGCTGGAGGAGAAGAGATGAAAAATAAGCTGCTGATTGCGCTCTCCCATGCAACGGGCTGCAGCCATCAGAGATCTCAACCTGACCCCTTTGCCAGCTGATCCATGCCAGCAGTGCATGTCTGTGAGTACCAACCACTTTGCTTTACCCTAAGAGAGCTCAGACACACATTCATTATATCCCCAGGAGAGATCTCTTTGTTTCACATCCCATGTTACCTTCCCATCCTGAGCTTTCTCTCTGAAATGATTTGCTGACATGCACCTGGCTGGTTAGGAGCAGCTAGAAATCTCCAAACCAGCAGAGAGGTTGCTGAGCTGTAGGGCTGATCAGCTGGGGACCACTGAAGCTGGATAAGGAATATGACCAGGAAAACCTGGGCTTGGAAGGGTCTCACCTGTGCAGGTAACTAGCCCGCCTGCAGATGGAGAACAGTCAGATGGGCTTTCCAGTGCAACAAGGCAGAGACAGCAGCCTGAGCAGTGCTTTCACTGGGGACAGCACTGACTTCCCTCTGGAGGCCACTGTGGTTTAAAGAAACTCAAGTCCCTGGTTAACATCACACAGCTGATGTATCCAAAACTGCCTGTCCCATGCCCAGAGCACCCTGCTGGCATTTACAAAGGCAGATCAAGGAAGGCTTCTCCTCCAAGGGGCAGTAAGGCGGGGAGGCTGCCAGACCATCTCCGTTTCTGCAGTGTCAGCTCTGAAAGGGCAGCCCTGGCAAACTGCTCTGACCTTTGGAGCAGCAGCGATGTCTGTGAGCAGCTCTGCCTGCTCTGCCCGTGCTGCCAAGTTCCCTCTCCTCCAGCACGGGGAAGGGGGTCAGTGGCTGCTAAACAATGCATCTTCTTGCCTTTGTATGAGCTGCTTATTGCTTCCTTGTGGAATTTATCTAGTTTGGACTAGATAGTGCTGGGCAAACCCCCAGGACCAGCACTGAAGACCACATCCTTTCCAAGGGATTTCTAGCTCATGTTGGAAAGGGGGACAGACCTCCCAATGGGGTGCTGTCAGCTCAGGGGAAGCCCTCAGGTCTCCCAACTGCTCCTCCATCCTCCTGGCCTCAGCAAATGCCATCACTCTGTGCAGGATGTGAGCTTGGACCAGCTCCACCTGCTGCTCTGCCTCTCCCGGTTCTCCTGGGTTTCTTTGTGTGCCCCAGGCACTGTGTGCCAGATGCCTTGAGGAGAGGAGATGTGTGAGCATCCCATGACATGAAGTGCTGGGACAGCGACAGCCCCAGTGCTGTGTCTGGAGTCTGGGGCAGCAACGAGGCAAGAGGGGGCCAGGAGCTCTGGGAGTGACGATGGGTGGGGATAAGGGTGGTTTATGGCCTCACAGCCACTTTCCCAGCCATGGGGGATGTTTTAGCTAGGGATTCCTTGCATGGAGGCAGGGGAGGAATGCCTGTAAAATGTGGAGACAAGCTCCTTGCAGCTCAGGGCAGCGGCTGTTTCTCACCAGCCCTTGTCTGTCATGTGCCACCATCACCAGGTCAGGTCACAGGAGTGTCTGCAATTAACCCAGCCCCCTGGTGATCCTTAATTGGCACTCCAGGCTTTCCTCCTCCCCCTTCTTGCTCCACCACGAGTTTCTCACCTCTACATCTGCTGCTAAGCCTCCGCTCCCAGCATCCCAGCCACTGCTGGAACCAGTGACAATAATCCAGTATTTACTCCCTAAATCAAGGCAGCAGCCATCCCCTGGCTTGGAGCTGTGTCCTGAGAAGGTCCCTACTTGGTCCCCAGCATCAGGCTGTGTGGCAGGAGGAGGGGCTGTTGCTGCAGGCATGAACACGGGGCTTGGGGACAGGTATGGGCTTCAGTGCAGAGGAGCTGGAAAGCTCCAGGAGGGTTTTTTGGTAGGTACTTGCTGGGAGGGTACCAAGATGGGGGAGAGATGGCTGCTGCTGTTTCCTCTTTCCAGTGCTCTTTCCAGAGACCACTGGACACATTTAACCCTCCATGTGCTGCTCCCAGAGATGAGCCACGTACTTGAATGACCGAAGCTGGAGCATGGCTGCAGGACACAGCATGGCCAAGCTCATCATCCTGCCTCAGGTTCGCTGCTTTGCCCTGTCTTAGCAAGGGCTTGGGGTGACTCCTGGGCATGTTTAGGGATGCCCTGCAGCACTGAAGGTGCTTTGGACATGGCTGGGACCCACAGGCTGCATGTTCTCTTGGCAAGTCATCTCACCCATGAGCATGTCCAATAAAGTGGATCTTCATCCTGCTGCTCTGGGAATGAGCCAGGACCATCCCCAGAAGGACTGTGGCTCCTACAGGTCTCCCCCACTGTGGCCCTGTCACCAAAGTCTTTGCAGCCACCCAGCACACCCGCAAAAAGGTAAAGGTGATGCCCTGATCCAGATGTGGAGAAACTGAGTCTGGGCAAGACACAGGAGCTCTTGAGCAGGGGCCAGCCCTGGGAAAAGCTGAACACTGGCAGGCTGGCAAGGGCTGGCGGTGAGGGCCCGACGCTTTCAGGAAGAGCTGGAGGCTCATGTGGAGGGTGGAGATTGGAGCTGGAACATCCTCCGTGGGCGAATGTGGTGCCTGGACTCTCCCGCACCCCAGACAGCCCGGTTGGGGCTGGCACGGCAGGCGTGGGGGTGCCCACGGGGCTCTCCCAGCTCTGCTCCGCTTTCCTGGCCTCACGGGACCGTCCTGAGTGGGGCCAGGCTGTCGGGACCTGTCCCTTTTAAGCCCTTGGAGATGTTGCCAGCCGTGGCTTAGTGGGGTCCCCATCCTTTCAACTGGCTGTTCGGCAAATTAAGAGCTTGCTATTAGGCTGCTAATTAAAGGCACTTCATTAGCAGCAGGGGAGGCAGCTCCTGGCCGCAGCAAAATTGGATTCCTCTGTGCTGCCATGAGCCGAGTCTCTCCTCTCTGGGGCTGGGGGCTGTGTCCCTCCGTGTCCGGGGAAGGCAGCTGCTCCGAGCCATGGCCGTGGGCTACCAGCCTCCTCCCGAGCGCAGGGGATGGGGCACATCTACCCCACGGTGGGAGAGGGGCCGGACGTGACCGGGGTGCTGGGTGATGCGTGGCCGCCCCTTCGCCGCCAACCTCGGGGATGGCGCAGTGATGTTGCCCCACTTACGGTTCCCGGGGTCACTCCCGTTTAGGGGGGACATGCGAGAGCTCTCAACGGTGGCACAGCGCCACGTCAGTGGTTCCGCTGCCCCCAGGCTGGGCCGGGACCCCTCAGCGGGCTGGGCACTCCGGAGGTGCTGCCCCTACCCCTGCCCCCGGCGAGGGGAGAGGCTCCCGGACTCCTCCTCCGGCCGCTCAGGCGCCTCCAATGAGCCCCGGGGGCGTCCGGGCTGCCCTGCCCTGCCCTGCCTTCCTTTCCCTTACGCCCTCCTTCTTCCATCTAAAAATGGGAGAGACCAGCCAAGCCGCCGGACCGGGGCTGCCTTCCTCGCCCTCTCCTTCCCCTCCCTCCCCGCGCTCCGCCTGCAGCCTCGCCCCGCCGGTCGGGAAAGGGACTCCACGGTCCGGCGGGGACATCACTGGGGTGAGCTCCCTGCGGGCCGGGAGGGCTGCCCCATCCCTGCTTCCCGTCTGCCTTACGGTGTCCCTGTCCCCCTCTAGCCCCTGGCCTGACATCCCCCTCCCCTTTTTCCCGGCTTGGGATTCCTGATGGGATTAGGGGGGATTTGCTGTGCGTGAGCCGGGAGCTGCTGGGTGCTACGAATCCGGCTACCGTGCGGGGGGTGCTGCGCGGAGGGCCGGACTGTGGGTGCTGGGGAGCGGGGCTGTTCCCGGGGGACACAGGCTCATCCCACAGGTCCCCACCCTGCAAGCCCCGTCGCTCCGGGAACATTCACTGCTCCGGGGTGCAGCACCCACGGCTGTCCCTGGAGCTAGGGGTGCTCCGAATGCTCCTGGGCACGCCGATCCTGGGGTGGGCTGGGTCAGGGCTGCAGGGTGGCTGTTCCGCCGCGGCCACCGGCTCCCCGCAGTGAGAACCCCCAGGAGCCGGAGCGGGAGACAAAGGTGTTGGAGGGGCGAGGGTTTAGGAGGTGGGTGCATGTGGTGTTCTGGGTGGGACCTACCGCGGGGACCTTTCAATGGTGTTGGGCCACTCGCAGCAGCACCATTCAGCAGCTCCATTTAGGTAGTGGGATGGGTGTCCCTCCCTTCTCCACCTGCCGCTTTCCGTCTGCTGCCCCTCCCAGCTGGAGGCAGGGGTGCCCAGGTTACCCAGGCTGGGTCACCGCCACGGTAAAAAACCTCACACCACCTCCACAAGACCAGCCACGGGGAAGCTGGATCAGCTGGGCTGGGTGCTGGACACCGGCATGAAGCAGTGCTCACCACAGGATTCCATTGCATTGGGGTCTCTGCTCTGGGCCAGGGTCATCCCTAGTGGAAAAGGCGCAGTGACCCAACACAGTTCATGACACTTTGGCTCCTGGCTCTCTGGCCAGGGCCATGCTGATCCTTCCTCCTCTTTCCCAGCGTCTCACCTTCCCCCTGCTGTCTGTCACCCTTCTGGTATCCTTTGGCTCCTCCATGCTCTATGGCTACAACCTTGCTGTGGTGAACTCGCCGGCAGAGGTAAGGGGTGGGCAGCCGAAAACGGCTCTGCATCCCTCCCTTGGAGGGTGGAGGGACTGCTGTCCAGCAGCCCCACATCAAAACACTGGCATTTTCCTTGAGCAGTCACCCAGAGAGGAATGGCATGGGAGGGACATCAGAGTCCATGTTCATGCACACCAAACTGGTCCCCCAGGAAGGCAGGGGCTGGAAAGCTGGCCACAACCTCCCTGCTCCAGCTTGAACTCTATCTGTGGTATCTCTAAGTTGTCCTTAAGCCTCTCAGGTGCTGAGATTTGCTGAGCAACCAGACCAGCGCATCCCAGTCATCCCCAAGCATGTTCTGCCCTGCATCTGCTTTAATGCTATTAAACCCATGGTACTGTCCATATAGAACCTGTCTTCCCTTGTCTTCCCCTTTCTGCCACCACATCTGGTGCCTGTGTGTGTCTCTGCCCTGCAGCACATAAAGGCTTTCTACAATGCCACGTGGTCCCAGCGGTATGGACATGGGCTGGCCCATGGCCCCCTGACCCTCCTCTATGCCCTGACTGTCTCCATCTTCGCCCTGGGCGGGCTGGTGGGCTCCTTGCTGGTGGGGATGCTGGTGGAGCGGTACGGCAGGTAAGGGTGTCACACCATGGACCAGGGTGGTTGAGAGGTGGGATGGGACTGGAGGAGCTGCCCTGCTGCTTGTGCCTGCCAGGAATGGAGCTCTGAGCCGCAGCGCTCTCCTCGTCCTCCTGGCCGGCGGCTTCATGGGCTTCAGCCGGGAGCTGGGATCCCCCGAGATGGTGATCATCGGCCGCTCCATCACGGGGCTCCACTCAGGTGGGTGCTGCCTGGGCTGTGCACAGCCCCTTCCTCACGGCTCAGGCTCCTACAGTCGTTTCCAGGGGATGGAGAAGGCTTCATATTCCCCAAAGGCTCTGTGGAGGGATTCTCTAGTACAGCCGGGGCCACCTCCAAAGCCATGGGGTCCTGACTGTGGATGATGCTGGGTATGGGAGGAGATGGACCAAGGGTCTGGCTGGGTACCCTTCTCCCCACTGCCTCTGCCATCCCAGTCCCTCCTGTGCCCCCCAGGTATCTGCCTCAGTGTGGTGCCCCTCTACCTGGGAGAAATTGCTCCCAAGAACCTGCGGGGATTCCTGGGCCTCATGCCCAGCTTCTTCATCTGCCTGGGGGTTTTCTCTGCCCAGGTCCTGGGCCTCCCAGAACTGCTGGGTGAGGTGAGCACAATACCCCAGCCCACATATACTGGACCCTGCTCTGCCCTCCCCATGACACATCCCATTTCAACTCCTTTCAGGACAGGTTCTGGCCCCTTTTCCTGTCAATGGTGGTTGTTCCTGCCTCCCTGCAGCTCCTGCTGCTGCACTGCTTCCCTGAGAGCCCTCGCTACCTGCTGATAGAGAGAAACGATGTCTCTGGGGCCACCAAAGGTGAGGGGATATCCTGGGGGAGACTGGCTCTGGAAAGTGCTGGGTGCTTCTCCAAGGTCTTCCAAGACCAAGGTGCATCCTCATGGCATTCTTCCACACCCAGACCTGACAGCCCACCACAGTCCTGATGGTTCAGCCCTTCTGTCCCACCTGGTTGTGCCACAGCATTTCCATGGTGCCCAGCACTGTGGTGTGAGGCTTTTCCCCACTTCCTATGTATGCTCAGCCCCATAGGGAGGCTGCTGGGGAGGCTGGGCCGGGGTAGAGCCAAGCCCCTACCCTGTGCCGTACCTGTGAGCATCCACGCTGCACTGGGAACACATGTCCGTGGCCCCCACTCTCTCCACAGCACTGCACCGGTTTCTGGGGACCCCCAATGTGCAGGATGTGATCCAGGAGATGAAGGAGGAGCAGCAGTCGCTCTCCTCCATGGAGATGGTGTCAGTCTGGCAGCTGCTGCGGGACCGCTCTGTGCGCTGGCAGACGCTCTCGGTGGTGGTGGTGAACGCCGGCATGCAGCTCTCGGGGATCGATGCCGTAAGCCCCACGTGGTCCTCACCCCGGGACACGGCTCTGCAGACACTGAGCTGAGACCTGGCAGCTCCCCGGCTCATGCCGTGTCCCCTCCTTGGCAGATCTGGTTTTACACCAACACCATCTTCAAGAACACCGGGATCCCCGCATCCCAGATCCCCTACACCACCGTGGGCACCGGCGCCATTGAGATCGTTGCTGGGCTGATCGGGGTGAGTGGTGGATGGACAGATGGACATGGCCCCTCCATGCCAGAGCCCTCTTGCCAGCTCCCAGCACCATCAAGCAGGGGGGACCGAGTGGACCCCCAAATATCACCTGTGCCGCAGCACAGCCCCTTTTCTGGGGGGCAAAGGGTTTGGCATGGAAATGGGGATGCAAGATGGGATGAGACAGGCTCAATTTAGGAGTCACATCTAGGAGTGGTGGGATAATTTTAGGGTATCAGGGAGGTTGGGGAGAGATGGCAGGCAAAGAGCAGGTTGGAGATGATAGAGGCAACTAAAAGTTCCTTCTGGTCTCGCTTTCATTGTCCCTCTGTTAGCAGAGCCACGTGTCTCCATTTCCTCCCCCCAGCCAAGCACTGGCCTGGCCCCAGGCTAGCAGCCCTGGCCCCCCCCAGCCAGCCCTCATTTAGCTGGAGAGTTAGCACTGGGCCAGGCAGATTTATGGCCCTTGTCCCATCTGCAAGTGTCACCCAGGGCCAGCCCAAGCCACCCGGCACTAAATCCGCTCCCTGACAATTACAGAGATGGATGGGGGTGGCTGCTCCCAGAAAACAGGGAATGAGTAGGGGGTCTTCTCCCCTCTCCCACAGTCCAGTCCAGAGCAGAGTGGGGTCCCCTGCCTCTCTGAATGGTACCCCCTTCTCCCCTCCCCTGTCTGTGGGGTTGTCCCAGCCCCCCGGCAGTCGCCCAGCGTAGAGCCAGATTGCTTGGGAGCAGCCCCACAAACGGCCCCCGATGGACATGCCGAGATTGGTTATAAAATTACAGGCATTTGTTCTGCTGTCAATACCCTGCCTGATCCCGCTGCCGCCGCGCTGCCTGCCCACACCCTGCTGTGCCCACTGCCCCACAAACACCCCGTGCCAAGCCCAGCACCTCCACCTGGCACTGGTGCCACAGCGGTTTCAGGGTCACCCCAGCCAGCCCCAACCCTGGACCCTAATGGGGCTCTGTGGGACCCATCTCCTGGCCCATGCATGCTCACTCCTGGCACTTTCCGTGCCCCAGCCCCAACCCTGGAACTCTGAGCTGGGGTTGCTCCCGATCCCCAGATGCCACTGGGAGTATCCTCCCACCTTCAGCTGGATCTAGGGTTCAGGGGTGCTCTCGTCCACCTTGGAGCTCCCCAACACCCCGTCAGTCTCTGCTCTCCCCTGGCAGTGCTTCACCATCGAGAGGGTGGGCCGGCGGCCCCTCATCATCACCGGCTTCTGTGCCATGGGTGTCTGCTCAGCTGGCATCACCGTCTCCCTGCTGCTGCAGGTAGGGCCTGGCCACTGCCACCCCCCAGCCATTACTGGGGCTGGGAGATGGAGGGATGGGTATCATCCTGGGGGAGGGAGCGTGCATGGAAACGAGAGGTGAGCTGTCTCTTCCAAGTCATGTTTTCCCTTCAAAGTTAAAGAGAAGGTAAATTTAGCACCTAGAAAAACAACAAAAAAAGAAAACACAAATCCATATGAGAAAAATCCTGCTGCATCTGGTAGCTTTTTTGCAGAAATAGTTGTTCCCAGGGAGGCAGCTGGGAAATGCCAGGGCAGGTGGAGGGTCCTTCTCCTGCTGTCTGCTTCCAGAGGATGCTCCCATTGCTCTGGGGATACTGCAACATCATGAGCTGCTGAGCTTGGCTGAGGCTGACCCTCACCAGCTTTGCCGATGAGTCCTGTGTGGCCTCTGTCCCCAAGAGCCAAGGGCTCGTGAAGCCGTGTCCCAGGGATGCTGGGTGCGAAGCTCAGGACCAGCCCCAGCAGCATCCCCAGCCCAGTGTCCCCTCGCAGGCCGCCCTGCCCTGGATGCGCTACGTCAGCGTTGCCTGCGTGGTCGGCATCATCGCTGGCTTCTGCATGGGACCAGGTGGGTGTGGGGCCGGGGGAGTGGGGAGCAGTGGGGTGGGAATGGGGGCACCAGGGGACCAGTGGGATTTGCAGGCAGGTGCCAGGACCTGAGCCTTGGCCCCATCCCCATGGTCAGGCCCTGGTTTATGATGCTGTACCTCCAAGTGAAACCCCTCCAGCCCCACACATCCCCAGGGCACACTCTACCTCCTTCTGGACCATGCTCCAGGGCCAAGCAGAGTGAAAGCCCTTGCAGCCTTCCCCAGGCCTCTGTGAAGGTGTCACCACTCCCATCACAGTGCAGCTGGTGAGAATCATCCTGCCCCTAACTGAGTGCAGGCTCCAACAGCCAGGACTGAAACCTGGACTGGTTCACCCAGTTGATGTATTAGCAGAGCTCCTAACAGATCTATAATTCATCCTCAGCCCAGACTTTATTCACTGTAATTACATCTTTAATTAGGATTTTAATGGCTCATTGTTCACAAACAATGATGAATAGGAGTTTTAAAACAAAAAAAATATATATCTCTGTTCTGGGCAAGCTGTGAGTAAGAGTCTGTCAGGGGCTTCACTCCTCCCTCACTTCTTACACTTGGTTTTGGGTTCATCTTTTCCCTTCATTTATAAAGGGGTCCAGCCAGCCCTGTCCCAGGCAGTTGGGACCCCAGGCATGTCACCATATCAAATAAAATGCCTCGCCAGATTCCCGTGTGTCTTGGAATGTACTCTGGACCTCGGATCCTGCCCCCCAGTACAGGGACAGTCCTGGGACCCAGGACTTCCGGCTCAGTGACACTTGTCTGGAGAAGCTGAGTCCTTCCAGGAGAAAGAGCCACAACCTGTGTCCAGTTTTCAGTCCACTTACAAGTTGGCTTGGGAAATCACTTCCATGCATCCTGGGTTTTTTCACCATACATGGGAAGAGCAGGTTGGAAATTGGCATTTCTGCATCCTGCGGGAAATTCTGATGCTCAAAAAAGTGGTTGCTTCTTTCCTTCCTAAATCAGCCACAGTGGCAACAGAAGCTGATTGATAGAAGGAAGTTTTCTAAACTGTTTTGATCAAGGGAATCTGGAAAGGGTGTTATGGAGGGTGCCACGAAAATGTTTCTCTATGCCTGTGGTCTCTATGAGATTTAATATATTAGCATTTAGAAACATTTTTGGAAAATGAGGATCCACGTGAAATGTTCCACCTTTGTTTTGACTCAGTCTGAAACTTTCCAGTCATGCAACTTGTGGAACTGGCCTGAGCACCCAGCAATGTGCAAGTGTGGCATGTGAGGGGGACATCACCCACCCCCCAAGACATATCCCAAAGGGAGACCAAGGGCAGGACACTGTTCCACCACACTCCCTGTCTCCTCCAGCTCTCCCAGCACCACCAATTTGAACATGAGTCTTGCTGGGCTCCAGCCCTTTGGCCACAGGACTGAGGTGGGCAGAACCTGCTGACCCCAGGGATACTTGAGTCAGTCTGTCCCCCATACCCTTGATCTGCCCCCTCCCTCTGCAGCCGGTGTCCCCTTCCTGATGACAGCTGAGCTCTTCATGCAGTCGCACCGTCCAGCTGCCTACATTGTGGGGGGCTCTCTCAACTGGTTCTGCAACTTCACGGTCGGCTTCATCTTCCCCTTCTTGCAGGTACCAGTCCAGAGGGGCCCTGGGAGATGGAGGGAATGGACACAGCCCTGCTGCTCTCCCAGGAGGGGGTGCCAAGTCAGGGGTGTCTGTGCTCTTGGCTCAGCTCAGTGCTGGCCAGAGCCAGTCCAGGGAAGGGCGATGGGAGGGGACACTGCCTCGCGCCATGAGCAGTTTGGGAGTGCCTGGCTCTCTGCCTCATCCTGCTCTTGTCCCCAGATGTCAGCCGGTGCCTTCTGCTACCTGGTTTTCTGTGGTGTCTGCCTGCTGGTGGCCCTGTATGTCTACCTCATCATCCCTGAGACCAAGAACAAAACTTTCATGGAGATCAGCCACATCTTTGCCACGCGCCGCTCCGTCCTCTCCGTCCCAGCCCATCTCATTGGGATGATGAAGCTCGATGGCTATGGCACTTTGGAGAGCAGCTCCCTGGAGGGCTCAGGCTCCAGCCTGCCCTGATCTGAGTGGGCTGGGGGGCACGGGGATGGTGGAGGAGGCTCGGGCTGGGGAAGGACATGGGGGCCAATTTGTTCCAACCTGGTCATGTCTGGGTCTCCCAGGATATCTCTGCGTGGCACAGCCCGTGCCCAGGAGGAGCCCCATTGATGCACCAGGGTTGCACCAACTGCTGGAAGAGATGCCCCCACAGAGACAAGAGGATCTCCTGAGGCAGGGGGTGCTCATTGCTCCTGGGTGTGGGGCCTTGCCAAGAGCTTCCGGCATGACTTGTTTAATAAAGAACATTGCCACCAGAGCCATCGTTTGGCAAGTTTAGCCTGGAATGGCAGCAAGCAGGAGTGTGCTGGCATGGGCAGGTGCTTCCCCAGTACCAGGGAGGATCAGAATGGGAAGAGGGGCTTGTCCTTCTCCCCAGTGTGGCTGGCTGGAAAGGTCAAAGTTTCCCCACATTTTCTAGGAAGGGTTGTCAGGATGGCTCCCAGGCTCTTGCCTCTCACCCCAGGTTGGTCATGCAAAGCTGGAGGCTGTGCAGAAGGGATATAGAGCAGCTCTGAGCTGGGGGTGACTGTCCAGCCACTGTACTCCTCCACAGACTGCTGGAAGCCCTCGGTGCCTGGCCTCATGTGCTGGCCCCGCAGAGTGCTCCCATGGGAACCCTGCGCACTCCCAAACTCCCTGGAGGACAAAGGGATCCAAGATACACCCACATCCCTTTACTGCACCCCATTAATTGCTGTGACCCCAGGGTGCTCTCCAAGCACGACCTCTCCCACGTCCCTGCCCTGAATCTTGTGTTCGGAGGGAGGGGCTGTCCTGTGTCCTAGGGCCCCCACAGCAGCTCCCACAAACATTATGGCAGACCATGGGGTTCCCAGACGCTCTGGGAGCTGGGGTTTGCTGGAAAACTACAACATTTTGTTCTGGTGAGAGGTAAGCCCGGGTGCTGGGGAGGGCTATATGGCCAAAACCCTCTCATGCCAATGCAAACATCATTTTGTTGCAAATAATTTAGCCCCTTTTTTTGCCAGTTTCCCTCTCTGTGACAGGTCCACAGCTTGGGGTTTGGTGCTTGTGGTCACTTAGTGAGGAGCCCGCCCTGCCTGCATCCTGCGGCAAAGCCTCAGGGCACCTCTGGGGGTGGGTGGGCACTGGACCCGTGGGGCAGGGACTGCGCCGTACTGGGTCCCCAGTGCCTGGTCCTATCCCTTCCATCCTCAGCCACCAGCTTGGGTCTCTCCTGCATCTTGAGCCATTTAAAGGACATCAGTCAAAGCAGGGTCACGGCTCCGCAGCCTCAGCCGCTTCCCACTCTGCCTCCCTCCCGCCTCGGCTGCTCTCGGCAGCCGAACAGAGCGGTAAATATGTGCAGCATTACATATGTATAATGGAGTGTAAATAACCCCAAAAAGTGCATTGTAAATAGACTCCAAGTTTATCCTTTATTAATGAGGCACTGAGTGCCCTGCTGTTTTAGAGCAGCGAGACTTTGATAATATCAAAACCTAAATTACACTTGTGTCTCTCATTCCCAGCAAACGACAGCATCATTTCAGGCCTCTTTGCCACTTGTATTTATTTATTCTGGTATTTATCTATCTCTCCCACCCAGCATGTGGGCCAGCTTGGAAGATGCCCCCTGCCCTCCATGTGGGAGGCAATGGCCCCCCTGAGACCAGCCCCCCATTCCTGGGGTCCTGGCACAGCCAAGGAGTCGGAATGTTGCCTTATGACCAAGGACTGCTCTGTGTGGCCAACGAGATGTGCCAGACCTAGGAAATGTGGGGTCAGGACCCACTTCTGTCAGGGTTTCAGACACCACCAGAGCCAGAAGTGCCCTCTTTCCAAGGACTGGGGGTCACCGGCAAAATTCTATGGTGCCTTTTGGATGCATTTGCTCCTGGGGACCCATTTGAGGGTACCATGCTAAAGGACATGTTCACCTTCTTTTCCATCAGGACCTGGAGGTGAAGAACCCCCATGCTCATCACTGGCAACTCACCAGCTTTTTTCTGAGGCTACTGGGGCAAGATCTCTCTGTGGGGATGTAATTTCTAACTGCCCCATGCCACTGACCTTGCAAAAGGGGGATTTGGGCTTCCTCTCTGCTTGCCTTGCCAGGGAGGCATTCCCAGGTGCTCCACTGCAGGCTTCTCATGAACTGTACCTTCTCATAAAGGGTATGGCTGGGTGACCTCTGAGCTGCTTTTCCGTGTCCAAAGGTGCTTCCCCATGTCAAAATCCAGTTCCCTGGGTTGAGGCCTCCAAAAGCACTGGCTCTGCTAGGTGAGGCTCTATTCTCTAGCAGTGTCCAAGCAGACCTCGAAAGACTGGAGAAGGTGCAAAGAAGAGTCTGAGAAATTACTTGGACACCTGGAAATGCTGCTGATCCTCTTAAGGTTTGCAGAAATGAAGATGAAGGTGACTTTCTCCAAATGCACAAGTGCCTTCTCCTGGAGTGCCCAGTGTTAAAGGGTGGGTGAGTTCAAGCGCTGAGGTATTCACATGGAGGGCTGGGGCTCAGCCCAGGACAACCTGGAACGGGAGAGAAGACCCTGTTCAAACTCTCCAGATACTTTGAATGGGGGTCCTCAAGGAAATGGTCATGGCCCATCAGTGGATATCTGCAGATCTTGCATGGAAGCTCTCTAGGAGGGTACCTGGCTCCAGATGAGTGGTCACATCCCAACTGGGAAGCTGATTAAGGCTTGCTGGGCACACCCTGTTGTTCCTGTGCAGTCACTGGGGGTTGGTGAGGCCACAGGTGGCTGTGGACCATGGTCAGACAAGCCATGGAGCATTCATACCCTGCCGGTGCCCTCAGACGCTATGGCTCCAGCAGGGTTGGGCTCCAGGAGGATGGATCCTGGCGGTCCACCAAGCCTTTGAGGCTGAAACCATCTTGCACTGTTTTCACCAGGTGTTCTAACAGCAAACTGTCCCTGTCACTGCAACAGGGATGCCTTCACACCCCGCAAATCTCACCTGACTGCAGAAGCTCCATCAGGGACCAGTTTTGACTGAGGTCGGTTCCTGTGTGCTCCACATCCTGTCTTATTCCCTGTGGAAAACTTGGGGCGGGGGCAGCACCCTGTTGCCCCATAGAGGTTGGTGCAGAATTGGTCCCTGACTCTTGTCTCACTAAGAGTATCCATGCTTCCATTATCATAGCCATGGGAGCAGGATGCTGGACACAGGGAGCATTGCCTGGGGTCGGCTCGGTTTGCAAATAGACCCTGTGTTTGCAGCCCGGGCCCTGGATGTATTTGAGGGGTTCAGGGGCTGATTCGGGGACTAGGAGGTGGATGAGAGGCTTGACATGACCCTGCAATCCATGCCTGCAGCCCAGGGAGCCAGCCATATCCTCGGCTGCATCACAAGAGGTGTGACTGACAGGTCAGGGGATTCTGTCCCTCTAGTATATCCAGTGATTCCCATCTGGAATACTGCATCCAGCTCTGGGGTCCTCAGCACAGGAAGGATGTGGACCTGATGGAACAAGTCCAGAGGAGGCCATTAAGACGCTCAGGGTGCTGGAGCACCTCTCCTATGAAGACAGTCTGAGACGGCTGAGGTTGTTTAGCCTGGAGAAGAGAAGGCTCCAGGGAAGCTTCACTGGATACAGGGGCTGCAAGAGCCTCGGGAGGGACTTGTTACAAGGGCATGTAGTGATAGGACAAGGGAGAATAGTTTAAACTGACAGAGAGCAGGTTTAGATCAGATATTAGGGAGAAATTCTTTACTGTGAGAGTGGTGAGGCACTGGCACAGGCTGCCAGAGAAGTTGTGGATGCCCCATCCCTGTAAGTGTTCAAGGCCAGGTTGGCCAAATGGCTGCCTTGGACCCATGAACGCTGCTCACAGTAATAACTGCCAGGACACAAGTCGCCCAGAGGGAGAAGACTGCACCCTCAAAATTAGGAACCCCCCCAAATGGTGAAACACCCTCCCCTGTTTTGGCATAGCAGAGAAATCTTTCAGCACCATCCCAGGACATCTTCTGCCTGGGAAGGGGGATTTCATTCAGGAATGGGTCCTCTTGCTGCCTTCTTTTGTTTCTCCTTTGCCTGGTGGTGTCAGAAGTCTCCCAGGGAAGAGAAAAAGGACACAGAGGCAGTGTAGGTGTGCCCATTCCAAGTGTCACAGCCCCAGGGACATTTTTGTGCTATGGTAAAACTGGCTACCTCCTGGCTGAAAGTCATCCCTCAGCAGGGCCTCCCCAGGCTGAGACCAGAGCTCTCATCTCCTTGACGTGCAGAGCCAGCTCCAGCCTGCAGTTCTCACGGACTCTGGTCAACAGTCTTTTTGCAGGTAAAAAACTAAAATGGGTGATTCTTTTTCTGTTCTGGGTAACAGACACTCAGCTGAAACCCAGCACTTCAGAGGGGTGGAGAACAGTGATTCGTTTTTTTGAAAGCCTTAAATATTTATTTCCTCAGCATCAACCATCCCCACCCAACCTCAGGGAAAAAAATACATATAATGAAAAATTTTAACAGTTTGTGGGGGGAAAGTGTTTGTTACCCTATGAGAAATATAATAATTCTGTAGGGATGCCTGCAGGTCCGTGGCTGGTGCTCTGCAGGTCTCCACAGTGGCTGCAGGGTGCCACGGCTGGTCCGGGCTGGGTGGCCGGAGTGAGGGTGCCCAGCGGAGGGTGCACACCAGCAGATGGCACTCCCAGAATTTATTGCTACAGCAAGCTGCCTCTCGGAGAGCAGTCATGTAGGAGATGTCCTATTATATGGACAGTTGACTTTAATAGTCATTGTGTGCTTAAAGCACAGCAAAACAACAGTGGGGAAAAAAAAATCCCCACTCCACTTGGATGGCCCTTTTCCCCCCAGCCCTGCTAGTCTATTTGTACAGTAAATTAAAAATATGAATCACTTCTCTCTACTGCCTCCCCAAACACTCATCCTGTCAGGCTCTGTGTTGTCTTCATTTGTATTACCTTAATTTAATGTTAATTATGTTCTTCATTTACAAAGAACAAGCATTTACACTCCCTGTCTGGGGATTTTCCACACTCGCGGTCTCCGCAGACGGGGAGGAAGGGGAGCGGCGGAGGCAGCGGTGCCGGGGAGGAGCTGTTACAGGGCCGTGGGAACGGGGGGGCGGGGTGCCCCCCCCGAGCGGGCCGGTAACGATGAGCGCTATTGCCTTTCGATTTATGAAACCGTATCGCTGCCTGTGCCTAACCCCCCCCCAATAAATCCTTTTTAAAAGGTCCTCGGCCAATGGAGGGCAGTGATTTATGGCAGGGAGGTTTGGTGGCAGGGTTTGCTGCCGGGGGGTTGGGGATGTCACAGGGTTGGGAGCCTGACCACTGCTGGGCAGTCCTAAGAAAATTTCCTGCACACCTTTTCCGTGATGTCTGCAGACTGGTTGGATGATGCCGGTCATGGGATGACTGCAAATCCCCGCTCCATGCCTCAGTTTCCCCATCAGCACCTGGAGATAACAATCCGCCTCCCAGCTCTACCTGTCCTCAGTGCTCACTGGTGAGCCAAATTTTGGGGAGCACTTACAGAAATGACTTACAGGGGTGTGTGTGTGCAGGAGTGTGTTCGTGTGCACACACAGAAAGGACCCAGATCTCTAAAAACACCTCACACCTCTCCCCAAACCTGACTTTCCCATGCACAGAGCCTGTGACTGGAACAAGGAAGGACAGAAGAGAAGAAAAAGAAGAAAAACAATGAAAGAAAGAGTCGTGAGCTTTCCTGGGCTATGGGACGCATGTTCCTCTTCACAGCCTGCCCTCGACCATCCCTGGGACTGGGGACATGGGGGTGAAGGCTCTGTGCAGCCACATTTTCAAACCTTGAGCCCCGTCTGCACTCAGCAGGGTTTGAGCCCTGCCCACACCTGCTTGTGCCCTGCCATTGCCTGTTCTTCTAGCACCGTGTCCAGCCACAGGTCAGGAACATCAGGAGCTTTTCCCAGGCAACCTGAGGATGGGATGTGAGCAGGGGAAGCAGCATCTTTGGCCCCGTTTGTGTAAGAGCTCCTGGAGCCACATTTCGCAGTGCAAATCAGGGTTGTACCAGTACATTGTGGGAGGTGGGTAGATCTGACTGAGATGCCCATCCCCAAATCCTCAAAAACACAACAAAAAGATAATCAAAGAAAATAAAAAAGCAGCCCACCAAGCCTTCCTGCTCTGTATGACACAGGAACCCCAGAAAAGTAGAGAAAACAAACTCCCACTGCCAGGAAAACCCAAGATACCACACACCTGCTCCTCCCAATCACCACCACCCATGTCCACGGCAACAGCCACGCATTCTGGGGTGGGGACCTGAGCCCCCTTGCCACTGAATGTCCTCAGGACCTGGGCAGGTGCCCTCACTGGTTGCTTAGGGGTGACACCTGAGGTTTGACCCTCTAGACTTGTGCCACGAGTCCGTCTTGCAGCTGCAGAGCCCTGTCCCAAACCCCTGTTTGTGGGGGGTGCAGCCCTACAGCCCATCCCACACCCCATTCCTGCCCTTGCCCAGCCGTGGAGCAACCCCACCGCAGGGTTTCCTTCCCCCTACCCCATCCTTCTGCCACGTAGATTTGAGGCCACTCACTTCATGACAGAAGCGGCTCAACCACTCCCCGTGGGACGAACACGCCCCCGGCTCCAGGGGGATGACAAGCTCTTCCATCCTCCACTGGCCATGCCTGCGCCCTCCCCACGTGCTCCCGTGTGCTCTCCCTTATTAACAATGACCTTTCCACCGTGCTCACCGCTGATTCCCCAGTCCCAAATATCTTTTAAATGGGTTTCAGGAGCTGATGCGAGCTCCGTTAAAAGGCCACCGCGTCGCACCCGCCCCGCCCCGCGCCCTCCCGCGCCGCGGCCCCCCCGTCCCCACGCGGTGCCACCCGCACACACGCACACACTCTCACACTAACATTTTAATTAATGACAACCACTTTTTTTTTTTTTCCCCCTCCCCTCATAAGCACTTTAATTGGTGTTCGCAGCCCGGCTGATCCCCACAGCCATGCAAATATTAGGTTGACGGATGTGGTCTGTCGCCAGTGCTCCCTCAACGGGTCTGCCTGTCAGCTCGCCGATGATGACATTAACACGGGAAGAAAGTGATGACAAATGCCCGTTATCAGGGAACGAGGCCTGTGACAAATCGCACGGCGCCTCGCGAGCAGCCCCATTACGCTGTAATAAAAAAAGATGGATGGCTCAGCGCACCGGGGCCCCGCGCTAATGCGATTTCGCCTGGTCTCTCCGGGTTCTAATTAAGGCAGAAAACGGAGAATGAACAGGAGTCCCTGGTGCCCGGCTCCCACTTAGTCCCCCCCTCAAACGCCCCGCGGTGATGGGCACTCGCCCTCAGGGACGATGTCCCCCAGCTGCCCTGGTGCCCCCGAGCCTTGGGAGAGGGCTTTGGTGGGGGTGCAGATGGACAAGAAGTGCAGAGGTCTGGGGGCTGTGCAGGGGTGGGGGCTGGGGGATCCCTCAGCCCGCGCCTGCCCATCTTGCCTCTGCCAGGTGGGCTCAAGGTCCCTCCATCCAGGGCGAAGGGAGGAGGGGGGACACGGCCACCGTCAAATGCGTCACTCGGAGACAAATGTCACCTCCACCATCTGCTGCAGCATGCGAAGTGGCGGGGGGAACGCTGTGCGGCAGAGAGGGGACGGGCGGGACTGTCACCCTGGGAAAAGGCTCAGCCGCTGTGGAGCAGGGACACCAGCACTGACCACCGGGTCCCCTGGGGACAGAGGGGGGGTGGCCATTGACGGGGCTGAACAGGAGTCCATGGGATGCTCAAGGGAAGCAGCGACTTGCTTTGGGACAGGAGTGGGAGAAGGCATCTGTGGGGGGGGTTCAGTCCCCTCCAGGAGTTCTGTGTGTCCATGCCCACTGAGCACACCGATGGCTGTGCCCTTGGTGGCAAGGACATCACCACAGCTGCCAGTGAGGTGGGAGCTGGGCCCCTCCAGCACCTGCTGGGGGAAGGAGGAGTCAGCCCCTGCCACGGGTACACAGCAGGGATAAACATCCCACAGCCCGGATGGGGTGCCCAGACTGTGCAGGCAGGCACTTTCCCCACTGTCCCCACATCTCCCCACTGCCACCCAGCTGCTTGCACATCCCTCACCCCCTCCCAGCTCCCCAGCAAGCAGGTGGGTCAGGTGTCACTCTCCACCTCTGCCCACCCCACACCCCCAGCCTCTTTGGGTGTTTTCACTGGGAGAAAATGATGTGCAAGTGACAACTCATGGCCCGTCTTCTCCCTGCAGATCTGAAGAGCACTCACAGATGTGAGCCAGACTTGTGGGGTGTCTCAATGGGCTGTGGAGACCCCCAACAGTGCCTCCAGTCCAGCTCCTGAGAGAGGAGCAGTGGCAAGTCTGCAATGCAGGGAAAGTCTGGGCAACCCCCAGCCCTCACCAGATGATGATGGTGCCAAGGGGATGCAGCCCCACACACACTCTACACCCCACAGGACAGCACAGAGCAGCATCTCCTGCTGCAGGTTCTGGCCAGATCCAGCATGTATTTACCTCATGCCAGGCAGTCTGTAGGCTCAGCTTCTCCATTTCTTTGGCTTTGTCAGGTACACCTTAATAATTCCAGGCAGGACACAGCAAGCCATGGGGAGCAAGTGGCACAGGGACCTGCCAGGGAATGTCATTGTCCTTGGATGATGGAGGAGGCTTGGACATGAGCTACTCCCTGCCTGGGAACCACACTGTGCTGCTCTAAACATGCTTTTGAAAGTACTTTTCCTTTTCAGTGGAGAGCTGGGTTTCTTCAGGAAGGATCCCTGAATTATTCCTGTCATGTCCTGGGGGATTTATTGGTCATTTCAGGAAGTTTTTTAAGGCTCACACTTATTTACAGCTCCCTATGCTCCTTTCACCTGCCCAGACCTTCAAAGGGTCTTTGACAAACTTGAAATACTGCTGGAGCAAATCTGATCCCAAATGGCAACCACTGCCAGTGGGAGCATCCCACCTCTGTTGCAAAAGCTGCTAATCTGAAGCCAGACTCACGTATCTGTTGCTCATCAACTTTTGTATCCCAGACCTAATTTTAGACCTATTCAGAGTGAGAGCTGAGCCAAGTCTTCTGACAGATTCTTCCAGATGAAACTCAGCCTCTGGTGCTGCCTAGCAGCCTAGATTAAACCTGCTCTCCTGAATCCAGCAGCAAAAGTAAGTGCAGAGGCCATGGAAATGATTTTAAACAAATCACCTTTGCTGAGAGCCAGCTGGGAATGCACCAAGTTCTTGTTTTTGCAGCAGGTTCAACCAGGGGACTTGCTTCCCCAGCTGGGATGAGCTCTGGATGCTGCACCTGGACCTGTCAGTGGCCAGTGCTCAAGGGTGATGCTTAAGCACTGGCCTCAAGCTGCTGCTGCCTGAACCCAGCTTAGCCCCAAGAAGAACCCTAAAAAAGATAAATCACCCCCATAAGACTGCAAAAACAACCTGCAATGGGGTCATGTGGAGGACTTGACAAACTTGTTGGGGAGGGGTTGTTTAGAAGGATGGGAGCTCTTCCTGCAGCCTTGCAAAGTTAATAACACTCCTTGGCTGAGAAATGGGAGCAGAAACATGTTACCTGTTGGAAAGCACAAGTGTCAGTCTCGACACCAGCACACCCCTCAGTTCGTGACCAGCAGCAGGAGCCTGTCAGGACTGTGACAGATCCATTGCACCTGTGGGATGGCCAGGCAGTGCCAGGAGAGGCTCGCAGAGCCCTGCCTGCCCAGCCAGAGGGTTGGCAGCCTGCACACCTCAGCCCTTGGCTGTACTGTCCACCAAAAATGAGCCCTTCCCAGCACAGGCAGGCAAGCAGATATAGCTTATCCCTGGGGAAGTCCTAATGCCTTACTCGGGTATGTTTTGCTGTTCTCCCCCTTCCTAAGCAGAGACCAAAGGCATGGTGCCAACAAAAATGTTCTCCCTTGGTGCTGGACAGAGGGGGGCTCAGTGTGTGGCCAGGAGTGGCCTGGGTGTCTTTCACTGCACCCCCAAGGGCTCCCCTCAACCCACTCGGACCACCTAGGCTGGCAGGTCTGGCTGGCATCATCCTAAGATAGGGAGCAGCTGCTTGGTGGGTACATGAACATCCAGGTTTACAGCCATGCTGAGGTCCCACCTCAGCAGTTGGTGCAGGCAGGGATTGGGGTGGCAGCTGATACAGCTGTCCCCAAAGCTCAGCTCCCATAGCCTGGCTGCATGCTGGGCTGGTTATCCACTCCAGCTGGGAAAACAAATGAGGATTATTGCCAAAACACACAGAGAGTGTGCTGAGATGGAGCTGAGTGACACAGGGCCCATGTGCACTGGGGGTCTGGGACCCGGAGGTGAACCTGTCTTGAGGGCACAGGAGGGGTGTACCCCCCACAGGAGATTTCTGCACCCTAAGGCTCAAGGATCAAACAGAAGGTGAGAGCAGCTGACCAAAGGGGACATCTCAGGCCACCTACTGTGGCATTGCCCTCTGCTGTACCTGTGTCAGGTCCTCCTGGTTCCTCACACCAAGTCCTGGGCAGGAGATGGGCTCAGACACCTGGTGCCCTCCCTGGCTCTGCTGTTGATGTTCATGAAACCATCAGTCGGTGTGTGCCTCAGTTTCCCACTAACAAGGAGCCACCTCTCCAGGTGTTATACCACTGACCCAGAAAATCCTAAAACAGAAGGAGAGCATGGTCAGAAAGAGCTCAGGGGGCAGGGTGGAGGGGGTATGCTGGGACCTACACCTGCTCTGCCCCTGCTGTTCACTGCTGTGGGCAGCTGTGCCATCAGAACTGGGCTCCTCAATACCCCCTGCTCTGCATCCCCCCTCCCTGACCCATACCAGCCACTTCACTTTTGCTGTAGCTCCACTGACCTGCCATTAGTTATAATGCCTGAGCCCCAGCAGGAGGTCAGCACAGGCTGGCCCAGACATAAATCAGCTCCCATGGGCAAGGAGACTTGGGGATGGCAGTGACAAGTGCCCACCACGCGCTGCAGGAACCCCCTACCTTGGCCCTGGGATGCTTCCCAGGGATGGAGGCCTTACCCCCATCAAATCCAACCAGGCTCCCTGGGGACCTTGCTGTCCCACCAGCAGGTCCTCGGGGTGATGAGAAGCACTGTGCCGCAGGGAGGGGACAAGGGACTGTGCCACAGAGAGAAGCTACATGGCTCCCCAGAATGAAACCGCGGGGCTGAGACCCTAAAAACCCAGACAGGGGATTGAGGGCCAGCTCAGGAGGTGTCCACCACAGAGCTGGGCACCCACAGGGGTGGTGTGTCTGAGGGGTGACACCACGGGGCTGAGGGGACAGTCCTGCTGCCCTGCTGGGGGAGGATCTGGGTGAAGCGGTGTCTCTCTCCCGCCATGGAGCTCTCTGAGCTGAGCTACCCAGTCCAGCCAAGCCCAGTCCAGTCCAGTCTAGTCCAGCCCAGTCCAGCCTCCTCCTGCCTGCCCGTGCTGCCATCCCCAGTCCTCCAGCTCCCTCTGCTGCCGGCGAGGACGGCGGCTGCCCGAGCCGGCCGGAGCAGCATCTTAGCTGCCCTGGTCCCCAGCAAGGTCTTCAACCACGGACGACAGGGCACCTACACCAGCCATCTCCCACACGCCCCCCGGTCCGCTCACCTGGAGAAGGGGTGCGGGCAGAGGACAGCACGCTGCGGGAGACATGGGACACCCAGCCCCAAGCAGCCCCCGTTGTAGATGGACAGCCTTGCCAGAACCAGTGGGTGGCTGTAGACCCTGGAGACCCCATGGAGGGATGGACTGTGACAAGATCTCAGCCTCAGTACTAGACACCAGGGACACCACGCTGAGACTGCAGCTCCAAAGTGCAGGCATTTGCAAACCGGTCCTTTCAGCTTAGGTGATTTCTTTTCTTTTCTCTGGGTAGACACGTGTGTTCATGCCACGCACACTGCAAGTGTCAGGAGCTGCTCGGCAGCCAGTCTGTTTCTTTTTAAAACTTGACACAAGCAGGTAAATTATCCCCAAGTAACACATTCACCACGAGAGGAGAAATGTCGGTGCTGCTGCCGCCACCGAAGCAGGAGCTCCTGCCTCCCATTCCCCACGGTGACGGGGAGCCTGAGTTATGGCCCTGTTGGAGAGACAGCGGGTTTGTAAATGCCTCTGTTTGTGCTGTTTTCCAGCCCAACCAGAGCCCATTGATCACCGGGACAGGAGCGAAGCCAGCAAAGAGAAGCAGGAGCTGGAATGGTGGAGACACGCAGCCGGAGCCATGCCAGGAGCTGATCACATGCAGGGATGCTCGGATCCGGCCCTCTGCATTCTTCTGCCTCTGTGAGATCCCTCGTCTAAGGACACAGACTGCTTCTTTCACCCCTTGAACAAGCTCATTTGCTCGGCCAGCAGCTGCAAAAGGATTTAAGTCAGGAGTCCATGGCACTACGGGGGAAGGTCCCTATGCCACCGTGGTGCAAGCACAGAGCCTTCTGGCACATATATTTGGTGTGAAACAAGGCTGTTTTGGGGATAAGGACTGAGCCTTTGCTTGGCCACAACTCACAGCCACTAAATGCTACCAAGGATTCTCAAAGAACTGGGATGTTATTTGCACCCAGCGAAAAACAGACCCTGCCCAAAGGAAAAACAGCCTCAGGAAACGCAAGGAGGGAAACTGAGGCACAGAGTGCCTTTTGTGGTGTGCAGAGACATCCTGGGTTTCAGCTAGGGCCTCAGTATGGGGGAATCCTTTTACAACCCCAAGCACTTCGCAGTGCTGAGATTTAACCTGAACAGCTACAAACTGCTCTGAGTGAATTTCCCCCAGGCAGGCGAAGGAGGAGCCCTGTGCCGTGTCTGACATGGACCTGAGCACCCTGGGGACCCACAGCTCCCACACTGCAGCAGCCATGCAGCACCTTCCCTGCCGTGAGTGAACCCCAGGACAGGGCAGGCATGGGAGTCATGTTGGAGATAGCTGCCCCCAAAACACGTTCCCCAGAAGGGGGTGACGTGACACCAACACAGCCGGGCACATGAGAGCTGGTGTGATTTAGGCACGTGGTTGCCGCCCTATGGCTAAGGCACTTGCTGGCTCCCTGAGCCATGCACAGAGTTGGGCTGCTTCGCACAGAAGTTAGGGATGGCCAAGGGGCTGTGTAGAATCAGGACACTCTGCTCATGAGATCCTTCCAGGCAGGCTGCTTCCTACAGCCCAGACAGGGAAACTGAGGCAGGGAGGGCTGCTGGGACTCAGGGAGCAAGGGAAGGCGGCAGTAGGCCTGTCCCAGCTGCACCATCACTGCTGAGCCACAGGGAAATTCCCTTGTCTACCAAGCATGGAGCCCTTGTGCAGACCACTCCCGTGGGACTGGGGTCACAATCCCTTCAGCAGACGGGGGGGATGATCCTGAGAGGGCACTGACTCCTGGCTTTGCTCCTGCAGACACAGGCTCAAGCAGACCACAAGACACTACCTTGGTATCCTCTACAGGACATGGCCCAGCGTCCTGCCATGTATCCATGGCATGTTCCCATCAGGGCAGCTCTGCCATGACCCAGCTGGACCTTACTCCAGACAGAGGAAACAGTGCTGGAAACAGGGACTGACTGACACAGACCACCACACCGGGGTCTGGTGCATGCCCTGCTGCATTCCTTGCTCCTGTTGCCCACTGGCTGCCCAGGTGGGGTTCTCCCTCTGCACCCACTGGCCCTGAGGATGCCCTGCAGGGTGCTCTGCCCTCCAGACCTTCTCCAGCCAGGCTTCCTCAGCTACACCCCAGCAGCCCTCCCCTCACGCTCCGCACCACACCGACGTCACCCCAGCCATTAATAGCACTTGGTTAATTAATTTGATGGGAACAGCAGGGACCACACTTTGCATTTAGTGAACTTCCGAGAACTTCCAACCTCATCTTCATAATTGGCCTCATAAATTCGAAGAAAGAGAGAAATCAGCAAAGCCAGAGAAGCGCGGGAGGCAGGAGAGGCCCTGCACGCGGGAGGGCGGGCGAGTGCGTGAGAAGTGACTCTATTTGGTGTCCTTATTTAATTTTATTGCACAGATCCATCTTCGCCCGCCCCCTCCCTGCCTAGCCCTCTCTCTCCCGCTCTCCCTGCTGAGTTCACCTAATCATGATAAATTCATATTCGTTTCCCTGCCTGCTCCGACGGGGGGAGAGCAGCTCCCCTACATTCACCCAGCCATGCTGCCATTAGCAAATATTTACTCATGAATACAAAGTGCCAGAGTTAGAGGCCAAACTACCCTCCCTGCACCCCTTTTCCCCCAGTCCCCTCCCATCCCTGCGGCAGGATAAGCAAGACAGCTAAGGATGGGTGTCCTTCCCAGAGGGTGGGGAGCAGGGTGGAAAGAGCTGCCTAATGCCCAGAGCTTTTTCTTTTGCCAGAGTTTTTCTTTTGCCAGAGTTTTTCTTCCTTTTCAATGACGGAGGCAGAGAGATGCTTGTTGGGGGGACAGGAATTGCCTGAGACCCCAATCTGGACTCACCTTCAGGGTGCAGGGATGGCAGGGTGGGAGCAAGGGGCTCTGTGGCAGAAGCTGAGGGCCTGTCCCAGCTCCACAACTTTCAACTCAGTCTCTAAGTGCTGCTGCATTTTGCTTTATTTTTAATTTTCAGGATGATCAGATTCACAGCCAGGGAGAGCAGGAGGGGTTTGTGCTGGGGAGGGGAGAATAGCTGAAGCCCCTTCCTGGGAAGCAGAAACCAGGCACGACCTCATTAGAGATGCCTAAAACCATGTTTGCTCTCCCTGCCTGCACCCATCCTGGGAACTCAGCACCCACCTCTTCCCAGACACCCCAGGAGCCCCATCCCTTGTTCCTTCTTCCCAAGTGTGGCATCCCGTGGTTTAGAAGAGGCAGGAGGTGTGCTGAGATAAGGGGGTGGTCAGGCCCTGCCCTGCTGCAAGGGCAGGGATTAGAGGTGTAAAAAGGAGCAGGTATGGGGCAGCTCTGTCCCCTCTGCCCAGGGCAGGGCTGACTCACAGCAGGCAGCACAGCCCAGCCCCTCATGTTTCTCCCCTTGCCCCAGGATGAGGGAGAAGCTGGAGCCCTTCAGCATCCAGAAATGTCACCCCCAGCTGTTCTGGACAAGCTCCTTGTCGTGCTCCTTCACCTCCTGCCCCTTTCAACCCCCACAGCCACACCCAGGGGAAACGGTCCTTTATCCATCCATGGCCCACCTGGCTGCAGTTAGCCACAGGAGGGCCCTCTGCCCCCTCCAAAGAGCCTGGGCAGGGATTTGTGGGGTGGGAGGGGACAGACAGACATCAGGCTCGTTCCTTCATAGAGCAGGGGACTGGTGGGATTTCTGCCCCAGTGGCCTCCACATGACACATATGTACTAGGGCCACTCTCCCTGACATTTCCCAAGGGGATGGGCACAAAGTCTTGCTCCTGAGAAGCCCGGACACCACACATCCCCATGTCCGGCCTCTCCCTAGGTAAAAGCAGGACAAACAGCAGGGTCAGGCGCTGCTGCAGCACCCCTTTGGTACCTGGGTGTGAACTGTGGCCCTGGAGGAGGGGGTGACAAACGGGAAGGAGTGGGGGGCCAGCAGTGCCATATATCCCATGCCACTAGTGATGTCTTCAGCATGTGCCCCCACTGAGAGAGGCAGCCCCAGCCCTCCAGGAACAGCTTGTCCTGGCATCTAGAGCTGGAGGCAAATCTGTGCTCATCAAGGAACAAAGCTGAGCTACACTGAGCTCCCTGCCTCAGCCCAGGCAGAAAAAGGCCCATGGCCTGTCAGACATAAGGCAGCCTCCCCATCTAACCTCCTGTGGGACAGGACTATCCCCAGCCCTGGACAAGGCCATGTGGTGCTGCCCAGCCAAACTGGCTGACTGTAAGGCTGGGGACCCCCTCCCCTGAGCAGTGGTCCCTGGGCTGCACAGGCCTCCTGGGGTCAAAGAATTCTGCCTGGACCTGAGAGGCCCCTGGTCTAAAGCTGCCTCCCCTCTGCTCTTGGATAACCTGGACAAAATTCTCACTGACTTTGCCTCAGCAACCCCTGTCCTTCTCCAGCTTCTCCATCTCCCTTTTGAGCCAATCATTCCCGCTGCTCATCTCAATGTGCACCCTTGGCTTCCAGGATGTTGATTCCCCTTGGATAACCAAAGCACTTCCACGCTCAGGAGTCCAAGCTGTGTTCCAGGCAAAGAACAGGAGACAGAACAGCAGCCAACTCCCACCTGCCCTACTGCTTGTGATAAATAAGAAAAAGCTGGTAGCAATCCTTTCGTGACCCTACACCTGAAGAAAGAGCTCAACCCAAGGCTCAGAGCTCAAGAATAGCTCCTTTCTCTGGGAACAGCCAATCCCAGCCCAGCCACATGGCCAGCTGGATGCCAGGACAGAGGATGGTTTGGGAGGATGGTGGCCAGCAACTCCCTGCCCTGAGAGCCAGAAGTGCTGGTCCAAAAGTTGTGACAGTCTCCACTGCACGTTCTCCACCTCCACTGAAACCAGGGAAATGGGCCAGCACAAGAGGAGCTCCTGGTAAGCCACAGGAGAAAGTCCCAACAGCTGCAGTGCAGAGAGCAAAAAGACAGAGATACCGAGGGAAAAGAGAGAAGGGATTTATTTATTACACTTCAAATTGCAAAGCACCAAGACATGCCAAAAGACTTCAATTTCCCTCAGGTGTCCAGCAGAAAGGCTGGGCTGAAAAATGCCATTTCTGGGGTCTGGGTCACCCCAGCAAAGCCACAGGAACTGTGCAAACCCACCTGGTTTGTGCTTGCCCTAGCAGCAAACATGCAGCTTTGTCACTGTACGTGATGGGGCCACATCTCCCAGAAGGGAGTAGGAGCCCCAGGGTCCTGGCACAGAGATGCCCACCATGGCACCTCTGCCAGGAGCAACCACTGCAATACCTGTAACAGACAGAGCACTCAACGGCTCTGGGAAATTCATCTCCACAATATAAAACAGTCCAGGTTTCCTGAGAAATAAAATTCACTCCCATGGAACTGGTGGGACCAGCCACATGCACATGCATATACAAACACACACACACTTTCCCTGATGAAAGACCAGATGACTCCATGGCTTCCACAAAAAAAAAAAAAAAAAGGAAAAAGTTTTGCTTTGCCCAAATTAGAACCTAACTATCTCTTTGTGTTCCTCTCTGTCTCCATGCCTCCTACACACAGACACACAGCCCTGCTGGGTTACATTCAGTGCCATTACATTCAAATCCTTCCTGAGCACAGCTCCTCAAGCTGTGAGCTCTGGTCCTCTCCTGCACCGAGAGGAAAGGACCTCTTGGGCCAGACCAGAGCTCTGAGTGAATCTGGAGGATCCTCAGCACACAAGGCTGGGAGCAAGCAGGCACATCACCTCAGGTCCCTACATCTATTTCAAGGCTTATCTGGCACCGGGGAAAGCTGGTGGCAGTCACAGCAGCCTGGCCCTGTGCAGTGGGACCCACCAAGGGACACATCAGCTCAGACAGGACACAGCAGCAGCACAGGTTAACCCCTTGTGACTCCTGCAGTAGCAGCTTCCAGCAGCAGTGAGAAGGGGGAAGGCCTGTCACAGAGCCAAGCTAGACCCCTGTTACCTTCATTCGCAGCTCAGGACAGAAATTTTGGAGTGTCAGTGCTCAGACACAGAGGAAGACGTATCCCAGCTCCCAAGCACTGTCAGGGGCTGGATCATGAGGTTCTGCAGCCCAGTCTTCCAAAGCTGGGGACAGCAGGGCCAGGGTAGCTGATGGGCAGTGATCCCTTTTGGTAGCTGCACCAAGACAGCACTTCCAGTGTGGTTCCAGTCCACAGCCTCTGCTGAGGAAGCCACAGAGCTCTGCCCAGCAGCTGGGCCTCACTCTTGCAAGGAGCCCCAGTTTGCTGGGATATGTCCCTCAGCCTCACAGAGCGGCACTGGGGAAATCAGATCCTTCAAAACAGCAGCACAGCAGTGAGCCCAAGGTGACAACCAGGCGTCACCAGTCCCGTTCTGAGGGCTCCCGGTACGGCAGCCCCAGCTGAATGAAGACATCTCTCTCGGTGGGAGTGGGCAGAGTATGGCCAGACGACACCTTGGCCCCGCCAGGGCCTCGCACCACGGCCGAGCTGAGCGCGTGCTCCGACAGGCTCATGCCCTTGGTCTTGGCCAGGGCGCGCATGGAGCGGTTGAAGTGAGCCGAGCCCGTGAAGTAGAGCAGGGCACAGGCGAACTCCCGGTACGGCACCACGATGATGTCGAGCCGGCGGTGACGCTGCGCTGGCCCCGGCAGGCGGCACACGCCCAGGTACTTCTTCTGATCACCATTGTCCTCCTGACTCACCAGGTCATCTGTAAGGAAGCCTGGGGAGAGAGAATAGGCCAAGAGGAGCTGCATGGTAGGGACTGACACCTCCATACTGAACTCCCCACTGCCCAGAGAGCAGCAGAGATGTCTCATAACGTGCTGTGGGACCCCAGGGATAACATGCTGAGCTGCAGCAATATTCCCTCCTTAACACTACAGCTGAGCCAGGTCCAGGGGCAGTAATTTTAAGGACTAACAAGATGTCCCATCCTTGTGAAAAGTGATCACCCATCCTTCAATGAATGCCATCCACCTCACTGCCTCCTCGCCTTGGCCATTCTAAGAGCAGCTTCCCCACCCTCTTACCGCTCCTGCGGAGGCTGTCGAGCAGCTTGTTGAACACCCCACGGTGAGACTGCCCATCCGGGTGAGTGACCAGCACATCCACGTCTCCACAGGTGGCCTTCCCCCGACGGTAGGAGCCACAGGCCACACACACCAGGCCAGGCTTCAGGGCCAGGGCAGCTTGTCTGACCTTCAAGAAAGAGGGATGAGGAGTCAGAGACCAGCCTCTTCATGCCCTTTCCATCAAGGCAGCAAAGGACCTTGTGCCTGCCTTGAGACCCGTCCTACATCTCCAGAGTCTCCATACACTTGGCAGGCACGGCACACTGCCCGACCAAGAAGGCTAGCCTGCTGTCAGGGGAGGAGTGAGCCAGGGTGGCCTCCACCCAGTCCTGCAAACACCCAGCAGATCACTGGCCACACTATCCAGTGATTGACCACCAGCTCTTGGGAGCACTGGGTAGGGACAAGCAGGAAAATGCAGCACTGCTGAAGGGGCCAAGTACTGCAAAGCTTTCAGAGTCTTCAGTTTCTGAGACGGAGAGATGTAAGAAGTTTTTCAACTGCCCTACGGGCACAAGGCTCACCAGCTCTGCCCACAAAGGGCATCAGTTCAACAGGTGATGGTCACAGGTCCTGTTTCAAAAACAGGGATGGGCTCATGAAATCTCCCCAGCAGGACCCAACACAGCAGAAAATCCTGACTACCCCTTGGAGTTCACTCCTGCCAGGACTTCTGCCTCTGCAGGCGAGCTAGGCTTCCTGACCCAGAAAAAGCACAATTGTCCCAGCATTTTAGACCAAATGGATGCCAACATGCTGCTGCCAGGAATCAAACACATAATCAGAACTTCCCCTGTTACAGTCTTCTCCAGGCTGGACCCCAGCTCCCATTTTGTGCAGACAGTGCTAATTCTGATGGCTTCATTCATTACATGTTTAAGAAAGGCTCCCAAGTCCTTGGACAGGCCTAAAGTATTCTTAGTCTGATTGTGCCAATCACCCTGCTGGCAGCAAATAATGAGGGGCTCAGCAATTCCCAGTGATGAGGCCATCACAGAGGCTGGGGTTCAGCAAGGCAGTGTCTGTGCCCACAGCCCCTTGTCACTCTTGGGGATCATCCTTCATTAGCAAGAGATAAACCCATTAACCTTTGCCCCAAAGGTGCTCCAAGAAGCCACAAGCCTTTCACATGCGGAGCAAGCCCTCCTCTGGTGTTCTTGTCCCCCTTCTGGCTTTAAATGAAGATTTCTAGAAAACTCCCGGCCCCACCCGAGAGCCTAAAAGCTCCTCAGATCTCACTGTGACAGGCAGCACAGACAGTGACTAATCCCTCATTCTCTCTCCTGGGCCTGGATCAGAGGTGTGTGCGTGTGTATGGAGGGGAGCACAGTAATCCCATCAAGATAACAATAGACCCACTCCCAAGAGCCAGCTACTCAGCCCAGCCTGCCTGGGAAAGGGACCACTCACCACCAAAATGGCTAATCCGGCACAGCGGACTGACACCCCAGCAGGAGCCTGGCAGGAGGGTATTCTTTGTGGCCAGGCCCTGTGGCCGAGTGACAGGGTCACACTGGCTGCTGCTTCCATGGTGACTGAAGAGTACAGGGGTAGCAATGACAGTGTGTCCTCCAAGCTCTCTGCTCACATTAGGGTACACTGGCTTAGCACCCCATAGTCATGGAGTGCCAAGGGATCCTAGAGCAAGCAGCACTCGTTTGCAGCCTGGATCCCCTTTGCTTCCAGCAAGACATCCACCCTCTGTCCTCTCACTGACAACTAGATCACGGGGTGCTCACAGCTTCCTTTGGAAAAGAAGCACCAGGGAGACCTCAGCTGAAAGCAGACATTCCAGACATGATGAGAAGCAGGAAAGCAGAGCTGGGAACCTGTTTATCCCACCATGCCACATGCAGCCTTTTTCAAAGCAGTGTGTACAACTGACTCCTCTGAAGTACCCTCCTCCTTGCCAGGCACTCACACTGAACTTTCTTATGGGGCAAGGTAGGTGCCTTTGTGTGCCCAAGCCCAAAAAGAGTCCCGCAAGCACTGACCCCACTCAGAGGAGAGGCTGAAGAGCTCAGCTATAACACAAGGGGCATTTTTACAGCATGTACCCTCCTGTCATGTCCCAGCAGGTACTGCATTCTGAGGGCCAGGGGCCAAGATACTCACAGTCTGCTCTATTTCTGCAGCTTCCTCCCGAGGCATGCGCTCCAGGAAATCCGTGTAGTGCTTCAGCCCCACAGCCTGCTGGCTGGTCAGAGTGGCCTTGGTGCGGATGTCATCCAGTGTCCGGAAACCCTAGTGCAGACCATGTACTGATAATCAGACATCTACCAAGACTTTGCTCCTCACATACTTTCCACCAAGATTTGGGGAGATTGTATTTAGCCTGTCTCAAGTTCAGGCCAAGTCACAGCTTCTGAGATCACCTGTAGAAAATGCTTTAGGGCCTGGTTCCTAAATGAAGGGATTTAGGCAATCCCACTACCCATGCACACCTCTAATCTCCACCCCTTCTCTGACAGAAGGCTACTGCTCCTAAGGCATGGTGTCCCAACAGCCTGAAGGAAAACACATACTGCAGGTAAAGGAACAACACCCACAACATCCCAGTGATGGAAAGCCAACAGCATGAACACAACCACATTTTTAGGACAATCAAGAATCCAGTCACAAACCAAACACTACAGGAAACCAGGATTCATTAGCTTGTACTCAGGAGACAAACTTCCTTTAAAGAGGGAACCCACCCAGTGAGCTGGGCTGCTCCTATCGGCACAATCACTTTTACAACTTCCAGACAAGAGGGATGGCTGCTCTGACAGGCCAACAGCCAGCAACTGCATCAGGAGCTTTCACGGACAAGATGCCCTGATTCAAGACTGGCTCTTAGCAACGTCACTGCCATGACTAGTGTGACATGAGCTCCAAGAAGTGATGCTAGAGCAGAGGTAGCGTGTCTCCCATTCCTCCTCTCCACACCTTTGACCTCTACCACCCCACCACAATTAAAGTCTCAGCTGGGTGCTGAGACACAATGGGATGCAGCCTCATAGTTCCTCCCCCAAAAAACAGATTTAAATCTTAACTGTAGATATTGGCAATTAAAAACTATTTGTGAAAGAAATTCTCCTACACTCAGCAGTGGTCTTCAAATCATAACCTGAAAGCCTTGTATGTAAGGCATTGAATTTACCTGCTGGTACCACATCTGAGCTGTCCTGACCCCTGCTCCCCAGATATTGGAGAATAACTCCAGCACAGGCACACTCTCACTGATGTGATCCAGCTTGCGCAGGTGCCCACTCTCCAAAATCTCCAGGATCTTCTCTGCCATCCGCTTCCCAATCCCAGGGATTTTGCAGGCTTCCTAGAAAGAAACCAGAGCTGTTACTGGAAAACCCAAGATCATAGACAAGCTGGGGAGCTGCTACTGACTCAGAGCCTGGTTAGTCATTTGATGAGTAAAGGGTAAGTGGCAGGACTAGTTGTGCCTGACAGTCTCCTCTCTAGCCCAGGCTCACCTTGGTTGATCAATTCAAGTGCAAAAAGACAAGCCTGCAGAATGGGACTGAAACATGAACACACTGAACTGCTGGACTGCCACAGCCCATAAGACTCATATCCAGTTAGTTTTATGTCTTATCTCTATTGGTGGCCAGTTGTTGTTGATGAAGAGGAAGGCGAAAATGTCCCTGCATTGTGTCCAAGGAAGGCATTCATCTTGTGAGTGTTCAGATCTGGCCCTAAAAGGCTCAGATTCCATTTTTCTGCAGTTCTGAAAACACTGTGTGTGGTCAATATATCCCAACCTGCACTTGCTATACAACTTCCATCAAAGGTCTATCTCCCTGTTCCACCCCCCTGGGGAAGTGTTTTACCTGGTAGGAGGTGACTGGTTTGTGGTAGCTCTTGAGTGCATTGATTGCTTTGGAGTAGCCCAGAGCTCTCCACTTGTCCCCCTGAACAGAGTAAGCCTTTGCCAGCACTTCCAGCTTCTCTGTGATGCACTGGTTGTGATTTTCCTTCTTGGTGTTGGAAGACTGGGCACAAACCCACTTGCTGGGAGGCTGGGCCACTGTGTAAGAGCTGTCACTGATCTCCTCTGATGATATCACAGGATAGCGGCCAGAAATCAATGCTTCCAGATCTCCCTGGGTGACACCAGCATCTTCTCCTTCACTGTCTTCATCATCAGAGTATTTCTTTAGGGAGAGATCAGAAAGCAGCCATGTGAGAATAAGTGCATGCCTCCTACATCCCCTTGGCACAGGCTACTTCTGACACTAGGAAGCCAGAGCACTGACCACCCTCCCTCCCGGGCATGCCATGCTCCAATTGCCACCTCCAGAAGTGACTGCCTCAAGCTACACGTGCATGTCTCACACTGCACAGGAGACTATCCTGCTGTCCACCTGCGATTCAAGCACACAGCCCCCTCCTACAGCCAAGTCCCTGAGACCTAACTGAGGTAAGACACTGAGTAAGTGAGCAACTGCTGCCAGCAGCAAGGTATGACAATGCCAAAATCCCTGGCTGGCAGAGATCCTGACTCCCTACTCCCACTGGGAAACCTTTAGCTCGTCTGGTGGCAGCATAGGCACATCTCTCGCATTCAGACTCAGCGAATTCTACCCCATGATGCAGATGACAGGAGATAGGCACTGAACTTTGTTTTCAGTTTACAGACACAAAATCTTAACAGAGTAGTAAATTAAAACCCCCTCATTTTCCCCATGGCTATCTGCAAGAGAAAAGGGGGAGGAAGGAATGACACAAAGGACTCCACATTCCTCAGTGACAGAAGAAAGAACCAATGTATGCATTTGCTGATACCCTCAGCATTAGGATGCCTCTGTGTAGACTTAAGAAACAATGAGCCTTGGCTTCAGGTAATGAACAAAAGGGGATAGAAGTGGAAAGCCGCACAGAGGCTTTGTAGACTGCTTTGCTCACTGGGGTCCCCATCTCCCTTGATGTATAAACACAGGACTCTATGAAGATCCAAGACCTTCTGTGTTGTGGAAGTAACTCTGAGTGCAGGGTGCAGGGTGTTTGGGATCAGTCCAGCAATTACATGCAGCACACCATGTCCTGTTATGAGTTCCTGCAGAGTGTCAGCCTAAGTCAGAGCCACATCCTTACAACCTCTGGTTCTGCTGGCTGAGGAAGTAAGAGGTCTGGAGACACAATTCCTGCAAGATACAGAGCTGAAGTCTTTCAGCAAAATAGACACGATGTGTTTTCCAGTCCTGTTTTGTAACTCTGAAAACTGGGTCAGATTGAGGATTTGATAGACTAAATCAGTTTAATTTGTCTTGAAATTCAACTCCCTTCAGATGCTGTTCTCTATAAGGGCAGCAAAGCCTCAGAGTGCTCAAATAAGTCAGTAAGCCCCTTAAAAGCATTTAAGGAGCACGTTATCCAATCACAATGCAAAGAACTCTGCAGCTGGAGCTGGAAGCAATTCCCATCCTCTTGGCCAGCAGTAGCACAGAGGTGAAACAGCCCTTAAATCCCTGACTCTCTACACTTTGTCAGAAAAGTTGATGGACTCTTTACAACCACACGTGCAAAACCAACTGGTAGCAATAGGCTACTTGAGAGGGAGGCAGCCTGGGGTGACAGCCCTGGGTTCACAGAGAGTAACTGGCATGGCTTACAGAGGCTGACTTGCAGAGGCTGCATCTGAATGCCAGTCAAAAAGTGGTTGCTACAGTCTGACTGGTAACAGGATTTCCTCACAGGAATTTACATCCAAAGGCAGAACTCCCAGATCAGCCCCTGTTTAGTATGAAATACTGGCACACTCATCACTTCCTAGAGAACAAACATCCACCCAAACTAGAAAAGACTCTGTGCTTAAGAAACAGAAGCTACTTCTAAACTAAGTTTCAGCGTTACTGTTGTTACTGGGTCTCAAGTGGTTGTCTTTAAAGTCTCAAGGTACCCAACTCCTCCCCAAGTCACATAGTCTAAGCTTGGGACACGGGATTTTACTGAAATGTCTACAAATGTGGCTTTTGTGCCCTCAGTGAGCTGCCAGGTAGAGAGTAATCGCAGGGTTTTGTGCAACAAAAATTTGGACTGTGTTGCAAAACAGATACCAGCAATATAAGGCAGCTGCTGGGGATGTTTGAGGTAACTTTGCTACAGATAGATTTGAATGACAACAATGCCCAAGAAGAATCCAGCAAACTTGAGCAAAAATACAGAAAGGAAGGAAAGCCAACAGCAAGCCAGAGAAGCTGACTCACAGCAGAAGCCACTAATAACCCAACACAGATATTTTAAGAACACCTCCACAATCCTTCTGGTAGGAACCTGATCCACTGTACAAACATGTGTCTGAACAGACTGTTTGCCAAGGAGTGAAGAACTGGTCCGTATGGCTAAGGCAGGAACACGGGATGAAATATCAGAGACAGCTTCCTGAAAGGGAGATATTCTCAGACAGGGAATATTCCTGAAAAGGACGTAAGTGAATATCACCATAGTGAGCCTTGGCCTGATCAGAGCACCAGGAGTGCTTCAGCTGGAAATGTTCTGATGGGAACAGCAATTTAAGGGGCGTTGTTTCTATTCTTAACACCTAAAAAGCACAAAGAGAAGCAATAACCATGTCCACAGCCTGAGTCTGGCAGTACAACTCATTGAAACATCCAAACACCTTCCCTTTGCTGAGAAAAATCTCACATTGTATCCCTGCAGGGATCAGGGATGCTCTTAGCCAGGAAAAGCAGCATGCAGGATCTGCTCACAAGGAGATGGATCTGTGCAGGAAAGCCTCACCTCAGCCAGTTGCTGCTGTCCAAGGGTGCCCAAGCCTCGCTGTGAGGAGTCCTCCACCTGTGATTCAGTATGTAGTTTCACTGCTCCCTCCTCTGCTGGGGGCTGTATTTGTTCTCTGTCTAGGATCTGCTGCTGTTCTTTCTGGAATTCTCCCTCTTCCAGGTACCTGCCATGGATTGGATGTCTTAGTACTGGAGAAGGAGGACTTCTCAGTACCCAGAATTTTGACCAAGAAATCCTTCTGAATGTTTTGGGATGGGCCAAACGACTCATATGAATTGTACTCTCTCAGATAACAGATTAATTACTCTGGTTTTAGCTCAGCTCCCCAGTTACCATCTACCTTGCTGACCTGCAACTTCCACTCCTACTTACCTCACCCTTAGACTCTCTCTCCAAAACTTTGCCAAAACATTTTGATCCCAACCTGTGCCTGCTGCTCCATTCTTTATTTCCTCTTGTACCTAGCTGCCAATTCTCTCTCTACCTTTCATCTGCAATAAGTAAGAAACAGTATTTAGGGTTAGGGTTTAATCCTCAGCGTTTTTAAGAGACATCTTGTTATCACTGATGGATCAGGAAGATGTGCCTTTAGCACCTGTAGCAAGTGACAGGACTTCCAGTAGTATGTCTGTGCCCTATTACATGTTTTGCTACCCCACAGAACTTTGAGTCATGCTCACAGGAGCTGCAAGGAGTTGCACTCCAAGATTTTGAACAGAGGTCAGATTTCAGGGCTGCTCAGTTTAGGACAGAAGAACTGCAGGTAGGGATGGCAGTGCGGCATTTGCATACCTGGGAGGGATAAAGACACCATAGCCAGCAGCACTCAGCAGCTTCTGGTCTCTAATGCAAGCACTAAGCCAGGATGCCTTCACCAGCTGCAGCCCCGGGCGCAGCTTGGTTAACTTGAGGAGCCGAAAGGCGCGATCGCAGTCCATGTCCTCAGCCACAATGACGTGTGTCACCTCCGAGGAGAGCTGGCTGTGTACAACACCCCCGTTCTGGACAATCTGCCTGTGGAAGATCTCAGCCCTGGCCTGGCCAATGCCGGCTTGCAGCACGTAGGCGATGACTGGTTTCATCCACTCTGCTGAGGAGAGCACAGGGGCAGCGACACAGTGATAAGAGAAAGTGCCCCAACCCAGCAGGGCTGCATCTCTCACGCGGGACTTGATGGCAACAGCCCTGGCAGGCAGTCTTTGGGGGGCTCCAGCTGGACACTAAAAACCCACTGATGGCCAGAAAAAGCCTTTGGGGAACACCACTTGCAGTTAACAAGCTGGGTATAAGTATTATATCCCACATCATAGGGACACATGACTCACCCTCAGGTATCTTTGTTGCTTCCTCTTTCAGGATCTTTGGAGGGATGCTTTTCCCCGAGTCATCCCTCACCTTCTTCCTCTTGGGAAAGGCTTTGACAATCCCTCGTGGCTCCATAGGCCTGGTGGGAAGGTTAGCAGCAATTACTAAATACAAATAAGAAAGAGCAAGGTTGCTTAGATCTTACCTAATCACAATAACTCAAGATTCACTCATGTTGCTCACTGTCTTTGTTGTCCTGAAGTTCGCTGTTGTTGTTGCCTTCCAAAAACGCTCAGCCCGAGGGAGGCACCCAGAATCAAGAATTGCAGCCCACAAGGTCAGAAACACCAAAGTCAGAAAGTCACTTAAGTCAACCCTGCCTGAATGTCTTAGAAACCTCTACAGCTGAGTTCTTACAACGGAAAGCATTCAGCTACTTTAACATTTTGGAGCTCCTATCTGCTCAGCCAAAAGAAGCAGCTTGATTTCCCAAGTATTTTTTAAGCACATTCCCAAGAGAGCTCTTCTGCCAGGGCTGAAATCCAGTCACCTATGAGATAAAACAGCTGATTGACACAAAGTGTTTCACACACCCACGAGGAAAACTCCCAACTTGGCTTCATCTGGAAACAGCAAATTACTACAGACTAACTAGCTGAGTTCAGTATGGGTACAACTGTAGCTTTACCATTACAAGCCTTGCAAAAGCAAACTTTGGAGCTTTGAACTACCAGGATATAAGGAAGCTCAGTTTTCTGTAGCCCAATTCCCTGAATCACTGTATATCCCATACCATGTGGCTGCATCATTGAGTCAACAACAGCTTGGTTTCCTTTCTGTGCAGCACTCTGTTTCTCTTAGAGGTCTCTCATACACAGTCCAGCACAAACCTATCCTACCAAACCTGGAAAGGCTGAAAATGGTCCCACCTGGCCATGGCTTCCTGCTATGGTCACCTTCTCATCTGACCATTAAACATAATCCTCTGAAGACCAACCCATAGCTCGACTCAAGTCCTTGTTTCTGCGAGGAAGAGTTCACCTCCAGGGGAACAGAAACCCTGCTACGTTTCTAAAACTCACCTTCACTGAAAGGTTTCAGTTTTCAGGTCGTTTTGACCAAAAAGAGCCCTCTGGAAATAGTACTCCTTTCTAATAGATAAAGAAAAATCTCAGACCAAAAGCCCGCCAAAGTTCTGGGTGCCTGAGTACGTTCCAGGGCTCAGAAGTGTGTTTCTGTAGGCTGTATTTTAACTCCTCTAAGCCACAAACCACGCGCCGGGTACCAAACCTGCCTTGCCAGCCTCCTCAGGCCGTGAAGGTTTCAAGGCCACCACCCCGGGGCTGGCAGCCCCCACAACCTCGGGGGCAAGAACGACCCCCCAGACCTCGGGGCTGTGCGCCGGGGAGCCGAGGGCAGGCGGGAGCCGCGGGGGGCGCAGCCGGAGAGGGGAAGGGCCCCTAAGGAGAGCGGGGCCAGGGCCGCGGCCGGGCAGGGCCGCGCTCAGCTCGGCCGGGCCGGAAGCGCTTCCGGGCGGCGGGCGGAAGTTTCCGCGTTGCCGCGGTGACGGCGCGGCCGCCATGGCGGTGCCGAGCTGGCTGGAGCGGCTGCGGGCGGCCCGCAAGACGGCGCTGGTGCAGGACGGTAACCGCGGGGCGAGGGTCGGGACAGCCCCCGCTTGCTCCCGCCGCGGGCTGTGGGGTGGTCCTGCAGCGAGCGGGCGCGGAGGGGAGCGCTCCCGGGCACAGCCCCGCACCCCGGGCAGGGCCCCAGGGAAGGACACAAGGCCATCAACGCGGGCACAAGGGGCAGTGCCCCGTTCCCCCGGGCAGTGTGACGGGGTCCCGGACAATGGGATAGGGACCCAGACACTGGGACAGAGCCCTACACCTAGGGGTAGGTGTATCCCGTTTCCTCTCACCATCTGCCTTGCCTCTAGGGAAGCGGAAGATCCACTACTTGTTCGAGGATGGGAAGGAGATGGCCGAAGAGTACGACATTAAGACTGGCCAGTTAATGAGTAAGTGGTGCTCTCAGCTGGCCCCCAGCAGGCGCGGGTCGGGGCAGAACTGCAGGGCAGGGGGTCTATACGCTCAGGGCTGGGGTGTTGAAAGGGACCACCTGGTCAGGAACAAATCATCCCTACCCATTTTGGGAGACAGGCATGTCTTTAGCAGTATTTTTTAGGGACAGAAGTAGGGTTCAGCTTGCAGCCAGGGTTCTCTGGCTTTCATGGCATAGCAGACCTTGCTTTAACCCAGGATCTCCTCCAAACATCCCACCTGTCACAAGAGACTTGGATGGACTAGATGGGATTGCCATCATAGTTGCCAGGCACTGAGCCTATACCACATGAAGGGCTGAAATATGCTTTTTGGTGGCTTCTGCTACCACAGACAAGGTGTCGATTATGGCTCTTGTCCAAAACCACATCAGCTGCAGAACAGCACCTGTTGCAATCCCACCATGGCTTCAGCACCAAGTAGCTAAAAAGAGAGGCATTCAGTACAGAATTTCTGACCTAGGAATAGGCCAAGTAACAGAGCTACTCACACCAAAGTGGAAATTACTGGAATTAAGATACATATATTCATATCATCTCAGTGTGTTGGGCAGCTTTTGCAGTCAGTTGCTGGAGTCCTTATGGAGCAGAAGAATGAAAACCCTTCTTCTCTCTTCCCCAGGTAGAAAATGGCGAGAGAAGAACACCCTTGGGGGCACTGGCAAGTGGCAGGTGGAAGTGGGAGAGCCGACCTCGCCGCTCCTGGGAGCACTGGAGTCAGAGCTTATAACAGAGAGCAGCTCAAATGTATGTAAGGGTCTGCAGGTACCACTGCACCTAAAACTACCTTGTCTTGTGCTTACAGTAGTAGTTGGTAGAGAGGAAATCACCAAGAGAGAGCCTTAATGCACCCAGTTCTCTGCTACAAATCACCCCAGAACTGCAGGGCTGAGTAGAAAGAAGGCACAGCTTAGGTTCTTTATGGGTCTTCAAGAGATTTGTAGTTTCCTTAAGTAAAGAAACTGTACTGCTGTGTTGGCCAACTACTATCCTGGCTTGAAAGAGCAGGCTGACAGGAGGGCCAGTGCCAGGACAAGTCAGGGGATAGAAAACAGAGGTGAAAGCAATGAAAGGCACAGGCAGTGCATAGCAGGCTGCTCCCTAATAGAGCACAGCCTGTTCCATCTTCACACCCCTCTAGCTTAGGGGGCAGACGTTTTAGTCTCTCACCATCTTTTCTACAGGCCTGAGACACAAGCACAGCTCTGCACCACAAATTGGGGCAGAGCTAGGACTGAATCCAGCAGGTTCCTAGAGCAGGCAGAGCTCAGTATTTTGCCTGTGAGGAACAGGCCCCTGTAACCCTGTACTGCAAGGCTTCCTCACCGAACACTTTCAGCCTCCTGCAAGCAGTGCCCTGGGCAAAGGCAGAGCAGTCCTAGCTGTAGAAAAGTGATGCAAGGCAGCTTCTTGACTTATGCCCTAATGCTCCAGTGTGAAAGAACAGCAACTCCCATGTGGAGTCTCACAAGGTAGGAAGGAGACAGGGAGGAGAGGAGACAGCTGGAGGGGCCTTGCTAAAGATACTTGTTTGCTGTAGCCTATCTTCATGAGGAAGGATACCCTGAGCAGCTTCCAGTGGCGGATCCGTAACCTTCCCTACCCCAAGGAGGTCTACAGTGTCTCTGTGGAGGAGGAGCAGCGCTGCTGTGTCATCCGGACCACCAACAAGAAGTCAGTAAGGACAGCACTGCCAGTGCTGACAGTCCCTTGGGGTGGGCTGGCACAGAGGGCAGGCTAGTGATTGCACAGGGGGCTGTCACCCCATCTAGTGTGCAAGGGCTGAGGGGCCCCACCTTGCAGCACATGTCTCCTGCTGCCCGATTTCCACTCCCAACTGCCTCAGACACGTTTACAGTAGGGCTCCTCAAGCTCTGCGCTGGCCATTGCAAACTCATCTTGGCTCCAGTAGGGTGGTGCTTACTCTGTTCTTGCCCTGTCAGATGTCAGTTCCTTAGGAAAATAAAGTAAGAGCCTTGCAGACCTCTTGAAGCTAGAACATTCCATCGTCTCCATCTGATTTAGTCACTGCATCTGAGAATGCTGCAGGATTCAACATATACAGCAAAGTTGTGGGCAACCAGACAGACAGATCTCCCTGAATAAACATGTCCTATAGTCACAATGCCAGTGATATGATCTAGAGGTAGCAAGCAAAAAAGGCAGACTAAATCTGGAAAGGAAGCACCACGGTGTTCTGCCAAAAGAGATTTGAGATTGGAGGAAAAAAATGGAAAATGCTTTTAAAGCTACATCTTGTGGCGTGTCAGTACATGGCATCTCACATGGAATGAAACACACACTGTGTGTGTCCCAAAGCATCTACAGCCTCAGATAAACCAAGATGAGCTGTAGTACTGGGAAGTGAGCGCACGGAGCGAGCCTTGGGAGCACAAGTGAAGCTGATGGAACTGGCTGTAGGTGGTGCTGTCGGCACAAAACTGCGGGCCCTCGGCCGCCAAGGACTTCGGACGCGGCACCCCCGAGTCTCCCGGCAAAGGGCTGCTGGAGCTCTGCACATCAGCACACCTGGGGGCTCAAAACCAGAAGGCTGGGAAGAGGGAAATTACCCCATAGAAACAGCAAGCAATTACAGCTCTAATACAGAAATGCTGGCCTAAATGCATACAGAGGGATTCACAGAACAGTGGTGCTTTAGTGGGGAGACCCATCAGCCACACATGGATACGCATGGAGCTAGGACAGGAATGGAGTACTTGATCATAAATCCAACCAGATACTGTCACAGACAGGCTTATCTACTCCCAGTCCTACTGATAGTGGTGTTTATGCGGGAACCTCCTGTGTAGGTGCTGTAAGGTTATAATGCAGCCCTGAGGCTTTACCTATGCCCTACCTGACTTCAGGGTTTTTTGTACTGCTCTCAGGAGAGTCCTCCATGAGCAGCTGACATTTATTCTCTCACAAGCTAGTGTCAGAGGACCCAACAGCAACTCATGGCCTGTGTCTGACAGTTAAGGACTTTTAGAATTAAAGCCGAAAGCCACCTCACTGGGGACAAGAATGACGTTGCTGTCAGTAGGGAGGGGGAACAGATTCCAGCACTAGCACACTTAGTACAGGCTCCAGGATATCTTAGATCATTTCTCCTGGGTCTCGGCCAGGGCAAGGCAGCACTCAGCAACTAATTCCAAGATAGCAACAACAGCATGGAATCCACAGAGAGATCGCACATCACTATGGGAGAGAAAGGAAGCCTCGGAGCCTCTCCAACCCTTGGAAGTCAGCCACGCTGCTTCTGAGCAACAGAGCTGTGCTGACCGCCAGCCAGAGGCACAAGTAACAGGATGGGCTGCCAAGTCACTACTGAGTAGTTCAGCTCTAAATTCTCAGCATACCAGTAGCAGTTTTCCCTGCGGGCTGACAAAAAGTGGGTTTCCAGTAGGAAAATAATAGAGGTGATTTCACATACATACTGTGGATCTCGGGCCAGGACTTGGGCTCAGAGTGTAATACTGCCCTTGGCCATGGGGTGAGAGGCGAGGGCAGAGAATCAGCCTGTATTGGCTGGGATAACCACCCATCAGCTACCTCCCCAGCTCAGACAGGAGCTCTTCACTTCCTCCAGTCACTCCGTTCCCTCTGGCCACGGCAAGGGCTGCTCAAGTGGGATTTGCTTAAAACCTCTTGCTGTAAAGTAAATCCATTAAACTGAACTCTAAAAACAAACCTAGAAAGCCACCTCCCCAAACGCCAAACCTGATTCAATTATTGTAGTGAGAGGCAGTGGTAATGTTAGGAGGAGGAGGGGGTGGCAAGGCAGATCTGGTTTCCTTTGATCTTGTCACAGATTTTAGTTTGAGGCCAGCCAAAGCCATTCTTCTCCCCTTCTCCTTAGTCCTGGGGCAGCAGAATGCTGCTGTTTCATTGATGACTCCCAAGGCCCTTTGAAACAGTGGGTTTTTTCTGTGTACTGCTTTTTTTTTTTTGTCTAATCGGTAAGAAGTTAACACTTCCTTAACATGTCTTTGTGTTCATCTAATCTCTGCTGTTTAACCTTTGACATCTCCCTTATTATCCATGTCTGCCACCTTTTCCAAATACCGACAGCAGTGACAACACAGAACGGTTTGAGCCCTGCGGTAACAAGCCGTGTACATTCCTCCCACTGCACCGGGAGAGCCATTTGCCCTTTGTAGCTGTTTTCACCGTGACTTGGAAAATAAACTACAGTTTGGGCAGAGGTAGCCAGAGAGGCCAAGCCTCACACACAGCCAGCTGAATTGAGATCCACCCCCTCATGCCAGGGTAGCAGCCACTGCCTGTTCCCGCTCTGCTCCAGACACCTCAGGACCAGCTACAGGCCAATTCCTTGGAGAGGATTGCCCACAAGAGTGCTGGAACAGACTTGGAATCCAGTCATGCCTCTGGGTGGGCACAGGACCACCAGCCAGTGTATTTGGTGCAGCCCCAGAGAGAAGCAGTAGATACAGGGTGATCCATGCCAAGCACAGAAGATCCCAGGCAGACACACAGACACAAGTCTACCTGCTCCAAAGTCTTAGGAAATCTCTTAGCTGGCAAAAACCTCTCTGTTCTCTGCTTTGATGTGAGAGGTTATTGGAAGACTGGGATAGAACCCAAGGAAGGAACAACTAGGAGAGCTGTAAGTGCAGAGGAGCACCACAGCCACCATGGGGGCTGCATGGAGATGCTGCAGAGCAGAGGCTCAGGTGATTGTGGGCAGTTACACCTGGAGATCTGTGCCCAGGGGTATGCCTGAGCACCACTGTGCCACCAAAGCAAGAAGTTACCTAGGAAGTAAAGCAAGAAGTTAAAAAGAGGGGTTTAGGAAGGATTGCAACACAAAATGCATCACTGAGGAAAGTAAGTTATATGGCACAAGAGCTCTGACAAAAGCTAAAGGAAGCTGCTTCTTAGAGGGAATGAGAGGCCATGAGCAGGGAAAAAGACAAGGAACACCTTGGTACTGCTGAGTAGTTTATCTTTAACCATATCTGGCACTACACATGAAGGAAAGCTGGAGGACCAAGCCTGCTGTCACACACCAAAGCTCTTCAGGACTTTGCCAGCTCTGATTTCCAGTTTGGAGGTTTGTTTCTAGTGCTTCTGCTACCTGGGGGCACTGGCAGGCACACAATATGGCACAAGGGCCTCCTGCCAACCCTGAGCGGTCTGTTGTCCTCATCTACACCTTGCAGAACAGCAGTCTGTGTCTCAGCACTACTAGTGGGGGAATAGAAACCTCACCTTCCTTATTTCTGTCTCCTCTCTCATTTGTAGGTACTATAAAAAGTTCTCTATTCCTGATCTGGACCGATACCACCTCCCCTTGGATGCAGCTGCCCTGAGCTTCACCCATGCCAACAACACCCTGATCATCACGGTGAGGCTTTAGCCATGCAGAACAGCACTTTCGCCCTTCTCTTTATGTCCACAAAGAAGCTAAAATTCTTACACGTGGGGAAATGAGGCAGAGCAGGGAGATCTGCTGAGGGTCACCCATGTAGTCCCTTCTCTGTCACACAGTCAATGGGAGTTTCAGATTACACTGGGCATGCTGACACTAGCCAAGAGATCCCAGGCTGCAGGAGGGTCTCTGCCTGCTCCTCAAGGTGACATACAGGTGGAAGAGTGTCTGTTGTGCCCTATTTTCCACATTTTCCCTCCATCAGGCCTGAGCAAGCCTCCGTTCTCAGTGATACTAAATTTCTCTTGTCTCAGAGCATAAGAGTGCAAGGACCTGCTGCACTTTGAGGTCTTGCAGTCTTAAAAGAGAATAATAATTTAAAAAAAAATCACCTGCTGCTTTGTGTCAGAGAGGGAACACTTCCACACACATGGTGGAAGCAAGAGACGAGCAACGTGGGCACACACTTCTTGTTGCAAGGAGCAGACATGCTTTTGAGCAACAGGTGCTTGTCCTATTCAGTGCAGAAGTCAGCTACACAGAGGGCACACTCTCCGTGGGAAACCTGGCAGCAGAGCTGTGCTGCATGTGCAGAGGAAACAGGCCAAGAGGAGCACCTTGAGTCTTCCTGAGCTTCTGTTTGCTACTGGCCAAACCTTGCAAAAAGCACCTGCATCCACTGCTAAGCTGCAGCTGGGTGAGGGGCCTCTGAGGGGAAGACAGAGGAACTGCAACTCTTATTTCTCTCTGCATAAAAAAAAAAGCCTCTTTTTATATATATATATATATCTATATATATATCTATATAAAACACACTTGTGAGCATACAGTCAGTGCGCACAGCAAGGATCTGCTTGCCAGGATATTCCAGAGGGGTTAGTGGGGGCCAGGATTCCACATCTAACTGGAAAGTTTTACTTGCACTGTAAAAGACACTCCAGAACTTGGCAAATGTCTCTAGCTTGATGGCACCACCTCTCTAAATGGGCTTCAGAGGCAGCTGGTAATGGCAAGGCCTCCCTTGCCAGGAGGGCCCCTGCTGGGCCAGCAGCAACAGGCCCCAGTTGGTCTGCTTGGAGCAGAGGCTGAACAGGAGTTCAGGAGTGCTAAGGGCATTTCTCTCTGTCGTACAGTACCAGAAGCCGAAGGAGATCCTGGCTGCAGAAGAGCAGCTGCAGAAGGAGCTGAAGAAGATAAAGGCAGCTAACAGTGGGGATGGCGACTGTAAGACCCAGTAGGCAGTGGCTGCTAAGACATTGAGGTGAGGGGCAGCTCTCTGGCACAGCTTCATGGTGTTTATTTTGCCTTATCTAATAAAAATGAGTTCTGTTGTTAATAGAGCCGTTTGGAGCAATCTCTGTAAGCCCAGGAAGATGGCAGAGCAGTTGACCTGTCTGCTGCCTGGTCTGCTGATTTATGCAGACATTTCATAAAACCATAGAATGGTTTGTGTCGGAAGGGACATTAAAGGTCATGTAGTTCTAACCCCCAGCATGGGCAGGGACACCTTCCACTAGACCAGACTGCTCAAAGCCCCATCCAACGTGGTCTGGAATACTTCCAGGGATGGGAATGACCCTTCTATGAATTGTGGGAAGCTGTAGCATGCAAAGGAAGCACACCACATCCACAACCAGCAGCCCTGTCCCCATCCTCCGTGAGCAACAACAACAACCTTGGGAATTCCCCATCTGCCACCATTGCTGAAGGCTGAAGGTGGTCGTGTCTGGAAAACAAGAACTCCCTCCTCACACCTGTGACTTGCCTGGGATGTGTTTGGAAGCAGCTCCCTCCTGTGCAGTTATGCAGCTCCTCCATGCAGTCAGGATGCTCTGGTGACTTTGGTATCTCTGCAAACAGCATCAATGCTTAGACCTGAGCGGGCACAGCCTATGAGAGAGGGTAAAGAGGAAGACACACAGCTCCTTCCTTAGTGGCAGCCATCCACAACGTGACAGAGCTGTGCAGAGTGCAGGAAGCAGTGTGCAGCTGCCTCAATTTGCATGGCACAGAGGGGAAGCAGTGGTTCGGGAGCAGCAGCTGCCCACCCTTCTGTGAAGGCACAAACATGGCCCATTTCATACCTCACTGCACAGGGACAACCCCAACAGTGCTGCTTTACCAACTTCTGTCCAACTGCCATTTCCCTGCTTAGATTTCTGAATGTTGTTCCATCCCGGTTCATACTTGAATAGTTAGTACCCAAACAAACCCTACAAACCCTACCTTCCAGTGAGCTGCTCATGGGCTCCCAACATAGCTTCCCTGATGAGGCTGCTTTCAAACCACGACAATTCCTTAAGAGTCCGGGGCTCCAGCAAATATATTCCTCCAATTCTTGTGCATCACAAGCAAGAGCAGCCTCTTGACAGTGGAAATGAACTAAGTTCTAACAAAGCACCATGCTGAGTGGCTCACCCTAGAAGTGCTCCCAGTTTGTGGAGCCTTTAAACCTCTCCTTTACCAATCCAGGATACCCAAGAACCAAGTAGAGTTCCCACACTTCCTTCCCCAAGGAGGGCCAGACCCCAGACACCACTGCATTCACTCGCAGCAGATTATCCACATCCAGTCAGACAGCACAGAGCACACTGAAAGCTATGGTTGTTCAGAGACCCACATCAAGTTCAGAAGGATGACACAAAAAAGAGCAGAGCCCACTTGGATGTGCCTACAGGATTCCAGTAAATCACATCCAGGCGTTTGTAACTGGTCTAGTTTGCTGCTTCATTACACAGGCACCAAATGAGTCACAGATCCTACTTTTTGAATTCTTGTTTGAAAAAGTGACAGGACATCCAAGCTCCCAGGAACCACCTTCAATGCAGCAGTGTCATAGGGTCTAGCCAGGGAGAGAGATCTCTTAGACATGGAGACAGCATCTGAAAATAGGTCCAACCTCCCCCACCCAGCCAGGCCCCTGCAATCAGCAGGTAACATCACAGCCCCTTCAGAAGTTGAAACAAAACATACAATCTCTTCTGTTTCCTTTCAGTTTTATTTAGCAAAACATGACCATTTCAGCCCTGCCAAGTGCCCAGCCTGACCTGACAGCCAGCTTGGGGAGGCACACTGAAAGCAGGGCTGGCTCTGCCTTTTAGCTCAATTGTTGCTCTTGGGTGTGAAGGACAACACAAGCAGCTGTCAGGACAGCAAGTTAAGGAGAAAGGTGGGCCTCACTCCAGGCACCTTTCCCTTCCACCAAATCAGTCCACCCCACACACAGCCTAGTCTTGCTTCACATGCTTACAGCTTGGCTGATCTCAACCTGACCAGCACACAGCTGATGGGGCATCCTGGCTCAACTTGCCCCTCAAACGATGTACCCACAGGAAAAAAAAGGAAATTTAAAAAAAGGGAAGAAAAAAAGGAAAACAATTAATAAAACAAACCCTGACTTGCACAAAATAAAAAGGGTAAAGGACAATTGGCCTATTATTTTCACTAACAAGCAGGTGAGGTTGAGAAAGTTTGGCCCTTTGTGCACTCTTCATTGTAGCTTTCTGGCAGGAAAAAAGTCCCTTCAGAAGCCTTGTGGGCCTTTCTCACCTCTCCTGCCCTGCAATTCCCTGAGCCAAGTGTCAGCTCTGCTGAGTTGGGATCACCAGAAGCAGCTGTGGTGCCCTTCACGAGGCCGTGAAGTCCAGGACGTGCAGGGCTGATGCCAGGGCAGCATACAGGTGGGTGGTACTGAAACGGAGGCAGTACACTGGGCTGCTGGTGGGTGAAGACAGGTGAAAGCTCTGCAAGAAAACAGGAGAATCAACCTTTCAGAAAAGAGGTCAGCCCAGAGACCCTGGCTGGTGTTAGAGATCCAAAAGCAGAGATATCTGAGCAAAGCAGGTTTTCCCTGCATATAGGTTAGGTTTGCCATTGTGGACTAGCCCTAAGCAGCCCCTCTTTCTTTTTCCCACGAGGCATGAGCACTGGGCTGCCAGAGAACAGCTGAGAAGCTCTCCTGCTGCCCAGCCTCCCACCGGTGCTCACCTGCAGGCACCGAGTCTGCCGCTTATCCCAGAGGCGCACCACGCCATAGTAGGAAGAGCCGCTGGCAATCATATGGTTCTTATCACTCCTTATGCAGTACAGGGCACTGTCATGGGGCTCTTCCCACTCCTGGACACACTTCCTGCAAGGACAACACAAACCAAAGTGGGGCTGAGCCTCCACTCCTCCATCCACTTTGCCTGAAGGAGCTAATTCAGTGGGAGCTGAGTTTCCAGACACTGCACAAGGACAGTCCAGGAGCCTTGCATGGGCCCCAGATGGCAGCAGGGCAGGCTCACCTGGTGCTGGTCCGTATGTCCCAGTAGCGGATGTAGGTGTCATACCCACAAGAAAGGAGAAGGGAGGGTGTTTCGTAGAACACATCCAGGACTCCAGCTCCACGGTGGAAGTCAGTCCCTAAACAGGTCAACAGCTCACCACTGCAATGAAACACATTAGGGAAAGGGTCATTCAAAGCAAAAAGGCCTTCCAGTTCAGCTGGCCAGAGCAAAGATGGTGTCACAGAAGTCTTCCAGATCTCATTTCTGTGATTTAACAGAATACAAAAGCCTGCACAGTTTTCCTCTCCCACCCCCAGCTTCTGCTACTGGTTGGGCCAGTAACTGTCATGAAGGATGACCAGCAGGAGTCCCAGCTGAAAGAGGAAGAGCCAAGGTACAGTAACAGCTGACCCCCCGCAGAACAGAATCCTTTTTCCTGGGAGAAGGGACCAGTATTCTGAATTATATGGCTCCACTTCCATAGGAGACAACTCCCATCTTAGTCAGACTCCAGATAATCTGCATGAGCCATTTACCTGTTCAGTCCCATCCCATACTCTGTCCTTCAAAATACTGCCCACTGGGGTATTTCCCTGGATCTTTGACACACAGGACAGGCAACTCAGACTCTTCCAACCCAGTCTGCCATGGCTGCTCTCCTCAACCCCCTCCAGTTACACCCCATTCTGCAAACAACATTCTGGGGCTGAGTGTGATAGATCAAAAGCAACCAATCCAAGGTTGCTCTGGAGATAACCTTCCAAAGGCTAGATTTTTTTTTTTTTTTGACCCTTTCCCCCTTTTTAATCCCTTGCTTCCAGTGAAAGAGCAAAAGCAAGATCTCCATGAAGCTCTGTGCTGGGTACTTTGTGGCGGTATGACTCTGCTGCTTGTTCATGTGCAGAACCAGCAGCTCACCAGGTGGATGGCGCTTGGTGAGGTCCCACCCTGCCAGACTTTAAGAAGAAGCTTGAGCCCCTTCCCTGGGTCACACAAAATTGAATCAGGTGCATGGCACAGCCCATCCCAGTATCACTCCACCTACTGCAGCAGCCAGTGACATCCAGACATGACAGACTTTTGGGAATGGAGTGGACAATCTGCCCAGCTCCTTGAAATGGCCACCTATGGCAAACCCTCATTTTCTTCCTTCTCCTTCTCCTCATACCCTCTACATCAAAAATGCTGGACACAATAAAACTTGAAGCACCTGCTTTTCAAACTCTGCTGCACGGCCACCCCTCTCCAACAGCCTCTTGGTTCTCAGGACAATGAAGCAGTCCTGAAAGCCAACAGCACATATCCCGCAGTGGGGTCACTCCCAACATCTCCCTCCATTATTTTGTTACATTCTGCTCCTTGATCCAGCATCACACAGTTCTGAGGCACATTGCCAAATGCCTTAATTCTGTCTGTAATCTGGGCTAAAGCCCTCGTCGGGGGATAAAGACCACACAAAAGGAGAAATAGAGTCCTGGGAGATGTTAAAACAAGTAAACACCTTTGTGTCAGGAGAGAGAAATCGCTGATAAAGCAGATTAGCACCTCGAGCCCTAGTGTCCCCAGATCAGAAGGCGAGCCCTGGCCGATCTTTGCAGCCAGCACGCTTCTATGATCACAGAGCTGGCGGCATGCTGGGGCCAGCCTGTTTCCCCACAGTCACTCTCCAAAGAGCAGATTATGTAGAATAACAATTTCTTTGTGGCTGTGTAATTCCCTCCGTGACCGTGGCTGTGGGCAGCTACATTGGCCCTTGATGCCAGGGCCCTAGCAACCATTTAGAGAGGCCAACCAGCCCTAGCAATGGCCCCCCCATGCAAACCTCTCGGACAAGCTTTAACATCAAGTGCATGAATTAATCCCCCCAACACGAATCCAGGGGTGCTGGCTTATTGGACTTTGTGTTTCTCCAGGCAAGGGATCGAGGGGATTCCAGGCTTCAGTCCTTTGCAACCTTCTGACAATACATTAACCCTTGGAAGGTTACTTGTAAACCAACCCAGCAGCAACTCTGCACCTGTCTGTGAGTTGAGAGGTTGAAGCACTCATGGTTTGAGCACTGTGAGCAAGAGCACTGGGGTTTTGTTGGCACAGATGGGTCCTCAGATCCACCATGGAGTGAGACATGGATGGGCCTGAGTGCTCTGGCACTCCTCTGCCCTTCCAAGCACACAGATCCCCTCCATCTGCCATTCTGCAAAGCCAGCAGGACAAATAGACATGCACACAGCCCGTCTCAAGGCTTCTGCTAAACCTTCTTCATCCTACAAGTTGTATGTGTGGCCCAGAGTTGTAAGACATGCAACAGAGGTATGAGGAGGAGTCAGCTGCTCTCCCAGCAAGAATCCTTGGACTACCTGTGAGATGCATAAGGGGCCAGACTGCCCAGCTGACAGAGTCCTCTGCTCGTAGCTCAGGCAGGAGCAACGAGTTACCCCCAAGGAGATGAGCTACCCCAGCAAGCCCTATGCAGCACCAGCAGCTCGGAACCTGAGCACCACCCAGGTGCTTTGCTCCCAGTGTTTCTCCATGCCTTCACACCGCATTGCAGTGGTACCCAAGCACTCCAACAGAGTCACACCAGTTTTCCTCCCCCCACTTCCCTTTCCATCCCAGGCAACAAAAATGAAAGAAAAGGCAACAAAAAAAGGGAAGGGAAAAGAAAAGGATTAGCTTTTCTCTGTAGGCATAAAACAAGCACAGATACTTGCAAGTTACTGCAGCAAAGTAAACCTTGCTTTGCTGGTTTGGTAATCAGTTCAGTTCTCCTGTTCCAAGAACAGGTCAGCCAAAGCAGGTCTCAGGTGGGAGGTGCAACCCCAGGATACAGGAGCAGCTCTTTGGCAATTTACAGAGGCAACATGGTAGTTGCTAAAGTGAAGCACTTACCATCTGGCACCAGGGGAAAATCTGCTGTGCTGTACACTGGCACACAAACCAAAACACCCATGTGTTCTGGCATAGGCACACTTGAGGTGATAAAGATGCAGAACATGAGTGGTATTTCCCCTTTTTTTCAGCAGATTAAGGTGTCTTTGGACCAGTTAACACCATGCCAGAGTAGCTCTGTGTGCCTGCAGCACACACAGCCAAGCTGAGCCCATGCTGGGAAAGGAACTCTGCTACCACAACTCTTCCAGTCTTGGGATCACAAGTTAATACCCACAAATTGCCCACTCTTTGCTATCCCAAATACTCCCTGCCCTTAAACCCCATACCTGAACAGCTTCCCCTTTCTTGGGACCAAAACCCACAGTTAATCCTTAATAACCCATAAAGGATCAACATAACCCATGAATGGGCAACAGAAAAGCAGCAGCTACACCAGTACATCACTAGTAGTTTCTAACAACTTAGATGGACAGAAAATACCTTCTCCATGAGGAACAGAAAGAGAAGGCATAGCTATCTTGGACCTTTTTCACCAGCACCAGCCAAACACAGCAGGAAACAGCTGCCTTCTTTCTTTTGTGGTCCCTTTTTTACTTAAACATCTTTCAAATCCCAGGTGGGCTGGTCCTCAGCACTTCAGAGGCCCTGTCCTTGTTATGGGCTATGAAAGTTAGTCAGGAAGCGTCTGTGAAGACCAAGCGAGACCAAACATGGAAGGTCCACACCATCTACCCACCCTGCCATGGCCCTCCAGCAGTAGCAAGCAGCTGTTTCAGACCCAGGTCTTCCTCAGGAAAGCCAGGTAGTTACCTGTGCAGATGGTTGGAGCTTTGCTTGTCTTTGTACTGAACAGCCTGGGTCAGGTAGTGCCTGCGTTCAGTCCCAGTGCTGGGTGGCATCAACAGAAACAACTCTGCACCAATGGAGCTGTGTGAGGCAGAATCACAAACGTGACAGTGCAGGTTTTCTGGAAAGACCAGTCTAGAGCAACAGCTCTCAATGTCAGCACTTTAACCACAAACCACCTGGGCCAATGCAGCACCTACAAACACACAGGTAGGCCTCCAGTGTTGAGGAATCTCATAATATTCCTAATTTCTCATACTTCCTGCTAACCATCTAGACAGACTGAATAATACCTGCAGTAATCCAGTACCAGCCCACAAGGAACAGAGACAGAGCAAATCCAGCAGCCTATTTCACCCCTAGCACAGGAAAGCTGTATTAGCAGTAGGCTCTGGACTCCTTGATGATAGAACAAGATGTTTAAACAAAGTCCATGTGCCTGGTAAATGTATCCAACTGATGAGTCCAAAAAGGAAAGGTATTTTGTTCAGACACTATGGAGAGTCCTTTGATTCATCTTGGTCAATTTCCAAGTTCTTCAAGACTTTTTCAAAAATTACTTTTAAAATAGGATATTTGGTCAGGATTTCCATATTTCACTCTTTAATTTCCATGCTAGAAATCTAGCCATGAGCATAGCTCTCCTGATATCTCCAGAAGACAGGCAGCCTGGAAGCAAAGTGAAGGGAAGAAACAGGCTGGTTTCTTTTAAGTTCTTACTCTTCTTTTTAGAAAGAGCTTCAAGTTCTGTTCCTTCTCAGTCACTAATATGAAGAAAAAGTAAGATCAGTCATGGCATAGCCCAGATGATTACTTTCCAGATAACCCATGGGATGTTGCTTCACCAAGTTAAAGTTACGTACAGCCCTCCAAGCCACTGCAACTATTTGTGTGGCCATAAAAGCTCAGGATCTCCCTGAGAGCTTTCCGATAGTCAGAGTCCAAAAGAAGTCTGCACCTTCCTCCCTGGACCCTGCCCATTTGCTGCAGGTCTTGCCCAGCTGTCTCCCTCCAGTACACAAGAACCACACTCCAAAAGCTGGGATGAAACAACACTTTTCTCCCTACTCTCCATTTCTGGTAACCCCAATTCACTAGAATTGATACTATATAACTATGCAAACTCTAGGAAGCTGCTGAATTCTGAACATCTGTTGAAAACAGAGATGTGCAAAACTGAGGACAATTCATTTGCTCTAGAAACCTCATCTGTGAACTGTGATCATCCATCAAAGAGGAGAATCCATTGCACATAAGCAGATGACTATTCAGAAACCAAACAGAGCTCTAAACCAATATTTCAGCCCCAATAACTATTTGAAACAAAAGAGGTGGGAAGCATATACTTTAAAAAACAGGTGTAAAGAGCCCTGTTCAGTTCCAAACACTGGGATATTTGAACTGAGTATCAGAGAAAGAAAAACAAATCCATTTAAAAATAATTATCCCAAGTGTAGCATTTGCGCAATTTCTGTCATCCAATTTGGAGAGTGCACCAAAACCAAAGGGAAGAGCTGAGCTGCTGTCTCTTCTAGGTGTTTTGCAATAGTAGCTGAGGCACTGAGGGGAGGCAGCAACTTATGCTAAGAAGGGAAAGGCTTGATTAAACAACATCTGTATTGTACATAGGGAGAAACACAGATCCTTGGCAAAGTTTTTCTTCTATCCTACCCCGAAGTTGCCCTTGAATTTAGACCAGGCTACTAATTCCTGCAGGGAGGTGTGGGATTGGCTTGGGGAATTCTGAAGGAGCACCTCTAAGTGAAATGGCTCAGAGATGCTGTTTCAAGTAATTTTCAGGGCAAATGCCGCTCTCTGATTCCTCAGTGCAGCTGAAGGGTCTCGAGGCAGTAGGGGGGAAAGACACCAACGACGGTCTGAGATTGTATTGGGGGGAGAGACAGAAGAGGGAGTTTTGCCTTCTTTTCTTCTGCTTTCTCTGAATTGGCCCACACACGTTTTAAATGGTCCAATAAAAAGATACAATTTCTTTACCTTTCCAGCTCTGGGACCCTGTGAGTTTTTGTTGTTCGGGTTCCCATAAGGTTAAGTTCAGAGGATAAACTGACACACTGGGCTATGGGAAAAAGCCAGTTTCTTCAAATAAAGCCACAACGGTGCAAAAGAGACCCTGCTGGGGCTTTTATTTGGGAAAACAAACAGAAATGGCACCAAGCCCTTCTGCTTTACGAACCAATTTAACTATAAAACCAATGTTCTTCCTCTTGGGGGTGAGGAGGGGAGAGAGACAGGACATGACAATAGTCCAAAACCTTGAGGGGAGAAAAAAAAGAAGATAGGACAAAAAAGGTTGTCTATCCCCTTTTCTTTCTTGTCCATGGCTCCTTTTCTTAGCACACGTGTGTTCTTGTAAAAACGATTAGATTGCAATTTGTATAACATGGTGACCCCCAAATTCAGACATTTAACCCCTTTTCTCTGCAAAGAATGTCAAGAATGTCTTCTCTGTCTTTCTTTCCAACGGGAGGAGTAGGGGGGAATTCTCAAACTGTGATTTCTTGGAGGAAGAGAAAAAGAGGGAGGCGAGGAAAAGAAGCAGGGAATTCTCAAAGCCTCTCGCCTTTCGCCCCACTTGTGTGGGAACAGGCGGCTGTATTGCTCCCTTTCTGGACAGAGCTCTGCAGGTCTCCTTTAGTGGGGAGACAAAAAAATGGAGAGTCCAAATCAAAACAAAGCCATCTGTTTAAATGAGCTACCACTAGCCAGTGACAGAGGGGGTTCCTCATTCACTCCTTCCCATTCTTCTCTCTTGCCTCTGCTGATTCTCTCTCAACCCAGGGAAAAATAAAGATTACTTTTGCTTTGGCTCAGAGGGATGAAACTGATTGATGTCCTTGGAGTGTCCAGCCCCCACCCATGCTCTCTTATTGTTCAGGGCCTTGTAAAGTTGTCATAAATACTCCTGAACAAGAGTTCAAAGGCTGCAGCATGCCCTGAACATGCACACATCCAAAGGGCAGGAGCTGGCCTCATGGTCCTCTCTAGTGAGACAGGGCCAAGACTGCCATGGGGAAGAAAGGATTTAGGATAAACACCTGTATGTTCCTCTTACAATGATTTTACACTTAGGTTAAGATTGAACAGAGCCTTCTTAACAAAAAGAAGGCAGCAGATGCCCAGCTTATGTGAGAGTTCGGAAACACAGTGTCAAAAAACCCAAAACCCAACCAGAAATCAGTAAAGAACAACAAGGCTTCAAACAGTTTTGAGAACACATGCATACCATGGGAATACATTGCACAGACAAGACTGAAGCTGTCCATTAAAGACAGGAGACAGAGTTTTCAACACAACAAAGTCTTCTAAAAGGGACAGTCATCCAAGAAACCACCACTTAAGAGGCTCTCTGCACTAGCAAACTTTCTCCAGAACAGGCTCAAGTCAGCCATAGGCCTGGTGTCCTGCTTCCAACAACACTCAAGATCTCAAGGTCTGGATTGGTCATTGTGATTTAAAACTGTGTTCAGCCAAGACAGAGATGCTGAGAAATAAATGCAACTCTGAAAGTAATAGGGAGCCTCTTTCCCAAAAACCTGAAGGAGTTTCCTTGGCAAAAAAAAAGATGTCTGGCATATGAATCTATAGAAAAGCAGGGCCAGAAAGGGTGTTCCACATCTACTGCATGCTATTATTCTTCTGCTCCCCAAATCCTGTCAAACTGTTATCAGTAACAGGATAATATTTGCTATTGCTCGTCTCTCCTGTTATCAGACATATGCACCCACTTCTCTGTGACTGGATAAATCCAGTTTAAATGCCTGGCTGAAACAGACTCCCCACATTTCTTGGAGTCAGTTACCTTTCCGTTTGATCTAGCAACTCCAGTTCTGAATCCATGTGCTCCTTTCACCCAACAACTCCTTTGGTGATAAAATTAGAGGGCTTCAAACTTGTATAAACCTTGGAGTTCAAAGTTATGGAGTGAATGCTCTTCTACAGAAATAATTTTAGAACACAATACTAAGAACTCTTGAGCCAAGCTTCTACATTAAAAACTTTTATTGAAAACATTCATCAAGAGTTATAATCAAGAACTAGACCTGTAGATTCTTATTTCACTCATCTACTTCCACACAATTAACGAACTGGAGCACAACAGGAGACAAAGTCAAGAAGGACTGGATTTAAACAGGAAATCATCAGTAGTGATCAGCTGACCAGGGTGTTCAGTGCTATATGCTTCAACTCTCAAATTACACTTGCTGTTTAGGACAAGTACAGGGAGCCCAAACTTTAACTCAACGGGCTCTGAAGAGCCAGCAAAATGGATGCAGATCAACATAAGCCAAAAGTTGAAAAGACAGCAACTAATTCTTTCCCCCTCCATGGCCCAGACAGATGTAACCTAGCAAGGGACCCATGGAAATACACACTAGAAATCCAGCAGTAGTACATTAGAAAACTTCAACCAGCGGCTTAGGATGGTAACACTCATGCTGCCTCTTGGAAAGAAAGAGCACAGTAACAATAGCACTATAGGCAGAACAGATTACTAACCTGCTCAGCAGCTGCCTGGCTACCTTAGACTCCTCCCCAACCCTCTGCTGAGGGCACCAGCCATACACCTGAATCTCCCTTCTCCTCCAGTCCCAAGCCACTCTCATGAATCCTCTACCTCCCACCTCCCCAAAACCTGCAGACATCAAAGGCACCTGCCTTGAACACCTGAAGAGCAGGGGGGCCTGACGGTCAAGAAATGCAACTCTGTATCTTCCCCTTCCATGCACTCTCTATTTTTTTTTTCTCCATCTCTTTGAAAAGGTGGCAGAGATAAATGGAGAACAAAGAAACAAGAAAAAGCCACAGCTTTGGCCCACACCCTGCCTATTACTTAAGGGGGAAGGAACTCTTCCGAAAGAGGAGGAAAAAAATGTGCTCCAACACAATGGCTCAAAAGGCCAGGCAGCAAACCGGGCCACTTTGTACTGCTAACAAGGGAAACCTAATTACAGGAAGAGGGCAAAGAGGGACAGATAAAAGGGATACAAAATTTCAACATCTGTTGCCATAAAGGGATAAGAAGTGGGGAAACGCAAAGTGTCAGTTTGGTGTCAGTGACGGCATAAAGCCACTTTCAAAGGGCTCAGGAGTGGGAGAAAAACCGAACAAGAAATTAGAGGGTTCTTAAAAAAAAAAACAACAAAAAAACCAGAAAACAAACAAACAAAATCCCCACTCTGCCAAAAATGCCTTCAAAAGGGGGAAGGAGTTGGACAAAGACTGGATATTTAAAAGGTAGAGGAGCTGGGTGGCTTGCAGGGCACGGCTAACTTTAGTTCAGTTTTCACAGCTCTTGTGCCCTGCAGCATGTCATGTCATGTCACAGGAAAGAACACTGCAGGATTTGTGCATTCGAAGTGTTTATAGCATGAAGACTACCATGTGAGACAGATCATTGGTCCATTTCAAATACCAGGCTTTGCAGAATAGCTCCAGGAGTTGCTGCAGAGAGACCGCTGGAGTATTCTATCTTATGGAGAAGCATCCTTGAGACAGGGGCATTTGTCACCTGACAACATGCAGACCACCCCAATAACATGGGAAGCAACAGTTCTCTGCAGGCAAATGACAAATGCTGGCCTTGGAGCTGTCAGTGGTGCATGACCCTCATCTTCCAAGGAGTTTAAACTCACAAAGGCAATAGAAAGAAGAAGAAAGAGGAGGAGGATCTGAATAAGGTTTCCTTTTCTCTTCTTGCCATTAAGTGGCTGTTCTGTTGAGCCACACACTCACACTGGCAAACAAGACAGGATGGTTTGAATAGAGAAAGGCAAAAGTGAGCAGAGGAACCTGACCTGCAAGAGGGGCAGCTGCCATCATATCCCTCACTGAAGGAGGGACAAGGGGACTTGGAAGAGGACAAGGAGTCAGCAAGGGCTGATACTTGATGCAAAGACACAGGTTAGTATCCTGTGGCACATACTACTCACTGTTCTCCTTGCAGGCCTCTAATCACCGAACTTACAGCTGCCTTCCACACACACACCTTGATCCAGAGCAGGAATAAGTGCACAGAAACTTCCCCACATCTAAAAGCCATCAGATGGCACAATGTAGAATGTGTGGGGTGAGAGATGTCCTCCAGAAGTGCAGCTAGCCAGCTTCAAAAGCCTAAGAAAAAAACCTAAATCCTCCTTCATTACAGAAGACAGGGCCAGGTGTAGCAGCAGCTGGAATTTCAGCCATCAGAGACAGTGTCTTGGCATTACGCAGTCATTCCCCTGCTTTAGACTCCCTTGACAATTGCTTGTTGCTGCCTGTTGTGGCTTTGATCCAACGCCATCATCCCAGCAGAGTCAGAAATGAAAGACAGTTGTGGGGGTGGGATGCAGCAAGAGGCGTTTCCTTTCCCCACTAAAAATTTCCTCTACACCGAAACCAACCAAGCCCTTTTCAAAGCACAGGACATATTTACAGGTGAAGATATTATCCCCTTCCTCTTGGAGGGATGAGAATGGCTGCCCCAGGCTCAGGGAACAGCGAAGGTCATAAATACGAAACATACCATGACCAACAGCTACAAGCACCAGTCAAGGACTTATCTGGCCTGGAACTAAGATGATCAGTACACAAAAGGTTATTTAAGCTTTAAATCCTTTTGTAGCATGTTCCAGCTCTCAGCTGTTGGGTAAAAAGACCACCTACCCCAACGGAAGAGAATGGCACAGAAACTGCTGTACTGTTACTTACTCGCCCCCCAATGCAGAGTAAACTCCTCTAACTGAACTAACTGATCTTGGACAGCACTAAACACCTCAGTGGTGCTAAGGATCCTGTGGTTTTCAAGAACACACCTTACGCATCATTCTACCCTGCCTAATTTTTTTTTTGACAGAAGTTACCTAGATTCTGTTCTTAGAGATAATATCCTTGCCATGTTCAGCCTCTGCAGGTCAGCCTCTGGGCCTTTTTGGGGCCACAAGAAAAGGGTAAGCAGCAAACTCAGAGATGTCTGCCAGATGTTATCAGGACACGATGAGCACAGGAGGAGTTTTCAAGTCCTGGATGGCTCTAAGATTTTAAGTTTTCATGCCACACTCTCACTCCTGGAGTCTGACCAGGGAGACAACATTCAAAAGCCTCAAAGGAAGAGACAGCATTCCCTACAAGATCACTTCTGGCAATCACTGGAGTCTTTGAAGATGGATCTAAAGCTCAGCTAGGAAGATGAACAGTTTATGGAGAGTCAAGACCTGGAAGGATAGCTCTGTACTCCCTTTCTATGAATGATGACATCAAGCTTCACATGCTAGAGTCCCAGCCACGCTTCCTACTACGCCTCCTAACCTGCACATGCTGACGAGTCTACCAGCTCACACACAGGTCCCTGGAGAGGAAAAGACCCAGTGGCATGGTGCATTCCAGCTGTGACAGGTGAAGAGGGAAGAATAAGTTTGACACTCTAGCCATTTCAACAGAGGCCCAGTGGCCTAGGTTGCCTTGGCTTTTTTATTTGCCTGTCACTCAGGCTTTTACGTTATTGAAAGATCAAACTCCGCTGTGCTTGTTCATTACCTTAATCCTATTTTCTACACAGCTTTATTATCTCTTCAGGCTTCCTTGGGAAAGGCTGTCAGAAAGGCTGGGGCAGGGGGGAGAGGATTGCCCATCTCCTCACCCCTGTCAGATGCCTCTATTCAAGAACAGCCAGAAGAATTGATGGGCAGGGGTATCACAGCACAGCCTGCATCCTTCTAGGGTACTCCAGAGGCAGCACTGGATGGGTCACTAAGAAACATGCACCACAGCTAAATGCAGTGGTGCTCTTTCCTGCTCCAGCTTGCCCTTTGTAGGATGCATAGTCACAAAGTATTTTTATTAGTTCAGAGAAAAAACAGCTGGTTTAAATTTGTATTTGATACAGTTGACTTAAACAATCTAAACTATTTAAACTTTAGATTAGAAGGCAACTGGTCCTGGTCTCAGACCTGCCCTGTGTCCACACCAATCCTCCTCCACCCCCTTTCCCCAAATACAGCTCTACTGACATCCCTCAGGCCCCTTCTGCCATTGCTCACCTCAATCCTGACAGCACTCCTTTGGATAATCTGGGCCGTGCCACTCCTACCCAGAAGCATACTGGTCCTGGAAGGCAGGGCTGCTGTTCAATAATCCTGTGAAATATTTGCTATCTGTCCATCACTACACTAAGACCCTCAGGCTGAGAGTTTCAAATTTGTCAGCAGTTGAGTCTCACATCAAGATTTGAGAACAACATTTCCCCAGTTGCTAAGGTCAGCACCTTCACCAAACAGGAACTACTCAAAGACCCCAAATCAGAGGCCACAGCAATTGACCTCCTCAGTGCTTATTAGGACAAAGAGAAGACAAGGTGCCTAAGTTACTTCCATAGATAACCTGCTGCCACACCTCACCTCTCTGAGCTACTGGAATTGCCAGCCAGGACAAGGTGACTTCAGAGCCTGTGTTTGCCTCTGGCTTCCCAGCACTGCAGAGAATGGGAGGTGAACGGGAGGATAAGGATCACCTTCCTCACCTCCTCTGGCTTAGGCTGAGGCATCAACAAGAGACAGATGAAAAGGAAGGTGTAATGGGTATATTTTGACTGTATACAGGTAATGGGAAGAAACCAGGATGGCTGTGCCATCAACTGGAAAAGCTGAGAAGAAAAGCCAAGTTACTGAACCAGAACCACCCCCCACATATGCCTTTCCACACCAGTTTGCTTTGTCCCCCACTCTGTAACACATCTCATCTTCAATCATCCCTTGCCTATATTGACAAAAGAAATTATACCATTTTGCAGCATTTCCAATATTGCATTGTTATTCACTTTCCTTGTCAAGTCCCTCCCTGTAATCTGGAACTTCACTCACCTCTCAAGGTCCCAGATTCTCAGAGGTGAGGTGTGTCCACAGCAGGCTGTCCCCGTCACAAATGAGCTGTGCAAAAAAAAAAAAAAAAAAAGAAGCAAACAAAAACCACTTAGTAATCCTCATGTTCTGAAGAAAGTGAATGAGCAAGACACAGAAAACAGGTTACAAGACAGACTTTGAATTCTGGTTCAAGATGATTTCAGCATATCCCACCACATTTCACAAGGGACAGGCAGCAGCAAAGGGAGAGCTGCTGCAGGACTTTCAGTAGCTGAGCTTCCCAGATGCAGCAGGTCACAACTGCAGAGAACTGGCAGGACATAAAAGATGTATTTGTAAATACAAAGGGAAAACCTAAACAGGGACAGTCATAAACATTTTCAAATGAGTCAGTAGAGTACTCAGCATGTTTCATACACAGTCAGTGCTGTAAGCTGCAGAAAGACCCCGTGGAAAATTTACTGTTGTTTCCTACTTCACATCTCACTTCTGTTTGTTGGCAGCTTCTGAGCACAATCATGAACTGGCTGCAGCATCACAGGCCTAAAGAATCACAGAATAGAGGTCTCTGTTCCAGCCTGCTCAAAGCAGGGCCAATTTCAAAGCTGGATCAGGTTGCCCTCCCCAGTGCTCAGGCACTCTCTGTTAGAGGCAGCACAGCTCTTCTGCAGCAGTATTTGGCTCAGTTTACACCCTTCAGCAGAGTCCATTCCAAAGTCCTCTTGGCAATGCTATGTCCCTGCTGCACATGCTGGCTCCAGAGGTCACCTGACAGCCACTGGCCTCATACTAGTTCATATGACAGAACAAATCCTTAAAATCAAGCATCGGGAACATGGGTGCTGTGGCTCTCCAAACCACACTGCTTGTTTCATGCCAACTTCCTATCCTCAGTCCAAATAAGAGGAAGCAGCTCATACAAGGATTTCTAAGTAAGTTATAAATGACCTTTCACAAAGCCATATTTATTGCAGCTACAGAGAATAAAATGCCAAAACTATGTTTAAGTCAATGCAACAAGGATAGCATGAACACAGGAAATGGAACCTGCTTTAAATAAAAGCCATCTCTATGCTTTGCCTAAACCACTTTTGCAGTATGACACAGGGCTGGCAGCTGAAAGATGAAAGCAAAATAAGAAAACAATGTCATGTCTGTAAAAATAGCAGTTAGAGCAGTTTTTAAACATTTCTTTGATCCTCTATAGCATTCTTCCTTTGGAAGTCAAGGTGACTACAAGCCTCTACTGCACCAGGAATGGATTCTTGCAGCATCCTTGACTTCTGTGAGAAGTAATACTACTGCTGTAAGAAGGCACTCAGCAGCCAAGTGCTAAACACAGGCTCAACTCAACCAAAGCCAGAGCAGGGCCAGATGGAAGCAAGGCCAGAACTCAGGACTCTTCCTGTGGTTTAGCTGAGCAACTGGTTTCTCCAAACCATAAGGCCAAAGCAGCACTAACAAAACACTCTGCAAAAGAGGCAAGCAGATAACAGCAAACAATTCCAAAGAGCTACAAGAATTTAGGAACGGCTTCAGCTACCAAGGCTCCCTTTTGTGCTGACTCTATCCCTCCACCCAAACTCACATAGCTGGAGGTGCCCACAAGGTGCCTGTGACCCTTAGCTGCCCTTTAGGCTAGAAAAGGCCTGCAGAACTAGAGCTAATTCAAAGTGTCTCCAACAAGGCTGTCTTACATATAAAATTCCAGGATCACTGGCAGTGCATATGTGATCAACCAAAGCAGCTGTAGCACTGGGCTGTTCCTACAGGTGCTGCACGGTGCAGACATTATTCTTCTCCATGTAAGTCCCTGACCAAAGCCTGAGAGTCTATGGAAAATCCAATTCCTGTTGCTGTGCAGCAGCCACCAGGATCAATTAAGAAAGTGTGCAGCATTTCATCTTTGGAAACAGGGTTTCTGCTCAGTGCCTGCCTTCTCTCCACCATAGTGCAGGACAGGAGGGAACATTTCCCTTTTGCCAATGTCTCCCATCTCAGAGGGAAATAAGCAAAAGACACCCACTTTGACAGCTTGTTGGTCAAACCCCACGTCTGGATAGCAGCACTTTGGTCAGGGGGTCCCTCTGCTACAAAGCTAGGTGTTGGGTTCTGACCCCCCTCCCCAGCCATAATCCATTAATAACTGCTAAAGTCAATTACTGTGGTTAGAAACATAATAGCAGTCAGGGAGTCAGTCAAGCAGGCAATTGGGTGCTTAAGACTTTTCTTTTGGGGGACAAACTGACTCTGTCCCAGCAGAGAATGCCCTCACGTGGGAGACAGACCCCTTTGTGCAGAAGGTATGCACAAGGCTTTGATGGTTGCCACAGGTCTAAATTACCATGGAGGCACACCAACAGGGAGAAAAAGGTGGGAGGAACAGCTAGGTCTAATCCTCCCTCATGCTGTCAGTTCTGGACTTCAGCTTTCCCTCCTTGGTCTGTACCCCTCACCCCTCAGGAAAAAAAAAAAAAAAGAGAGAGAGAGAAAAGCATTAGATAAAGAGATTTTTCTTCAGCATCAAATACAGGCCTCAGGGCCACAAACAAGTCTCTTCTGGGTAAAGCTGACTCCATTCAGTCAACAGGAATTTTGTCTCATACTTCAGCAGGATCAGGTTTGCAGGCCTTATCTTTAACAGCCTGAGCCCATTAGCAAGCAAAGATAAGACTTCTCCCACAAGAGCAGGCCACCTTCACTTTAGCATTAGAATGCAGCATTCACAAGACAACATGTACAAGATGTGGTGCCAGTGAGAAATGCTCGAAGTCTGAGAGTGAACTGACCTTAAAATCTGTATTCCAGGGCATAATGCAGGGCCTTTCACCTTGAGTTGATCTGCAGGCATACACCTTGAAGCCCTGGGTGTCTCATAACTGGGAACCTCTCAGAGGTGACAGTTTTACTTCAGCCAAAAGGGCAACACAAGCCAGCTTTCACAGGTCTAAAACAACATGCATATTGGAGGTAAGCATGTAAAGCTTGGCTCCAAAACTTCTCAGCAGAGCCGAAGCATTTTATCAGGCTTGCTCCTTTCAGTTGATCTTCAACAAGGCTCTCTGGGCTTAGAAAGCACAGAGCACACAGAAGAAAACCCTCCAACTTAGAGAAGCACAGCTTTTTCACAACTTTTTCACAACTGTTGCTGCCAGCTGCCCAAGAGAAACAATTCATGCTGAGTTACTAGCTTAGAGTGTCATTTATTTTGCCCACACTGCTTCCTACAGACAAACTGAGAAGAGACTAGATTGGGAAGAGGGGAGTACAGGATACCCTAAATATATTAATGCAGGCATGACTCATTTACCTGAGGTACATGCAACACTACTGATGTACACTGACACTGATCAGATACATCTACATCCACCACAAAAACTGCTATGGCCAATCTCCAGATGGCCTTGGAGATGTAAAGCCCCTTCCCCATTAATCTTTCCTCTGTCCTTCGAACGCTGCTGGCTACCATGACTACAAGCTCCCTCTAACAGGCCCTTCTAAAGGGAAAAAAGCACCACTGCAGGGATTCCATAACAGGGCATGTTGTCTTCACAGGGATCCCCTAGGAACTAAAACTAAGCCAACAACCAAACAAGGAAGGCAAGAATTTTGCACAGCATTGAGACATACATAGTTCATAAATAGCATATTTTTGTTGTCCAACACAAGGAATTTTCCAACTTCTCTGATGCTTTGATGTTCTCTTTCTTATTTGAAACTCCCTACTGACAGAGAAGAGAAGAATAAACAAGAGGGAAAAAAGCCCCAACAAAACAACCAAAAGCCTGCTTCTCTAGAAGCCAGACCTTTTCTATGTTGCAGAAGAGACATTTCATTAGACATCATCCCCCCACAATAGAAGCTGGGCCAGGAAATGAAAGAGAACACACATCCTGGCAGGGCTGTTGAAAGAAACACAAGAACTCTCCATCTGATTGACTTGTGGCTGTTGAAGATCCCATGGCGATTCTGGCAACAGCAGTTGTGCTCTGGCTACAGTTCAACTGCAATAATCCCATGGCTGCTCCCAAGGTGCCAAGTACAGTTTGACTCGTGTGGCGTCCCTCTTTACCCCATCCTGGACAGACCATTGCCAGATGTGAACAATCCAGAGGGAAAGAGGTGGATGCCCATCAGTCTTTTTGGAAAGATGCTGTATATCCTGAGGCTTGGAAACAATCTCAGCTCCAGAAATACAAGGGCGATTCAACAACACATACCTTCCCCACTATCAACCCACCCTCCAGAGCGGGCCCTGCCTGAGCTGGGAATCCTGCAACGCAAAGTCATTGAAGGGACCTGGGTAAAACAGGTCCTTTCCCACCTCTTCTCACCACACCTCCCCTGTGGCCCAGGCTTGTGCCCTTCCCCTGTACTGTAAACAGATTGCTTCTCTAGTCCTATTCTGCTCTTCAGGGATTTCAAATCCAGAATCTGCTTGACACGTGCAAGAGTCTGTTCCTTCCTCCTGGCGCGCTCCCCCGCCCCCTGGAATTGGACATCGTTGTTCCATTTTGGAAACTATTATATACGGAGACTCATTGGACTGGGAAACAAAGAAGTTATTACTTGACAGAGCCCTGCAGCTGGGAATGTGGAAGGTGGGGGGAGAGAAGGGGGAGAACCAAGGGAGACAGGATGGGGGGGTTGGTAGCAGTGTTATGAAAGCGATCAACAGAAAGGACAGCTCAAAGATGGGAAACATCTATTTTTAAAAGTCTCAAGTGAGATGAGAAAAGAAGGAGAAGAGAAAGCAAGTCCAAAAGGGAGATAGGAGAAGAGAGAGAGCAGTTGGTGCCGACGGTGCCGCGGGTTAAACACACGGGTCTGTGGGTTTGTGTAGCCTTTGATTCAGCACTGACACGCTTTGGCAAGGGAGGCCACCGGAGCTGTCAAATCCTTCACCAACGTGCCCATCAATTGTATTCAGCTCTCCCCGACCCGCACTGGCATTTTAATTACTGTTGGGTAAACTAATTTGTACAAATGAAGGCAACTCTGCCTAATAGAATATGCAAGCTCTCTGACCTCTGACAGGCGATGACACAAGATACAAAGGAGGCAGAGGAAGGCTTTTTATCAGAGCCTTATTACTCTCTATTACTCCAATTAGTTAAGCTCCAGTGCTCCTAATTGGGGGAAAAAATTGCAATTAAATCAATTTTTGATGGGCTGAAAGTGGGTTACCGAACCGCCCTGCCTGTGAAACACTGATATTATAGCAGCAAAGGTCAAAGTCTTTGTCGGCACCTGTGGGGCCCCCACCTCCCCTCTCCAAGCCCCTCTGTGCCCCCCCAACACACACACGCAGCTCGCTAAGGCGAATCATTAGAACATGTCATGTCTTATCGCGGCCGCCACCATCCCACCAACCTCATCAGTTGACATCATTATGGAAGGTAACTCCTCCAGCATGAATACAGTGCTAAGGTCACACAAACTTGATGGAGCCCCTGCTGAAGAGCAGATGCAACAGTAACAACATTGTGAAGAGGAGAGGAAGGGGTCGGAAACCCAGCACAGGGAATTTTGCCACCTCCAGCATGAGACTTCTCCAGCAGACCAGATACACACAAAGGGAGAAAGAGCGCAGGGAAGCAAGCGCTCCTTCCCTAGGGGCATTTAATTTGTAAGGGAAAAAAAAAACCAGCACAGCATCAGTTTAGCATTTTTTTCATGAGAAAGCAGGCACCACAAACACACAAGAAAGACCACCTGCCTTAGATGCAGGCAATGCTGGACAAACCCAGGATTGGGTGGTCATGCAGGGCTGGTGTTGCCCCTTCACTGCCCCAGACCAGCTCCTTCAGCCATACTTTGTACTTCTCACAGGATGACCAGAGAACTGAACCAAGCATCTTCAGTAACTCAGAAGCCAAGACAGCTGGGTTATATGTTAACATTCTGTAACCACAAATTCAACAAAAATCAGCAGGTAAGACAGTTGCACCTAAAGCTTACCTAAGCAAGCAGAAGAACCCCACTGCAGCACAGCCTCACCTCTGTTAAATAACCTTGCTAAAAAGACCCAGCAGCTGAAGGCAAATTACCACGCTTGTTCCAGAAACAGACTGGAAAGTTCTGGCAGGTTTGCTGCTACTTCTTGGAGCTCGTGTGCATGCTACAGAATCCCCCAAGGCACCAGTCAACTTATCATAAATGCCACACGGAGAAGGTACAGAAGAGCTCTGCCACACCCTATCATGTACTCAGCACAGAGAGAAAGCAAAATGCATAGAGAGGACCATGAACCCTGCAACACTGACAACCACTACCGCTCCAAGAGGAAATGCTGTGCTCTTGCAAGGAGCACCAGTGACACATGCATGAACAGATGGACTAGTAACTCATTCATATGCCACCTCAAGTGGACCCCTAGAAAGTGGTCCCCAGAAAGAAGGCATTTACATTTTGTACTGAAGAGCACTGTAGAGATCCTGGGTTGAAACACTAAGTCACATTTGAGGCAGAACTCCAGCTCATGAGATAGAATATATGCTCATGTCATTGCCTCCCAGGTCATTTACTTCATGCCTCATGGCAGAGGGAACATCAGCTTCACCTCTCCAGCTTTATTCCGCCTTGGCCTCTATCTTCATGCCTTCCTCCAGACTTCAGAGACACTCAGGCTGAAGAACAGAAAAAGCCTTTAATTTCCCCAAAGGCCCAATTCCTGGCGTCATAGACAGATCACCCCTACTCTAGCAAGCTGCTTAGCAGGTATCCAACCTACACACTTCCATCTTGCCTTCACTGCTTTGCAGTTTCACCCCATACTCTGTGCCCAAGACACCTGAAACGTTGATCACTGTCCCTCCACCAGACCTGTAGCAGTTAAGTTCTGTGAAAACAAGCCACCAGATACAGAGCACAATCCTCATTTCTAGAGAAAAACTGAGCTCAATGACATCAAGATTCCAGAGAGGACAAATACATGCACACTCTTCCACACTACAGTATTGAACAGGAAAATATCCTTGATTAGAAACTAGTGATTCAATCCACAAAACAGTCCTGATGTTCCTAGGGCTGTTCACATGTAAGTGTCACTGCTTTCCCCAATATTCCACATGACACACACTTTTAAGAAGAAGCAAATGTCCTCCAGAAGAGGACTGCATTCAGATTAACTCCATAAAAGTTGATTGAGGGTCCTGATTGTTCCTGTACAAGAGAAATAGTGGAACAGTGCTTTTCACAGTGCTGCTGTCATTTCTCAGAACTTCAAACAGAATTGGTTTTGTAGCTACACAAGTATTTCTACTGGATTGACATAAGCTCTACTCCTTTATTAAAGGAAAAGGCTTGATAACCTGTTTTTAACAGTGTAAAATACATATTTACATGGTATGTCCAACAATCTTCATCTTTCTTCACTCCCCAAACCTGGGGGCTTGCCAGGCATGAAGTAGATGTTCATGACAGAGGTCTTTGTACAAGAACTCCTTATCTCTCTCGAGACCAAATTTAAACCCCAAATGATGCTCAAGTTATTACTGTTATTACAGGATAAAAGAGACTCCTTAACCATAACAGAAATTTAATCCAGAACATAACTCTGGCACTGATCTGAATAACTTGTACCAAAAATCAAAGCCCATGCCAAAACTGATTTGTCTGTGCATGCCTACCAGGACTTTCTGTGAGCAGAGCTCTCTTTGCAGGCATCCACTGGGGTTACATCTTAGAAGCTGAATAATAAAGAAATATGACTCAACTGAGAAATCACTTCTGAGTCTAAAATCTAGGCTGTGCAAAAGATATGACTCTCTATTCCTACCACAGAGAGCTTTCTGTGGAGAAAGAGAAGAGGGGGGAAAAAAGAAGGAAAAAGATGAAATCTAGAGACTTTCAGGTCAGTTTGAGACTAGGTGGTTAAACACCACTACAGTATGGTTATATCAACTTATCAGTAACCAGAACAAAATCTCAAAGAACATTTTTAATGCTCAGAAGCTGTAACATTAGAAATTCGAAGAAAGTGGCTACTAAGGTTACATTTGTGTTTTGAGGAGTTAAAGATTTATTTGGGTTTTTTGTTTCATTTTCCAGTGCAGCTGAAATAACCACAGCTGGTGTCTCAACTTCTTTACTCACACAATGCATTCTCCCTTCGAACACCACTACAGAAATCTCAGCCATCTGTAGCAACTTCATCCTATGCTCTACTCTTGCTCTGCTCCCTAGAGCAGCCTTTCAAACACCAATGGGCAAGACTCCTGCGAGGTACCCACCAGACAGCATGCTCTACCTCCAACTGCTGCACATGCCATCTGCACTACAGTACATGGGAGTTGGAAGGTAGCTTCATAAAATCTCTATCCTGAACAAATTCCTTGGGTTTTTGTAATGAACTGAAAGGAAGCAACAGATGAAGCTGCTGACTAAACAGCAGAAAAGCATGGTCCCTGGATGAGAGACATGCACAGTATTAGACACTGGACACCCTTTGCACCTACAGACTACCATGCACCTTGGGCAGATCTCTGAGGGCCTGCCATTCAGTTCTCACCAACCTGCACACTCACTTCCAGCCTTCGCACCCAGCACGTTTCCCCTCCCTACTCTGCTCAGTGCCGTTATCCTTCCCCCTCGCCCCCATGGGGAAGACACCCTGAGCCCGATCTTCACCCACTTCCCCAGGCCCAACAGCCCCCTTGAGTTCAGTGCTCTGGGCCCACACACAGCCTAACAAGAAACTCTGAACTCCAGCCCTCACTTTCTCAAAGCCTGCCCAGGTGTAAAGCTCCAGCGATTCCATTTTCTTTGCCATTTTCCCTCCCTCCTCCCTCTCCTCCTAGCCCCACCAACATTTTCAGGCCACACAGTGAGCCAGGAGGTTGGAGTACATGAGGACCATTGCAGCAGTCATGCTGTTTCAGGCCCCCCCAACTCAAGACAATTTCTAAGAGCCATTTCTTATCCTCGCCTCCGTGAAATGATTTCTGTTAATTGCCTGGTGGGAATCAGTTATAGATGGGGGAGACTCTCCCCACACACACACCCTAGCCCCTAATTGGCTTATTGAAGTTTTAACGGGGCTTTCACCTGGAGAAGCTGGTAATTATTCCCTTCATTCCCCTCTTGCTTGTACCTGTAGCTTCACACTTGGGGCCTGCCTGGCTCCACGGGGGGGACTTTGTTCCCTCTAACTACAGGCCCCATACAAATGGGCCCAGCAGCAGGACAACACAGCAAAGTGGTAATTTTCAGCCCAGTGTAATTAGCCAAGGTTCTTTCAGCCCAAACTGCTGAATGGGGAGAGGGCTGCTGGGGAGGGTGCGCCATGTGGGAATGGAGGAATGGGGGCTGCTCTCAACAGGCAGACAAAGACCTCTCAGGGGCTCCGATCTGGGGCAAGCAAGAGGAGGGGGTGGGACAGTTTGCCTGGCATAGCTGGGGCACAGTCAGCGGTGGGACACATGCTGAGGAAGTCAGCCCATGGCATCCTTCCCCCAGCCTGTGTAACAGGGCAGTGCAGGATGCCAAAAAAGCGGTAAAGGAGAAAAGAGATCCAGTGATGCACAACAGAAGCATGTGAAGGGGTTCGATGCATGACAGATTCTTGAAGGCCTGGTGTAGCCTATGCTCCCAGGACAGGATTTCTAGTCTAGTACCTTTGCACTGAGATTTAGAAAGGCAACAGACTCAGGGAGAATAAACTGGACAGTGCAGGTCCCAAGTAGGATAGCAAGAACTGTGCCAAGGACAGACTGAGAACTCTTACTGCTGAGAAAAATCATTGAAAAATAAGTCAACTCCTCCAGCATCTGCTCAAAAGTCAGGCAACAACCATAACCAGGAAGACAGCAACAAAGGCTCCAGGTTCTCTTTTTGCTGAGGCATCTCCCATTAGCAAACCAAATCTGTTTTTCATAGTGGGACCTCACTTGCTCTGTCTCCCCTTCTGCTACAAGACTTTGGTTTCGCAAAACTATCAGGAAACCTGCTGCATGCAGGTTCAAAAAACTTAGCCACCAGTGTATCGCTCCTGTGTCAAATCAGACTGATGTCAGATGTCCCACAAACCAGAAACCGGCATCCTGTGTGTGGCATGCTTCCCCTGCTGATTCTCAGGACTTGTTAGCATCTATGTTTTCACTGAATTATTACCACTGCCTTCAGGATAGAGATGTTTGTCCTGACTAGTCAGGTCTGGTAGACAAGTTAAAGCTGCTCAGCTGGATTGATGATCACAGCTTCAGGGCAATGGGGTCTGGGGGATTTTTTGTTTGTTTGTTTTTAAATGTTAAACCATAGTTTTAAAAAACTCACCTCATGTCTCTTATGATTGTGATATCCTACTAGAAAGCAAGAACTGTCATAATCTAAAAGTTTGGTCCTGATTCTGCAATGAAGACCAGGTGGTAAGCGGGGAAGTGAAAAGATACCACTAGTTTAATAAAAGGACAGGTACACTGGAGTGCTGAGCAAGCCCTAGGAGATGATGCAATTACAACAACCCTGACAAGGAAAGGAGATCCTCAGGGACTCCAATTGTAGGAAGGGAGCAGGCAAGCAGCACAACCCCCAGGGCACAGACTTCTGATTTCTGAGCTGCCTGAAATACAACTGTGACACAGTGCTGCAGCAGGTTGCAAACTAGAGAAGCAAATTGCCTGATTCAACCCCATGATTCTGGTTTCTTTTCAGGCCCTACCTATATCTATCACATTTTATGAAAGACTCTCACAGAAAGGATCATTTTTCAATTTCAATCCTATTTTTTTCAGCCTCACCCAAGCTGCCTTCAGTACTTGTCACAGAGATGAGTTCAGCCAGATACTGTGTGCCTTTGACCCATCAATGCTCAAGAGTTTTCCTTAGAAGCAACTTTTGACACCTCTGGACAAAGTGTGCTTGCTGTGAAATCCATGCCAGCATCTGAGCAGCAGACACCAAGAATAAACATAAGCAGACCCATGTTGACCAGGCCAATTTCAAGCCTGCACAGAGAAACAGAGTGAACGTTACCTGCACCAGTGGGAAAAGATATGTAATGTTATCTGTGCTCATACTTTATCACAAACCTTATGTGGTCCAGGGCTTTTTCTTCTTTTAACCCCACATCCTACAAGAGAACATGTAGAATTCATTTAAGTACATACTCCAGCTGTCACTGCTTTGGACAAAAGTCGAAATATTTGCTCACGTATAGAAAATGCTTAAAGAATCATGATGCAAAAGAAGAAAATCTATTTATAAAATATCTCCTTTCTATTTTTTAAGGTTCAGGACTGCCAAGACCAATTCCAGTATTTTTTCAGATGTGACTGGCAAAGTTTTCAGTTAACAAGTATTGTTTTAAAAATGCATGTATATATATAGAATGACATTTTATATAAACCTTTTCCATTAGAATCTATGACAGAAAATTACTTTTCAATAAGCAGCAATCCATGCATGCCAGTGAGGTCAGGGGGAGGGGAGAATCCTTTCAGGTCTGCCAGAACAACTAAAAATCAAGAATGTTTCAATTTAAAAGTAGAGGTGGAAGGAATCTCTTTTCTTGGTGCCACAAGCCACAAATTATTTTTGTCTTTTTCCATTCGCCATACAGACACACATATACCAAATTCAAACTTCCATATTTAGGAGAATTCTGAAAAAAGTGATCAGGATGGTGAGAAAGAAGAGGATTTCTCAACAAATGTATACTTTCCTTATCTTAGCATTCTTAGAGAACAGGGCAGCAGTTCTTTCTTGACACCACACAGAGGCGGGAGCTGCACTTGTTCACACTTTTAGGGGAAAGAAGCCAAATCACAAAAACAGAGTGCTTGATCTTCCTCCTCTGCCCTGTGATATTCAAACGATTTAAAAATTAAGTCTAAATGAGTTCTTCATCAGGGGAGAGGGAAATAATGTTCAAAGGGTTTTAAGAAGTCCAAGACCAGGAAAGGTGAAAGGGGAAAGGGATGTATATGCAGCACATGCTACACACAGAGAGGGCCAGGACACTGAGGCATGGAGACACAGGTGCTCTGTGGAGGAGGGAAGCAAAGCCTCATCTGCGTTTAACTCAGCCATGAAATGACTCCTGGAGCTTTCCTGCTCTGGTCATTCCAGTCCTGACACGGACACGCTTGCAACAACCTTAATCCACTTGCCTTTAAAGCACTGGGCAGCTTCTACCTCCCCAGTTCTCCACTCTATACAGTATGATTTGCTTCAGGGTTTTCATGCTCAGTGTTTGGAGCATGTCAACTCTTCAGCCCTAAGCAACCAAGAGCCTGAATAAAACCCCTCCTCCCCATCTGCAGGTTCAGGTCATGCTTGGTTGTGAGCAAGCACCAGAGAAATCAAACCTGCCAGTCAGGCCAGAAAGCCCCAGCCCTGTATGCAGAGAAAGGCACACAAGGTTTCATTAACAGATAACACACGTCTAAGGCATAAAGATGTTTAGTGGCCACCTCCCACACAGATCCCGAACCACCCAAAAACTCACTGGAAAAGTTTGGCAGAAGCCAGAGTTCAAACCATGCTGACATCAATAAGGCACAGTTTCACAGCACAGGTTATCACCTTCAGTATCTGTAATCAGGCTGGGCTGCAAGGCAGGCTAAGAATTATTAAATTTCACTGATAACTGAGATAAGCCAGATGAAGATAGGAAAGGGATCAGGCAAAATAGATGGCATAGAGATAGGGAAAGGAGGAGACAAGAAGGTGAACAGTAATTTATTATGATGCTTTATGTCAGTATACTGGGAAAAAAATTACACATAAAATGGTATAAGAGGGAAAAGATTGCATGGGAAAAGACTGAGAAAAAGACTCTTCCTGCATACATCTCAACTCTGCAATCAAACAGAGGATTCCCTAACACACGTTGTCCTTTGATGAAAAATACCTGATAAAGGGATATTAAGAACCACACTGCCTCCTGCCACTCAGTAAACTGCAGTCTAGGTGAAGCAGGACAACCCTAACCTCTACTCACTGGAAGCTAGGAAGGAACAGGCAGGAAAGGATCTTTTTGCTCTTTTTTCTTACCTTCTCCATAGACATTTACTACTGACCACTGCTGAACACCAAATGCTGGTGTGTATGTATGCTGGACTGACCCACCATGGCCAGAAGAGGAAGAGAAATGCCCACTTTTGTCAACCATGGCCCATCCAGCTCACAGTTTTGTCTCCAGTTGTACTGGCAGATGCTGTTCAGGAAGAACATGTAAGCTTGGCAACCTTCTGTGGTCATTCGCTTTGCACCCACAATTGCTGTATTTAAGATTTTAAAGAGTGTATCCCCACCCAGTCCCCCATTATGAACATGCTACCCATGAATTTACAAAATCACTTTCAAAACTGCTGGCATCATCCACTTCCACAACGTTCTGAAGCACTAAGTTTACACTGTGTGAAGGAATACTATCTTTCATTCATTTTAAAACAATCTCCTAGTAATTTCAAATGTCTCTGGTACTACTATTATTGGTGAATAACAGTTACACATTCAAGCTTAACCACCATCATCTTACTCTCCATATTTTTTTCAGGTTGATTTTACCAGGACTGATAGAGGCAACCAAATATCAGCACATCATTAACTTCTGCAGAGTGTTTTACTTGGGGCCAAGTATGGGGAAAGACCACAAAAACATGATACAAACTAGTAATGCAACCATTTCTTTGGCACAGAGGAGTGTTCCTCTGCTGTACCTCCTCTTCAAAACCTGTTGGTTCATCACCCCTTCTGAGGCAGGTTAATTGCTCCATGTTTTGAGGCTTCACCCAGCCTCAGTCACTCCTAAAATTAGCAGGGAACAATATCACTGGCTCTACTGTGAGAGCTGAAGAGCCAGCACAGGTCTCAGGACCATGAGGGTCTCACAAACCAGTTTGGGAAGTAGAGGACTCAGATGCTGCACAGTGGCAACAGCACTGGTCACACGCACTTAATACTACTAAAGTACCTCATATTTTCCACCATGTACCAGGAGCATGAAGTCCTTGCTTTGCCAGGCTCCAGACTTATCTGAAGTGGTCTGCACACCATCCATGTTCCCAGACTGCTCTGAGACCATCAGAAGTCAGATGTTAGAGAAACATTATTGCTTTTCTAATACCTGGAGCAGGCTCCCTTGCTTCTCCACTGTCGAAGAGGAGAAAATCCAGAGGAAGTATATGGAAAACAAAAACATGCTGTAGGCCAAGACAGCAAATCAGATGCAAGAGAGAAACTCTTTGATCAGACAGTCCTGCTCCATCCCCATCCCTCATTAAATCAGCCTGAACAGCCAAAGCAGGTCACTGAACAAAGCACAGGTGGAAAGCTCAATACAGGAGGAAGAGACCAAGCACAGCAATAGTAGCAGTTACTGCGTGGCCCAGCTTAGTCTGCAATTGCTTCCTCTGTTGAGTTCACTTCTTTCAGGAGTAGGGAAGAGGTACACATAAAGATTTCTTTTTCCCCTGAAAAAAACCCAAGCTGTTGGGTTCCAGCTTGCAAGCTCTCTCTTCAGCCCCCACACTAATAAATCTTTGGGACTATAAATCACCTTGGTACAGGTCTCTCTTCTCAAAGGAAATGGGCTCTCTCTTGTCATTAGCTGCCTGTGTCTACCAACCATAGCAGGGCCTCATTCAAGTCCTCTTTGATGGACGGTTAGACTTAAAGGCATACGTGCCTCAATCTCAGAGGAGGGAGAACAAGAATTTACTAATTAGACAGGGCAATGCACATTAAAAGCTGGCTTTAATACCTGGTCCCAAATTAGCCCTGCACCTGCTAAGTGTCAGGATGCCTACAAAGCAGTAAGAGTACATCCCATGTGTAGCATGGGATATGGAATGGTGAATGGAGCATCATGAACCCACAGTACCTCTTTAGAGCAAGAAAGTGGTTGCAGCAGTTGTGTTTCGTGCAGCTGGGAGGGAAGGTAGAGAAGATCTGACAAATCCTAGATAATGAACCACAGAACACAATACAGGCAACACTGCACAGAAGGAACAGACGTTCCACTCTGCCTTCCAGCCTGGAACAGTCTCACACTGACCTGAAAAGAAACCAGAGGCAATGGAGCCAAGAAGAGATTCAGAGGCACACAATTCTGTCCACGTTTCCAGTGTCTGATTCAACTCAAAACAGAGATTCAGGATGCCACCAACCCAAGGAAACTGAAGCTTAGCTACAGGCAAGAGGCACTCTGGCATGCTCCATTTGAAGCTGTATTAGCACTCAAGCCAGATGCTCACATTGAGGAGAAATTCCCATTCTTCAGAGGAACAGGTTTCCCTTCAAGGATGACTATCATCTCTTACTCATTTGCTCCCCTCCAAACTCCAGCCTCTCTGGTCCTGTTCCCCTCTTGCCTTATTTTAAACAGTCTGCCAAGCATCTTTTGTGAGGACTGAAGTGACAAGGAGAATGTTGCGACGGCAGACATCATCATCCTGATGTATGCCAGACCTAATATGGGAGAAGCCCATCTCTGAGCCATGCTTTCATTTTTAACAGTATTTTCTCTAGGCCTGTAGATATTCCTGTGCACAGTGCTATGCTCTGTGTCAAAATGCCAAAATTCAGCAGCAAGTGGTAAGTCAGAGATTTACATTTATGACCTCTCTAAATTCCATACCATCTGCAACCTCATTCTGAGCACATGGATGACAGAGCCTGCCCAGGATGAAAGCAGTGCTGCTGTAAGTATCTCCCACTCTGTCAGGAACCACCTTCTCTGCAGACAGAACCCTTCCCTCTGCAGTTTCCTACAATCCATATTGATATTCTCATATATTCTCTCTCCTGAGCTGGAACAAAAAAGTTTGTACCTGTAGATCGGCAGAGCAACATACGATGCATATCACACACCTGAAGAAAGTATGCTTTTCTCTTCTTCTTCCTCCCCCTTCTCCTCTTCTGCCCAGCCTTTCCTGAGAGCACTGACTGATAAATAATCCAATCCATGCTTGGAAAAAAGAAACTGTCCCCCTCTACTTCTAGCCAGGAAATGCAATGCAAAACCTTGTCCCTTGAATTGCCTCTAAGTTACTCCTTGCACCCACTCATACACACAGATGCACATATAAAGCACATCCATGTCCACCTCAAGTTCCTCAAGCAGGCACAAGCTATTTAGACCACAAGGCTGTGCACAAGCCCCAAAGCAGCCACCAGACATTCCATTCTGGAAGTTGGCCACTGTCTTCCCAGGGATATATGCAAATTTCTGTTGGATACAACAGCTCTAGTTAGAGGTAGAATCAGGCAAACACACATTAAACAAATGTTTTGCACAGCAGGGACTTGATACGCGGTATAAAACAGGCTTGAATTTACTCCATTGACCGTAATCAAAAACATATCCCTTTGCTTCAAACAAACTAGTGCATTTTGGATAGTCTAGAAATTTGATTCATCAAGTACTTGATTCAGAAAGTAACCATCACCAGCAGCCTCCTGTATACGTTTTAGTTTCCTTCAGGAAAACGAGGAGTAGCAACTGCCTTCATGTGTACACAATCATCACTGTCTTGTCTTAATAAATAAAGAACTGATGCTTTACTATAATACTTCCTCCTGCAGCAGTCTGAAACCTTCACTCTGATAAATTCAGTACTTTTGCAGTTCTCTCCCAAATATATTCTTTACTTCTAGAAAAACCGAGGGCAGGGGGGAATCCCCCAAAGAGGCCCAGTGCTTCCCTCCTTGTAATGAAACCCTGTAATGGAATGCCCTGCACTCCAATTAGGAAGAAATGCTAATTTTCTCCAGTTGAGCACCCCCTCTAGATGTATCTAATTTGTTTCACTGCTTTCATCTCTCCCCTCCATCACATTTTCATTTAAAGGTTATGATCTGTTTGTGCCCTCCATGCCGCGCCCTGACAAGACACCCCTATGAGAGGTTGCAGGGGCCATGTCGCCCTTCCTAACCCCCTTCCCAAACAAAAACCAAAGCTTTTTTCCCTCCACTGCCTCTTTAAGAAATGCAGAAAGATGAAGGGGAGGAGCAGGGAATTGGGAAGACAATAATTAAAAATAAGAAGTAAGCCCTCTTGCAAGGTGGGTTGTTCGTTGTTTCCAACAAAAGGTTAGAGACCTTTGCACCATGACCAACACCAGCATGACCAGTGCAGGCCAGCCAGGAGCAAGAGCATTACAAAGCTTTGCCTCTTCTGCAGATCCATTTTAGGAACAGCTGCCATGCAAGAATACTCTTTTGCAAAAGGTTTTGAGATGCTAAATTGCTTAGCTCCTTGTAGGTCTGGGGAACACATATTCTCTCATCTCTCACAGGAAGAGTCTGGTCAGAAAGAACATGAAGAGTTGGCTGAGCTGAGGAGAAAGTCTCAATAGAGCTTTCCCACTCCTCTCTAAATGGCTTGTGCTTTGTTCTGGGAGCCTGTGTACTGCAAATTCCTTCAGGAGAGCAGAGACTTCAGATGGGTAGGGTGGGCCTTGGAGCAGCTCTTCATGGCATCCATAAATTTGTGCTGCCATGGTTGTGGCTGGGCAGACATGTAAATCCTCAGGGTAGAACCCATCTGGACAGGTTATCCACCCATAAGAGCTGTGTATACACCACACAGGGAAAAGGCATCCAGATGACCTTGCTGGCGCCATACCACTTCCCACAGAAATTTCAAAGGGCTTTTTTACCAAAAGACTATTATTATAAAAAAAAAAAAAATTAAAAATGCAGCCACCATCCTACCTCCAAGCAAAGTCTCTTTGCAGCCTGCCCCAGTATTCTCAAATAAAACAGTATCCCTCGAGCTGAACCCATGGTCTTCCTACATACAAACCCTGCTCCTAAGCCAAGCCATTCATGACTTGTGTTCAGCCTCTCCCTCCCTTCACTTAATTCTCTCCTTCAGTTCTTGTCTGTTAGAAAGGAAATCACTGATCTACACTCTAGACCCAAGTTTTACCCCACACCTGTTCTCAACATCCTATAAGTTGAAAGTGCCCAGAGAACCTCTTGGGAGGAAAGGCAGCTATGTGGGCCCTGACTGAAAAGGAGTGGAAACTGCTGGGTTCCACCAGTGGCACAGCAAGGAACAACTATCCTCTTGGAAAAAGGAGGAGAACAGCTGGACAGGAGGAGAAACGCTGCCCAGACTGAGCATTGAGTAGCCTGTTCTTGACAGTAAGATGAGGCTGGAAAAGTGCTGCAAGAGTGTTTTCTGTTATTAATAGGCACTTTGCTAATATTGCTCCAGATAGTCAGCTCCCTCTCAGTCATTTCCTGCTGAAGCCACTGAATCCCATTGGTCACAGCACTATATGCTCCATTACAAGCTATTTCCTCTCTACATTTGCAATGCCTCCAAAAGCTTTTGCAGAAAGTCCTGATGATCTCCCTTCCTGCCCCCCTCCACAGACACAATTCTCTCATAATTTGACTTTCTGGGACCACAAATGGAGAGCGGGTAAGAGGCGCACAAAGATTTACTCTTCATAGATAGTAGCCTTGCCCCTTCCTCCCCCTCCAGGCCCCCTCTCTATCTGGTCCATGCAAACAAACCCTGAGTGGGAAAGAGCGTTTGGAAGAGGCCTGTGTCTGGGCCAGCCGCCTTTCATCCAGAAGATGCCTCTTCCCATTGGAAAATACAAGCATTGTGTGAAAACATTTTAATATATTCATGCACATTCCTATAGCTCGCAGGAGCGAGTGGGTCTCAGCACCCTCCCCTCCCTGCCTTCCAAATGATTTTCATAGGCAACGATGCACTGGGAATACCACTTGTTTTCTCGAATGCCCACGAGTATGTAAATTGTGGGAATATGCAGGCCAAGGGCTGTGGTTTTATTGTGCTGCAGAAAAGATTTTACTAATTACTTGCCTAAACTCCAAAGCAGTACGCCTGCTTTTTTACAAAGCGGGAGAGTGGGGAAGGTGGGGGTGGTGGGAAGAGGAGGAGGGGGACTAAAAAAAAAAGCAGGGGGGAAGAGAGAGTAAAGGGAAAGAGGGAGAAGGAAAGAGAGCACAAGGGATGCATTTCAAAGTTTCTCCAGCAATTGGATGGGGGGGAGCTGGGCCCAATGTGAAATCATAGAGGTCAAAGGTGGGTCTCCCTCCCTTGTGAGAAAGTGGTGAATCAGGACGGTTTATCAAACGATCATTTTCTTTTGAAACTGGGAGGCAGCGGCTGGGACAATTCTGCAGATGTGCTTGATGAGTTCGGGACAAAAATGGGCCGCCTCCTCCCCCCCTCCCCCCTTTAAGGTCTCCCATCAGGGGTTGCTTCTCCCTCCACTGCTTCCAGGACCCTCCCCTCTCTTCTTCAGTGGTCAGCTGAGACCCCCACCCACTGACCGCCTTTGTATTCCTGGCCTTTGGACACAGTGACAGGGCCCTTTATGAGACCCCAATCAAGACCCCCATGTCACAGGTACCTAGTAGAGATACCAGACCCTTTTCAAATGAGGAACAACAAGGAAAATATGCTGGCCCATTGTCCCAGCACGGCACCAAGGGAGATGAAAGGGACAGGCTGCTCCCTCTCTGCAGACTGCCTGCCAATCAACCCCAGTTATTAAGGTCACGATGTGGAAATTCTTTTGACCTACACCTAATCAAAGATGCACCAAGGACTTTTGAGACAACATGGGGGAAGGTGGGAGAGCAAGCATCCCCCTGCCCTCTCCACCCATAAATACAGTGGAGCTTCCACAGAGAATTAGTAGGAGTTACCTCAGCTAGTGCTGCAGCACAGTTGCCCCACGTACCACTAGGGCAGCCAAGCAGAGCTCTGTACTGGCATCCAGTCTCAGGAGAGCTTAAATTAAAAGCACTTCTCACTGAAAAGTTACAGACTGAGCAACACTGGAGGTGGCTCAGAAGCCACGATCGAGGACGCTGTGTGACGAATACTAAGCATCCTCTTCCCCATTCCTGAGATCTTCAGTTTGCACAGGCTATGGGTTTCACTAGATATGGTCAGCACCATCCAACAGTGAGTCCTGAAGAAGAAAAACTCAGTGGATGTGAATCTCTGACTCTCCAAAAGCTGAAGCACCTGGAAGAATGGATAGATGCCAGTAGTGCAGAGCAGACATTCTGACTCCCCCTTGCATGATACCGGATAAAGATGATTTTGATGGTGGCAGTTTTTAGGACTACATAGAAATATCTCATAGAGAAGAGGTAGGACCACGTGGGCTGCCAGAACAATGAGATGGGCACAAAACAATTAGAGCACGGGTCAGATGGGATCAGAGAAGCATATCCCACCAGATAGCTCCAGAACACTTGCAATATGGACAAGATCAACTGCCTCTGAAAGGTTGTTCTGCATCACTCACTGAGTCATCACTGTACACTCAGAACACAGTACTTCAACCTGACAAGTGACACAAGAAATGACAGACTAGTCTGTGATAGTTCACACAAAAAGGAAAGGAAAAAATCCAAACTCCATACCAGGAACATTATTCAGCATATATAGGATGCTTCTGCAAGTGCGTGACTTTGAATTAGGTCCTCCAGAAGAGCCACATGATATAAGTCATGGCCACCGCTGGCACACTTATGATCAGTCTTGAAGAAACAGAAATTTTTGGCACTCTTCTTTATGCACCATATCTACTGTCATTCAGGGAATACCCGTCCTGATCCCATGCCAGCTTGCTGCTCTCATCCTGTTGGCATTCTTCAAAGTCCACCTGGATGAAGGTCATAGTGAAAGGAAAACAAATCTGGTGTGGTAGTAGAGTGAAGTCATGAAAAGTGTAACAGTCACAGCAACCAAGCTGCAAGTTTCTTTATGCTAAACACTGCTCATATGTTGGCTCATTTCCCCCTGTCTTTTAGCTAAAAGATACCAGTGCCATGCTACTGGAGCCCCCCAGTTCCTGTCAGAGAGCCTGCAGAAGGTAACAGCCTACCAGTGGTGACCAGCTGGGTAAGAGATAAGAAGTGGAAGATTCAAAAAGAGCTCTGGGACAAAGACTCAAGTCTTTACACAAATCCTACTACATTGCTTCTCCACTGCACATCATTGGCGTTCCTAAAACTGTCCCTTTGTTCTTTGGCTCTTACACAACTATTGAAGCAGGTGGAAAACAGGTTTTCCTTCTTGATGTTGAACCAACTGCTCTTATATAAAAAACTGCTTAGCTATGGCTAGGCATGGTCTGGTTTAGGTCGTTGTAAGTCAAGATCCAAACTGGCACTTCAGACACTATAAGCTGTAGTGCTCAGAGCAGCCATTACTTAAGCCCTGCAGCACAAAAGACAGATATTGCCTTTACTTCAGGGCAATATCCTCCACTATCACCCTCCTTTCAAATGCCAATGGTAGGCTGAGGACCAGTCTCCTGCTGTCCTCAGAATGAATTAACACTCCTTTAGAAGGGCTAGGCTGCTATGTTAGGACACTACAGCTTCACTGCCCACCTCAGGGCATGAGCTCCCATCCTCTGAGTGACACTCTCCAGCCTCATCTGGGAGGAGTAACAGTGGAAGCTGAGCCTGGTTAGAGGCATCTGCACCTGGGGCTCTCACCGTGCAAGAAAGGTCCATCCCTCTGTGTCCCTTCCCGCCCCCAAAAGCAGTCATTTGAAAGGCGGGGAGGGAACAGACACCACTCTAATTGTAGGAGTGAAACCTGGCATCCTCCTGCTCATCTACCTTTGCACTCCGTTTCTGTTTCTCTTTGAACCTCTGGTACAGCTTGTCAGGTCGCTGCCCTCCTGAGAGATCAGAAAAAAAAATACAGCAGTGATTACTATTGTACACTGATATGCAAGCTGGAAAAAGAGAGAGAGAAAGAGAGAGAACGGCCTCCATGTGTCAGACTATGAAAGGGTTGTGACTGAAGCCGCCTGAAAAACAAACCCTTAATTTAAATGTTAATGAAAGTGCTGAAGAGACATCAGAGGCTTTCATTTCTCTACAAGGAACAGAATCACCAGGTCTAGAATTTATGGCCCCCTTCACCTCCCCTCTCCTCTTCTCTGCTCCATCAGACACAGAAGTAAGGAAAGGAAAAAAACCCTAATTTTAACATTAACTCCACACTTCCACCCTAGGATGCAATTGCTAAATTATCTGTTGGCAGGACACTGATCAAAGGTGGAAAAACAAAGGCACACTGCACAACCGAGCAAAGGTAAACAGCAGCCAAGGTCTGGTGAAGTTACCTTGTCCCCCTGTGAATTTAAAAAGCAAAGAGAAAACAATCACAAACTGGAAATGGAAACCTCAAACCATAAGGTTGCCAGCCCCCTCAACTAAGTTTCTTCTGTCACATCGATTAAACAGTCACGGATTCTCCTGTGCAAACCAGGCAGCACAAGAAAGATGCTTCCTCCAAGCTTTCTGAGACAGACTTTCCCCTCAAGCAAGGGGAAAGATGATAAAAAACTGCAGGGGGAGGAAAAAAAATCCAATATGCAACACAGCTCAACACGATTAGAAACAGATGTCTGGGTTCCAACTCAGTCAGCTACTGCCTCCCAAAACCTGCTCACCTGCCTACAACCACTAGTGAGCCAATTCACAGTCACAGAAAATATATACATTAGAGTATTGGCAAAAAGTGACAAAAATGGAGGAAGTCATCAATCACCTGAGCTTTAGAGGGCAAAGGAAAGAAACTGAAGTGAAGAAAGGTTAAGCTGCAGATTCTCAGTCTATAAAAATGTTTGCATATGTGTTTGTTTCTAGAGGAGAGGGAAAAGGGACATGCGTGTTCATGTGTTCACCCACGTGAAGAAGACCAAATAGAGTCATTATGACACAATTAAAGAAGGTAAAACAAAGTCTTCTTCCTCTGGACATCAAGGGAACAGTCAGGGCAAATGGATAAGACACAGGTGTCATTTTAGCTCCACAGGGAAGAAATTGATACTCATTTCCTGCTCCTCAGCTTTAGGGTGAAAGAGCACCAAGTCAGTTATGACTATTGCATATATCTAGAAACCCACATCCAGATCACCCTCTGAGGTCAGTAAAAGATGGCAGTTAATGCCACCACTAACTCTGCACGTCCACTCTGGGATCTCACAGTTGAGCAGGTTCTTCCTGCCCCGCTTAAGAAACAGCTGCAGGTCAAAGTCCCCTCTCAATTATTCAAACCGCCCAGGCTCTAGGAAGATCCCCAAGGACAGCAGAGCTATTGCTGCTGCCTGTTTTGCTGGCAATGCACAAACCTGAACAAAACCCAGTTACTTCTCCCAAGTCCTAGCAGACTCAGGGAGGTTAACTGCACGAAGCTAGGTCAAAACAGAGCACCACTATGGCCAACAGCTCATCTTGATACGCAGTAGGGGAAATCTGCTGATGAAATTGGAGGAAGAAATGAGGATGGGGGGAACATTAGCCAACATTTTAACTTCTACACATTAGGGCTTCAATTGCATAGTTAAAACCACTGCAGAGTTGCTCTGATTCAAGTGGGTTGTTTTGCTCTAAAGCAATCTGCAAGATCATATTGTTACACTTCCACAAAAAGTTTCTAGATAACCATTAAAAAGAAGCCCTCAAAATTAATCATTTTGATTCCTCCCAAGGGAAGAGAGGCCCATTCAGTAAAGCTGCCTGTCAGTAACCTTTCTCTTCCTTCCTTTCCCCAATGAGTTTGGGGTATGTTTTACAATTTGCCTGAAGCTGTCCACAGGAGCAGAGATCTCCTCAGATATTAATTCTTCATGATAATCCATGGGAGAGGCAATTAGGTTAAAATCAGCATGTTCAAACAGAGGAGTTGGGTCTCAACTACAACACTGCATAAACAGGAGAGCCAGCCTGGCTTTCTAAACTCCACTGCTCACATAAGTACTTATTTTCCTTTTAAGTAAGCATCCAATGCAGATAGCTAGTCTTCAGTACAAACTTTCTTCCTCTCTGGAGTTAACCAGCACTTCTCCAAGGCAACATCCATGAGGAGATGTCATCTACTGCAGCACACTAATCACACAGTCAGAAAAGAAGAGACTGTCTCTTGGGCTTACACATCCAAAGCATGTCTCTGTCACAATACAGCACTTTATGATTGCCTGATGTTGCCCCAAAATGTACCAAGGGTTTCCTAGCTCTCTATCTACAGCTGCATATTGGAAACCATTTTTGTGCCTCCATCTTCTCTTTGCTTGCTTCAAAATCTGACACACTTCAAGTACAACATCTCATGATAAATATTTAAATATTTTTAAATGAAAATAGAAAATGCTAGTGGCCAGACCTGGCAGGAGAAGCCAACTTAGATCTGAGTACTTTTTTTAATTCAACAGAAAAAAAAATCTGGATCCAAGATTCAAAACGAACTTAACATGAAGGTCCACTTTTTTCTTTCCCCTCCAGTTTACAGTGTACACTGCTCCCTTTTCTTCCCTTGCTACTGCCACCTCAGGGAACCACAAAGCATGAAGGTGCCACTGCTCTACCAGAAACTCCTGAGTTTGCCTCACTTTGCACATTTGAATTGGTCCACTGCACTTAGGCTTGCCCTGGTCCCTGAGCACACATAAGTCACTGCAGTAAGCACCACTAAATGCAAGTTTAACATCTGCGTGATGCAGAGTTCAAAAGGCAAATGAACTCGGGGGGGAAGAGGATTTCGAGCAGCTAAGAAACACAGTTTAGAGTATGCAGCAGAGTAAGTACAGCATTTTACTAATCCATAGAGAAGGACTGCTTTGGAGATCAATTAAACCAGTCGCTGAAGGAAGCTGAGGTACCCTTATTTTAAGTATCCTACTTTAAGGACACTCTCAGACTCTTCTCTAGTCACTCCTGTGACATGCAATGTGTGACCTGCTATCCAAAGCACACCAACCAGCACAACTTTGGAGAAGACTTGCTGAAAACGCAGAATGAACACAATGCCCTCCCATCCCCACTACCCTGCAGGGCACTGTTAGGGATCCCCAAAGCAATGAAGCTCCAGCAACACACATGGATGTCAAGACACTTCCATGGCTGAAAACGTTATATAAAGGACTAAGCACAGTTTTCCCCTGCACAGTATGAAGAGATGATCCAATACTCTTGGTACCCTTTTACTGCTTTTTCCTCTACTTAATCTCCCTTATAGGAATCTTTCTGTTTGCAGACCCTAAAACCATCCAGAACAGCACCACTACACAAAGAACATGGAAGCCTCCTCCCCCAGCTCCGCACATCTACAGGATGATCTCTGTAGTGACACAGGGAAACTATGGACAAATCAAAGCAGAATACCTAAGAAAAAATGCCTGAAGCCAGAGGAGCTGTGCTCTAAGAGCACAAGTGTCTAACATTTAGCTTGAGTGTACAGGCATTGTCCTCTAGAGCAGCAGTCCAGCAGTGCAGGACTAGAGCAGGCACAGCACAAAACCCAGAAGCATATGGGACACTTTGTAAGGAAGTTTCACATAGAGGAAGATACCACTGAAAAGATGAAAAGTTTCAGCCCATTAACAGCTGAAGTTCACCAGGAATACAGCCCTGAGTACTCTAAAATCAATCCTGGCAAACTTCCAGGTCAGGAAACTACAGCCTCTCCAAAGCAATTTTGATGGCTAGAGTTGGAGGAGCCTTCCTTGCTCCTACCCCACTGCACACAACTGCTTTGAGCTGTTTCTGATCTCTGTGTGTCCATAGTAGAGACAGCTAGTCGGTTCTGGGCAGCAATGGGCCAGAATACTTAGGTGGTTGGAGCCTGATTCTCCAGCAGTTCTACACCAGTAGAACTACCTGTCCTTGTGGAAGAGATCTCAGTTTATATCAGCACAATTGAGAAGGGAGAATCAGAAGGGCACGTTAAATGTTTAGGAGGAAGTGGAAGTTATAGGCCACGTTCAGCCTCACCGAGAAACAAATGCATCCAAGCTCTGGCTAGAAGGATGGGGACTGCAAGAGAATAAAAGCTTTAGACACAACTGCATAGGGAATGCATATGGGTGAAATATGGGCTCTTGCAAATAAAACAGAAACCACAGAGCTCCCCAAAGCAGACCTTCCTAGAAACCAGATACTATCTTTTTGATACTCGCCCTCATTAGACAGCAAGTAATAAAACCTATTAGTGAAAAATTCATCTCCCCTGCCCCTTGCCCTGGCCCACCCCCACCACATGCCCTCCTGCTCTGATCCTCTCTCTCTTCTAGGATGGCTGCGATTTGTTCTGAGAAGCGACAGGTTTATAGGTTAGCCGACACCTTCTCTCTGTGGAATTTTAATTAACTTCTCCCATCGTCAATATGTTAAGGAGCAGGGTTCCCATTATACGAGGTCAGCAGCGTGTTTCAGGCCCTGCTATATCAGCCGTCAAATTGAAGAATTAATGACGTGGCTAATTGGCTCTAATTCTCCACACCCCCCTCCCTAAAATATGGAGGTGTAAGGGGGGGTTGCAGTAGAGTGGGCTAGTGGGAGAGGCTGGTACAGTCCATAGTCTCATAAAAAAATGAGAGTCCACAATTTAGCCCACTTGTTAATGGGGTAACTGTTCCACCACCTCCAATTTATCACCCTGCAGGGAGGAAAGGGGGGGTGGGGAGACTGAGGGTAAATATTGTGACAGAGAGTGTGCAGAAGCATGCACACCAGGGAGAGGAACACTATCCTGACAGGAGGCCACGGCAATAGGTCATCACTTAGGAGTAGGAAGCAGCATGCCACTGGGCTCTATAACCAGCCACGGTGCCTGAACCAGAGCCTGTCTGCCAGAAAAGGCATGCTTGCAGCACAGGGCTTCCATCTCACATCTTGCAGCAGCACTAACACACAGGGCACTTCTTCAAAAACACTGTCTGTCTCAAACACTAGGAGCAAAGGGACAAGGGAACAGCAAAATCATAGCAACCCTGGAGTGTCATTTCCCTGATAAAGCCATTAGCTCCGTACCACTAAGTTTCTGCTGCCTGCAAAACAGGCTTGGAAATCTAACAAGAACAGCAGTTGTGGACAGCATTTTGGTTTTGCACAAGCCTAAAATTTAGTAGTTGCAGACATCACATGAGCAGCAACAGCAAGCTCTTCCTCCCCTCTTCCTTGAGGTATGCTGAGGAAGAACCTCTCTTGCATGCAGAAGACCAGTTTAATAGGGAACCAAAGAGACAGATCATTGCTGGTTGGTGTAAGATTTTAACAGTGAGAGTTTCTTGGATTTTCACTTCCTCAAGAACAGGAGCACTTAAAAAAACACCCTGGAAGATGCTGGTGTATGTACTGCCCCTGGCTCCCATGCTGAAGTTGTACTGTAGCATTATGCCTGCACTAGAAGCACGGAGCTACAGGCAACAGAGGCTGGAAAACCACATCCCTGAACTCCACTTCATCTTTGCCAGTTCAACATGTTCAAAGAAAACTAAGTTCTAACCACTGCCTGCAGCTCTCAAGCAGGGACCTTTTTGCTCAGCACCTCTTCAGCCAGAGAATGAGAATACAAGTCGGCATCTTTTCAGCACAGAAAACCTCAAGAGGATCCAGCTCACTGTTTCTAATTAGCAAGTCAGCGTTCCTTCGTCCAGAAAGAATGAACAGGTCCCACCTGAGGCACTAAGAGGAACTCAGGGCCATCTTCACGGCCTCTTTATGAGTGGATTACTCCACTGGTATAGGAAATAAAGACCACATGCTCTTCCCTGAGCTCCTGCTTCAGGCACAAGCACCTGATCAGCCTCCACACAAATAAAGTCCCTGAACTGTCACATTGGTGCCTCAGTAAGATTTGTGGACACACAGCCTATCCAACTCCTTTACTTCTCTCTGCTGGCAATTGGGAATAAAGAGATCTGTTACCTTAATAATGGGCTGATAGCAATGGACCACACTCGATCCTCTGTCTGCACTGTATGTAGACACTGACCAACTCTGCCCGTGGACAGGGACCAAACCTAAAGAGAGAGATGCATGTTATGCCACATCACTCAAAATTGCAGAAGGTAGGATGCACACTGCTAATGTTGTGCTGGAAGAGCTGCCCAAACTGCCATGCTTACCTTCCCTGAGATGCTCTCCTTGAATTCCAATTACTTACTTTTGGGGAGCAGAACCTTCAATTGCTGGCAGAAACAAGCACTTGAAGTCACACAAAGATTCAGCTTCTAAGTATGACCTTCCATCCCACTAGTAACAGAGAGAGCACCCCCATGACCACCTGCTCTCTAGGGGCAGCACTCAACACAAACTCATGTTCTGTAGTTTAATAAATGAGAACTCGGATTTGTTCAAATCTGTTCTCTTGAACAGTGTGGGAAGACTTTGTAGCATCCCTGAAAAATCTCCATTAATATTAACTATAAAGTTAATCATTCACCCGCCTGTAAAATAATCGTCTTTTATAAGTCCCCCCTTTATACCAAGTTTCTCAAGTGTACCCCAGGCTGTTTTCAAACTGGCTCCCCTTGCTCACTGACAATGTGAGAGAATTCCTTCCCTCCCCCAACAGTGCAAACATGCACATCTCCTTCCACCAGTTCACCGCTTTGCTTCTGGGCCCTAATAAAGGCCCCAAAATTCTTGCTGGGGCCTCTGCTAGTGGCCCTCATTTTCTCCACCTTGCCATCATTCTTGGCCCACAGGACTCAAGCCCCTCAGTTGTCTGTAACCAACCCCCAATGTTTCACTTCAAGACTTCAAAGCAGGGAGTGCCCTATTTGTTTGTTTGTTGATAATGCCCAGGATTGCAGGCTATTCTTGTCAGCGGGGAATTTAGCACCTAGTGTCAGCAAAAGCAGCAGAAAAGCTTAACTCCTTTAAGGCATCCCTATCTCGTACAGGTTAAAAATATTGCTCAGAGCACACTATCTGTTGCCTATCACACAGGAATGTACATTAGCAGCTCTTCAGGGCTTAGTCCTAATCAACACTCAGCAGAGCCCTCAATAGCTTAGACACTTAGAGCCCCTTTAAAAGGTTGGTAGGGATTCCCTTCCACCCTCCAAGAGTCTCATTCACGCAAACAAGACAGCCTACAAAGGAGATGATAAAAAAATAAGAGGTGAACATCCCCAGAGTATATGCTGTGGCTAGCACTGGGTGGGCAAGATCTCACACTAGCGCTAAGAAAAACAGCTTGAAATTCCCCTCTGGCCTTCAGGAATTTGTTCTCAAGGTCGGGGATGTCTGTCCTCCAGCTGTCAGAGAAGTAGCAAGAAGGCACTCTCCCAGAAAAGAGGATCCACAGACCAGAGAGGAGCAGCACTGCTAAAGTGTGAGACAAAGCAGCATCGAGGCCTTGCTCCCAGGAGGCAAACAGCAAACCTAGATTGCCTTTTGCATCTGAACATTGCTTTCCTTGGAAGTGATTTTACTCAGGGCTACATCTGTACAGATGGACCAACAAAAATCGGGTCATGCTGCTCCACACACTTCCTATAAAACCTTGAAAGAGACATTTAAGTCTTTCCTTGCTTCAACTTCCCCTCTTGAAAAACAGAAATTGGCTGGTTTTCCTCTTACCTCCATAAATGCTCTCTGATATAAACTAGGGACCAAGAGTATCCATCAGCCTGCCCAGAGCAAAAGCCAACTTATTCAACATATGGCAACCACTTCCAACAATGAAACAAGTGGTTGCGAAGATGCCACAGGTACTGAATCATGCTAGCAGGACAAGGGTGAAACATCTGTGTAGAGTTTCCTAGACTGATAAGACAGAGCTAGTTACAGTTCAGAAGAACAATTCTCCAGGTCCACATAGGAACAGAGCATTGCCAACCAGATCCAGAGGGACAAAAATCAACAAGGTCCTGCCCCAAAAAGAAATAGCCAAAAATTACGTTACAGGACCCAGTGATGCCACCTGACAATATTCATAGTCTAACTTCATTACTGGTTTGCAAACAAGAACCATAAAAAAAAAACCAGAAACCCCCCATGCAAATAAATAAATCACAAAATTAGTAAATAACTACAGATTTGGAAAGGATGTCATGCTATTCTTTACAGAGATTGAATATTTAACAGAGAGCATGTTAAACCACCCTGCAATGTTAAATCACAACACCAGGATGGGTTTGAGATCCATACAGCGAATTTCACACTAACTGGCATGCATCTCCACTACGGTGTAGATAGATGTACAGGGAAAGAAGCAAAATATCAGCTGCTGCCTTCTGCACTTCCAAGTTTAAACCAGCAGCTGATGCTGTAAATTACTGCCGAATCTCTTTCTAACAACCCTGGCAGAGCAAGCATCTTTTCAGAGACATGAGCCAAGACAGTCAGCACTCCTCCTGCAAGAAGTACAGGGCTCGCAACAGTTCTGCTGACACTTAAATATTCATGGCACAAGACCTCTGAAGTCACCTCTACAGCAGCACCTGCAGCTGCTGAAACATCCGCTGCTCACCTTCGCTGTTCGGTCCCGGGAGCCACTGACAATGAGGCCACCTTGGAAGTCCACACAGTTCACCTCCTGTTCATGTGCAGAGAACTTGACGCTGTAGGAGCCATGCATCTTGTGAAGGACAATACTTCCATCTCTGAAAAACAAATCCACAGGCAGGGAAGCTGTATCAGCTGTATCTCCCTTGGACATGCACCTTCTATTAATGCTTCAGAGTGCTGCAAAAAGACCAGGACTGGTCTCTGACAGAGGCTGAAATTCATGCAGTATTATTAACCCTTCACTCTTTCCGCATCACCTGTTCTCTTGCACATCTGGCCAGTCAAAGCCTGATTTGAGGCACAAGAAAATTTTCCTGGCTATCTTTCCACCCTCCACTTTGTGCTGAGCTGCAGAAACTATAGCCAAGCAGCCATTCCTCCTCCTACTGCTTTGAGCTTGCCAGAATCCTGTCTGTATGCTGAATGACTGGAGTAAGGGAACAAGTGAGAGGACACTCTCACCCACGTCCAAGCCTCAGCTTTTCATTCATTTCAGAGCAGCCACGGAGGGTGCTGTGCTTTGAATTAACTACACAGATACTTAGACCTTTTTCAACCCACACACACAGTTACTGGAATTTTAAATGCAAGCCTTCATTTTCACCTGAATTTTGGGCTACAGTTCACAGGAGAGAGTCTCACGATACCCGGGGCAGACAGCCATGCTTGTCTCTCCCAATTCTGTGCTTTACTGCTGTGTATATTTATAAAGTTTTAGCTAATAAAAAAGTCCCGTCATTTGCTGTAACTGAAAAAGGCCAGTCAAATGCAAAATTAATTGGAGAAGTGTGTGCTGGAATGCTTGGCAGTTTTCCCCCTCTCCACAATTATATCAGTGGGTCTAATAAACACACACTTGTCTCTAGAAAACTTTCTGCACCACTGCAGTCCCAGCTAACCATCAGTACTGATTCTTAGAACAGTCTAGCTACCCTGGCTCTAACAGGGAAAGAAATAAAACTTGCACAGCAGTCAGGTTTGCCTGATCAGTCAATCACAATTCAACCATCCTGTGGACGTCAACACAAGCTTAAAAGAGCAAAGGACACCTTTTAAGGTCAACAGCATGAGATTCAGCTCCTTCACCACTGCAGCAGCTTTTTCAGGCCAGAACCAAAATTTTAAGAGAAGAAGCAGCAGCAGTTGACCACAGCCAAGCATGAGGACACCATGTAGCAAGACTGGTCTCTCTGCTCTGGGTTGGAGTTACACAGAATCTTTCCAACTTCAGTGGCAAAACCCTTGGGCTCCTTCATTCACCCAACTCACCCCCCTCCACTGACAATGTGGGAGTTGAAAAGAACAAAGCGACACACGTCCTCCTGGTGGCCGGAGAAGATGGCTTGAGGGTGATGCTGCAAACCTGTCCCCTCTGCACAGAGGTGATAGGCCTGGATGTTCTCCGCTTGAGACAGGTAGAGATACTCGCCATCCAGCTCCATCCAGGGCATCAAACTGCAAACAGACAGCAGGTTGGGGGCATGCAGGAGTGGGGAGAAGAAAATGAAACAAAACAACCTCACACAGAAAAAGAAAAAAAAAAAGATTCCATCTGCAAACACATTAACGAAAACAAGTGCCTACTCAAGGAAAGTGAAGTTGGAGCTGCAGGTCACACGCAAAGGCAGGGCTTAATACAACAGCACAGCTACAAGTGAAGCTTCTCCAGCAACATAAAAAGCAGATGACATTGCTGGCATTTTTCTAACCAAGAGCTGAGGAAAAGGAAGCATGGAACCTGTGAAAGAGAAGATGGCCAAAAGTCTAGTGAGCATAGATGGGAAATACTTACAGGCCCCTGAACCTGCACATGAGCTCTACACTTTTCAAGAAACTAGACTCTGGTGTTGGTGAGCTATGCCGAGCATTTCTAAGAGAGCATTCAATGTGAGGCTGTTGGTACAGTCAGTCTTGATCCTGAACACTATTTGCTGCTGCCCAGCAGAGACCACAAAGCTGCCACTGTTCCACACACCTCTAAGCAGGGGAGCATGTCAGCAAAATACCACCAATCTTCCTACAGACAGAAAGTCACCAACCTCCTGCACTCTGAGGCTTCCCAAGAACTTTATGCTCATCATCTATATGATGAGGTATTTTTCTACATTCACATCTCTTCCACTGCTAAGCCAGAAGCTGTAGAGCAAGCTCTTGATTTCTCTTGTCCATCCTTTAGAAGAGCCCATATACCCTGTCTGGCCCCTGCTTTATGTGGGACAGTGGCAAGTTTCTATGGACAGGTTCCAGGCCAAGAGCAGTGGAGTTAAAAAAACTATTCCAAGTTTTTTGAAGACTGATGTTACAAGTGGAAAACATGTTTTACTTTCTGGGAGACCAAGAAAAGGAGAAGACACTCAAGCAATGTCTGAATCAAGTTTGTCATCTCAAGAAGTTTATTTATTCTTGAAATAAAACCAAAATACAGAAGAAAATAGGCTACAATACACACTTAGGCAGTGAGATCTTTGCTCAAGATTTTGCTTTTGTGTAGCCACCAGAGAATCAGCAAATAAGATTTCTGGATATAGCAAGGCAAGATACAAAAACACGTGGGACTCATGTCCTGTATGGCACGGATGTGTGAAATTGTCTCTGCTCTGCAGTCATTGCCAAGTGCACTAACACCCATGGAAACACCAAGCAAATCCAGAGCCTTTCTATAGAGCAGCCTTTCAGTTTTCAAACTATTCAGGAACAAACAGCTTTGAAAGCAGGGGGGCTTCTCATAAAAACCTGTCTCCCTCTTTTTTCATATAATTTATCCTCAGAGGTCATGATTTTCTGTGTTATCAGTGTCATTACACTCAGCCGTACCTCATAACATCACAATGAACAACTAGAAACAAACAAGAGGACAAGGTTGCTCATTAGACAGAAGGTTCCTGCTTGCCTGTATTCATGTCCAGTAACAGGCTTTTAATCACATGAAGAAAGCAGTTGAGTTTATAATGTTCATCTGGGACTTGATCATATAGATGGAAAAAGTAAGAGGCATCCTTAGAGCAGGAGCTTTGGGTTTAGGCAGGCTTTGATTTTCCCTTCCTTCCTCCACTCCTACGCAGTCCTCTAAAAGCAAGTGAATATCCAGCTTACCTCGACTACAGCCAGTTTCTGTGGCTCTGCTTTTGCAGAAGTTTAGCTTTTTACCTTTTTCTATGGCTTTTTTATAAGGAGAAGTAACAACTCTGAAGCAGGGTAAGTGAAAATTAGGGGATGCCATTTGGATGGTGGCCTCATTAAATCAGTCCTTGCCTTTTCACTTGGGAAGCTGGTTTAGTAATGATCTCTAATATCCACAGAGCCTGTCTTCACAGATGGTTGCAAGCACTTCAAAGGCAGGTATACAACCTGCACCAAAACCCATTCTGCTCATTACAGCTGTTCCCAGGACTTTAGACAAGAAGTGGCACATTATCCACCACTTCAAACTACACAGCACAAAAAGGCATGAAAGCTCAGTAGAAGGTCCCTGTTCTTCAGCAGCTAACAAACCATAGTCTTTCTCATTTTTCCTTCAGTCTGATGATGTGAAGGCTGAAAATTTAGATGTGCTGCTCAGACAAGAGACCTATCTTATGTTTTGCTTTGAAAGCCAAGTACACCTTTGCAAACAAGAATTTAACAAGCTCCTACCATTAATGTCAAATATACTTTTTTTAAGTGAAGGAGAGAATCATAAGGTAGGAGAAAGAAGGAGCAAAAGGCAGATGAACGGCAATTAGCATTTTATATTTGTACATCCAAATCAGGGTCCAGGATAGACCACAGGAGACAAACTAAGCATTTTGAAGGGACACCTAAGTCCACATGTTGGGATCAAGGTGAGCTCATTGTGAGAGCAGGACAAAAGATGGCTCATGGTATATAGCAGTCGACATGAATGCAACAGTTTGAAATTTGTAGTAAAGGTTGCTAAATGTGACTAGAACTGTACAGATCAGAACAAAGACAAATTCAAATTACTAAGAAAGAAACTCCTGACACTCAGCATGAATCCCTAGGGCAAGGCAGCAATTCCAGTTACCCCACACCCAGCTAGCCAGCAACAGCCAAAATAAGCCACCAACAATCACTTGTAAGACCCCAGGAATCACAAGGAGCAGGAAGCATCTCATTTCACGGCACAGGCACAAACCCAAGGCCCCACAGCAATTGTCACATAACAAAGAAGAGAAAGAAGCCACTTGCTTGCATTTCCATTTCAGGACTGTCTCCCTCCGGCAGCGTCCATGCCTCCAGTTCTGAGACACCTTCACCCTTTCCTTCACTGGAATGCCAGCAGCTCTGCAGAGAGAGGAGGAGAGATAAGATTAGAAACCAGGACTGATGCTTTCTGGACAACAAATGCACTCAAGATGGCCACAGGTAAGCTCTTAAGCTCTCACTCTGGTTTCACAATGATGAACTGGCACACACTGATGGTGCCAGAGCCACACTACAGTGAGCACACTCATGAGAGCTGACAAGGAAGGAACACTGAGAAGAGGGGGGAATAATTAGCAAAGAAAGCCACCTCTGATGATCACAAACCTTAAATATGATAAAGACTTGACTAAGTATATTGAATGCAGCACAGGTTCAGACAAAATGCAATCCAGACAAGATGACACAGAAAGAAACCACCAGAAGAACCAGAGATATAGGACATCACCCTTTTAATAGAGACTGAAAAGAGCCATTTAAGACAAGGACAACACCACACAAGAACAGACAGAGGAAACACTAGTCAGGAGAACACTGAAATGAGAAGCCAGAGTGTGTCTATCCAGAAGGAGTAGTAAAGAAACTACTCCAGAGTCTCACCTGCCTGTCAATCACATAACCAGATACAGTAATCAGAAATCAAGACGTGTTCAAACTAAAGATAAAATACGTTAATCTGTATAAACCATCCAATGCACACACAGCCCAAGACAAATTATCTTTTGCAGCAGTTCACCAAAGGATAGAGAATTCCAGCATATTGCTGGAAAATTCTCTATTTACAATCAGACAAAGCGACTAAAAGAGAGACTATAGCTCACAAGCTCTTGCTGGGTTACAAATCAAAGTTATTGGGATGAGCTGAGACAAACCAAGATCAACACTCTTCAAGATGTGACAAAAAGTAGGTACCACAGAGACCTGGGACCAAGGTCTCTTTAGAGTCTACATGAACATATCCAGTTCAAGCAGCTGTTCAACATCTGTTTTGCTTTCATGATCCAGCGTTGATTAAAGACAGGGGGAAAGGCAGCTTTAGCTCCCATCTTTCTCATATCATAAATTTAATTATTCAATATTCTTACTGGAGCTGCTTAGGTAAAAAAGAACAGAAAACTACAAAAAAGAAGAAACTCTAGAAGCTATCCTTTGTAACTAGGGGTTGTGAGCCACTTACTAGACTACAAAGGTTTATCCAGCTTTCATGCCTTTCTCAACAGCCAACACACCTAGATGCATAGGAACAAGGGAAGATCCTTGAGAGATGGGCACTGGTGCCTCATCAGAACCAGTTTCCTCCTCCCATCCCTACAGTCCCTCCAATCCACTTCCCAAAAGTAGCATTTTTGGGTACTCTGACATTTTTAAAACAAAGATTAGCTCCCTGTAAATAAACATCTCCTGTGGTTGTTAATAGGTGTAGGAATCTCTAACCTGGCCCTGGGGTCTGGCCAGATTCTTATTTTCCCAGCCTTCCTTCCATAGCCTCAGGCTCCTTTTTTTCTGCTCACCCTTCCCTCCTCTTTTCTATGCTTTCCGGCACTTAGTCACCATTATAATTTGACTGCATTCCTGGGCATGTGACCCATTTTAAACAAAAACAGAAACCACACACAGAAAAGCTTTTCATCCTCTAGAAAGCTTTGCAACTTTACATTTATGATCAGTAGAGCCACAGCAATTAAAACTGAATTTAGAAAGCTACAGGCTCTTTATTTTTCATAGCCATTTAAAAACAAACAAACAAAACCAAAATAGAGTTAGACCAGGCTGCAAGAAGAGGAATTCCTTTTTCAAAGGGAGCACTTGCAGGAGCTCATGAGGCCAGATAGTGTCTGAGATGAGGAATGCACGGTACTGAAAAGTCAGGTTAGGTCCACTCTCATCATTGCTTATTACTCTCCCAGACAGAGTTCAGGCTCTCCGCCTACATCCAGTTCCATTCATTACTCCAAAACACTTCTCCTCCCTACACTCAACCCTCAGTGAAGTTCTCCCCACATACAGATTTTAAGTCACCAGCTAGCACAGTGATGGAAAACACACTCGTGCCACGTCCCCCTCCCAACACGTGCTGGCCCAACCAGACATCCTGAACTCAATGCATAAATTCTACTAAGACTAGATGTAATTTCCAAGGCTCTGAAAAAGGTGAATCCAAGGTCAAAAAAGCAGCCTCCATCTTACCCTGCTGGTCGCTTTTCTAGTAGGCCTGGACCCTCCTGCTGCTGAAAATGGAATTTCCAAGGAGTCACACGTTGGCTTGGCCCAGAATACCGGTTCACTATTGCAGTTACTCCTGTAGCAGACACCTCATTCTTACCCACATATCAACAGTTCCTGTCTAGAAGGGATTAGGGTGGGAAGGACTAGAGGGTTGGGTGGGAAGGACTATATGGGGGAGATCTGATGGGATTTGGGGGGCAGGGGGGTGGTGGTGTTATTCTTTGTTTTGTTTTACTCTTAATAGATATATTATTCATCCAGCCTTCCTCCTCCATATAGCAACTCTGGATCCAGCTAATTTAAAAACGCCTTAAAAGTATCCTCCTTTTATATTCCAGACATTTTATTTATTCAAAATAGAGGCAAGAAAAGGAACAAAACACATGGAGAAAGATGATGCAGAAATTGGACTGATACATCCCTCCCCTTTGCCAATTATGGGGCAGCAAAGATTGAAGTGCAGTGTTGGATAGAGACATTTGATCCCTTATACCAGAAGTTAAATCAAGTCCAGTTATGGAATCAAGTGCTGAGATACAATTTGATAATTTGATTTACTTCCTCAACAGCACCCCCCCTAGAGCAATTCCCAGAATACACCAAAAATTGTGATGAGTATCACTGCAATGCATGAGAACAATTCTCAAATCTTAGAAAGTTCAAAAGGGCATTACCAAATAAACTTAACAATTTGATTTAAAAACTCCTTTTCTCCCCTACAAGAGCCTATTTTGTTTCAGTCATGATCAACACACTTTCGACACATGCAAACTTTTAGGAATTTTTCCATGATGACCTGAGGCAATCAACAGACATCATACATCTGCACTGAGTGGCTGACTTAACTAGGTACCTCTCACTTCAGCAACTGTGTTGAACATCCAAAGATTCAGGAGACTAAACCACCTTATGAAGCCAAATGCTATATAAAATGCTATGGAGGGCACACTATTCACTGGCCAGTTAATACCTTGATCTTTCTTAGTATACAATCCAGAAAATACTAAGCCACATGCTTAAAATTCAGCACATGCTTAAGTACTCTGTGAAATCAAGATCTTGGCATTCATGTTCCCAGAGAGGCCACCCAACAGTGAATTTCAAGACTGCTGAAGCCTGACTCACTGGGGAAGGACTGCTATTTTTAGCAGGACCTACACAGGCCTGCATCAGAAAGCAACTAAGGTACAGTCCAGCATCCTAGAAGGATGACAGGAAACACAGGATGAAGGAATCAGTGAACACTGATTATAAAAACACAATGAAATTCAAGCAAAGTGTTCTTAAAGCCCTTTAGAGTTCATCATCTTACACCTCTGCTAGGGCATCACAATTATCAATATCTGATAAAGTTACATTACTCAGGACATGCAAGGCTGTCTTTGTTATTATCTAATTACCACCAAAAAGCACTCTAGCAGGATCCCAAATCATATAGTGCAACACATGACCTGAGCCAATGCATGTTTCCAATTGCATGCACTCCTGATGGAAGCTCCCTTTACCAAGAGTTCGTTATACTAAGAAAGAGAAGCTGAACATTTCTTACAGCCTGAGAAAAAGCTTCAAGAGAAAAGTCATCCCAAGCAACCCATTATAAAGGACTTTTCATTTCCCCCTTCCTACCTCACCCCATCCTACAAAAAAAAGCTAAAAGTATTTTGCTCAAATTATGAATTTCCTCTCTTTCTTGGCAGAGTTACCAAAAGAAATGTAATATTCCTTCTGGAGCCCCCTTCCCAGCTGCTGAAGTAAGAGACTGGAACTGTCCCTACACAGCACCACTGACCTAGGTGACCTCAGCTACCAAGGCAGTTTCTGGCCTGGGCCCCAAAAGAAAGCAATGAAAGAATCACTCAGCCAGGGCACATCATCTCCAGCAGATCTTGCCTTCAATGATCCCCTCCCCAGCCAAAGTCCTTTGCCACCAGAAACGGTATTTCTGCAACAGCAAGAGCTTCTGTGCTGTAGTGCATCCCAGGGAGATTTCTGCTGGCTGTCTACAATTTCAGCATGTGCCAAAACAGTGGTGCCTGCAACAACATAGACCGTGTTACAGAAGAGAACACCAACATGTCATAGCGTGTATTTTCCCAGCTGCATGGAGCATCCTAAACCACCAAAGTCCTTCATGTTTTGCTACACTTTAGGTACTGAACAGCTCATCTGGAAACGCAAGTCTGCAGAGACCTGCTGAGACTGAATTTCTTCTGTGGACAAAATCTGCTGTCTGCATAAAAGCTGTCACCAGCCTGCCTGAGGCCTGACTGGAAGGGTCATACAGAGAACAAACAGGTCACAGTGGCTAAGCCCCACTTTCAACCTTGGCCCTGTGGCAAGGCTGGCTAACACAAGGACCAACTGCGCTTATTTGTGTAGTCGGGACACACCTGTTGAGTGGCAGGGTCTCAGTGCAGTTACAAGTCATGGGCCACCAACAGACAGCCGAGAGAGAAAAGCTATTTATGTCAGGAGCCCCTGTTGCTGTCCTCAACAAGTCAGCTAGCTTTCAAAATGTCTCTTCCAGGACAAAAATTCCAACTGAATTCCTTTAGCACATGACCCTTATTTAGCTTAGTGCCATGTTCAGCCTGTCCTCTGTACTCCCCCCTCCCTATGGGACATGGGTTCAAATAACTCTGAGATGGAAGAGAGCTCTGCGACTGTTGATCACTGTTCCTTGCTTCCTCTGCTGTGTCTGTGCCATCTCAGATGCCACCAGGCTGTCAACTGCTCCACGAAACAGCTCTTGTGAACAAGTCACCTTGTGAAGAAGGCAGAGGCTGTAATAATACCCAGAGGTGCAAACAAATTTCTGTACACACAGCAAGGACACACACTTCCACAAAGGCTTCCCAAAAAAACACCACCACCAAGACTGAGCCAGGCCATTCCGCCACCAGATGCCCTCTCCCTTACAAGTGATTGCAATAGGATTTTGGCTAGAAACTCCAGGCAGGGTTTGGACTCTCTCAGGGACCTGCATAGGCTTTTTGGAGATGAAATCTGGGCTTCTTCAAAAAAATGCACTGCCCTGGAAAGATTATGAGAAAACCTGAAGCTGCTGAATAGGTGTCATGTGTATTCTGATTTGAAAGATTAGATTGTCACAGTAGTACTTGGATGGAACGAAATAACCAATAGCTAGTCCAACAGGGGTAATAGTGGCAAAGCACACATATTTTAAGCCCTGAACTACATAAAATTCTTCCTCTTTGAATTTGTGCAGATCTTAAGGGAAGGGTAGGCAGGCCTCAAAGAACTCCTGCAAACAACTTCACATTCCCAGAAGAAGCAGCAGTTTCAATGTTGTGGAACTGCCCTGGTAGATCTGTCCTGCCCAGCATTAACAGTTTAAGACAGAGTAAGAATAAATGTAACAGCAGTTTATAAAAACCACTGACTTTTCCAGCACAAAGCAAGAGCTGCATTCCCTCTTCCAAGCTTTTTCTGTTACTGCAATATCCTCCCCAGAGTACTCCCCTCTGCATCATCTGCATTAGTTCATTGCCTTCTTCATTTCTGTCTTAAAGTAATGAAATTTTGTTTTTAAAACAAGTTTTAAAAGGTGAAGGAAACTGAAGCAGCTTTACAAGCATTCACATTCCCTCCCCCTCCAGTGGTGAAGGCTGAGGTCTCCTATGATTGCTGCAGTTTGCATTTGGATTTGACTTACACAGATTGGCCATTTCCTGCTCCTGTAGGTGTATACATTTTTCCAAGATCTGGAGAAAACACAGCTTTTATTAACTCACCAAAATGCTTACACAAGCTCTTAAATACTCATAGATGATAAAGTTGTCCATTAATGAATCTGTTTCTCTGAACTGGAGAATATACCATGACCCTAGCGGGCAAGGCAGAACAGGAGACAGGGAAAGAGAAAACAGGCAGTAGAACATTTCTATATTTTGACATCTATTAATACATTACAAAGAGCAAATTGTCAAGCTATTTAGGTTCCAACTTTTAACCTGGCCCCTAAAATTCCTTTGTAACAAAGAGGAAATAAGTTTAGCCCAGCTGCAACTTTATTCCTTTCTTCCATGCTTTAAATAAAGAATCACCTTGCAATGAGCTCTTTTGCCTCTCCGATTTCTTCAGTCCAAGGTGGTCCAGCAAGCAGGCCCTGGATAAAGGCTTAAAGTACCCTCTGCTATTCCTGGCTCTGACACTGACCTGCTGCACAGAGGGCAGCTTGGTTGATATCTCCCTGCCTCTCCTTCCCCTCCAGCCTTTGTTTACCCTGGCTATTTAGGCAGCCAGCTCGTCAGGGCAGAGACTGCTCTTGCTGGGCCTGGACAACAGCTGGCAAAACAGACACAGGCTACCCGACACAACTGTAATATCACTGTATCACCAAAACCCCCAAAGGCTTTGTGTTACTACTCAGCTACAGTTTAGCTGCAGAAAGCATTGTTAAGCCTTAACTGTTCTGTGATATGCTGCCACACATTTTTGAAACTAAGAACTTTCCTTTCACCTTACATCATGAAGATGTGGCTCAACTTTTACTTCAGCTGCTCCTATGACTGAGTAAAGCAAAAATCTTCAGCATAGGGACTCTCTTTTTACCACCCTCACGACAAGGTCTTGTAGCAGTACAGATCTATAAATAAATTCAACTTGTCTGTACAGAAAAAGTGACAAGCTGATTTGGAGAGACTCACAGTTCAGATGCCAAGAAGCACATCCATCTAAAACCACTCTGTACTTCCATAATAATAGTGACACAATATTCTATTGAACATTTAGTTACTGCTGATTCAATGAAGAAACAGCACATTTTTAATACAGAAAATGTGCTTTAAGAACTCTTCCAGGTCAGCCCCTGCCATCCCTAACATACAGTGACTCAGGCTGATGTGAACATAGTGATTCCCCTCTGGCGAAGGAATGAAGTGTACAGATGCAGCCCTCAAAGCAAATCTTTTTCTTCTCCTGCAAGTGCACAACTGAATCCATACCTTAAATACTTAACTTGGCTTACCTCTGTGGCTCCCATTTGGATGAATCTACTGGAAAGGGCAAATATGAGAGATTGTCAATGTTGTGAATATGCCGTTCAGCATAACAGCTAGTGTCTGGGCTTAAGTCCACATCTTCCTCTGACATCATTAGCAACTTAATTTAATATCATTTAAGCCCAAGCATGTGTCCAGCTGGCAATTTTCAAAGGTATGTAGCCAGGATGACAGATTTAAAAATTAGATAAAATCAAAATTTTTCACATATTTCACTACAATTTTTCTTCTCCATGCTGATAACAGCTAGGGGTTAGCAACCAGTTTCTTGTTAATCTTCTCTCTTCCCTATTTTGGCAGAAAGAAGTTTTATAAGCAAGCTGACTGTGCAAACAGTTTTTTTCACATACAAGATAAAGCTTGTTCCTTCTGATCCTTGTTGTTACAATTATCTGAAGATATACCCAATAGGAACAACATTTTAAAGAAATAGTGTCATTTTCAAGTTAATCACCTTTTTAAAAATGGGGAAGTGGGGGTGGGGGTTAAGTTTCACAGCTATCTCCTCTAGGCTCAAATTTATTGCTATTTACAAAGCATTAACAGATGGCTTATCAAAAGCCACTTAACAGCAGAAATTATCAAACTATTCTGAGATGGATTTTTGTTTTAAACTGTAAATACTCCTTAGACTAGTTTTTAACTTATGCCAGCCTCCCAGGGACCATCAGTTTAAGATCTAATGTTAGAACCATGTATGTTATTTCATTAACCATAAACAGTTCCAGCCTTTGCTTTCTCAATTCCACACAGTATTGCACAAAAACCTCTCAAAAGTAAAAACTAGTGTTCACCTCATGCAACATTAGCCAGAACATGCAACTGAAGCTTCAGCTCCTGAGCAAGTCAAAGCCAAACTTGACAAACTCAAGAGTTATTCCATATCGCTAAGAAGGCACAGTTATCAAGAAGGCCCAGCTATCCATCATCTTCATCACCATTCTATTTACACAGTAATATTTTAGCTGAAATACGTACTTAGCTCAAATTTAACCTTCAATGGGCAATCTACCAGGCTCCTACTTAGAAATGCTATCAAGAAGGATGGTGTGCCCAGAAGCTTGCCTAAACTCCCTCCCCAATTTGTACTGGTTAGCCAAATAAAATACAGTATCTCTCTGCAAATCTTACTCCCCCAATTGCAAGAGCAGCAATCTTGGAGATTGCTCTTGGTCTTGGAGACATGCACGAGGAACACGTGCTACAGAAGAGACCTGGCTAGTTAAAACCCTTGAGCTGCCACAGGGACTATTAAACTCTTCTTCAGCTGGGAACAAATTTTACAGCTGTACAGCTCAACACATGCAGCCATACTGGTTCTTCTGCAGAGGTCCAGATATCCAGACCTCCTGGTTCTGCAATATGCCCTTGCCTTTTATCTGTTGCCAAACTGTCTACCCTACTGGAGTAAAACTCCTGCAACTGCCCCCAGATGCTGGATCTCCACCCAGGGAAAACAAGTATTTGTTTTTCAGGTATTCTCCACAGGATTTGGTACACTATTTCAAGGAACTGGAGACAGTCTGAGCCTTCCATGAAGTTAAAAGTAATTAAAGGAAACATCCTCCAGATATATATCAAGGTTTCTTCATAAACATTTGTAATGTAACTTGGTGTTTTACGCATGGTTGAACTCCCCAGGACCAAGGCAGTGCTGACCAATGTTAAAAGCAGCTCTCAGTACTAGAGTTGTTTGAAGAAAACTTGAAAATAGGACACAGCACAAAAGTACATCCCAGAATTACTTTAAAAAATCCTGTTCATAGCAAATCTAACAGCACCGAAATCCCTGGGAGTTTATGATACTCAAGCAGCCTTCCCTTCTCTGAAACCCTCTGACCTAGCAAATCTCTTCTGTAGCTGTTTATAGACCTGCATTCCTCCATGGGGGGAAGTGGTGGTCCTTACACACACTGCACCTGCTCTGCTGTACACCTGATCCCTCATGCAACTGAAGGAGCAGAATATCACCTTATTCTTAATGAAAAATACAGAACTTCATTTCCTTGGGAGACAAAATCGTATATCACAGTAGACAAGAGTCCAACGCACAGCCATTCCACAGTGCTTACTCCTGCTGACTTCCAAGGGAACTGTGCTTAACTTCCAACCTGTGAACTCCAAGTGGGTTAAAGTGCTGGCCTGAAAACCCAACACAAGGATTTTCAGCAGCACCAAACTTCTGCTCCTGCCAGCAGAAGACATAATTGTTTCTCTAAAGTCTATGCATTGATGAGACAGCAACATTAGACAGCAAAACAGGGGTCAAAACCTGCCATCCCTTCTTTTGAGTCATGTCACCACAGCGTTTATGGCAACAATACTGAGTCACTGAATGACAAACAAGATCCACGTTGGCAGCTAAAGAGAAGCCATAGGAAGGGATTCATAGATCCTAGGAACACAAACTTCCTCTTGGGATCCCTAAATGGGGAAGGAAAGCCCACTTTGTGTGGTTGCCTCCAAGTGATGTTCGGTACACAGGCAAATTTGAGAAAGGAAAGGCAAACTCTGGATCCCCACCAACCACTGTCAAGGCCCAAGACCCAAAGGCACTTCATCTAGAAAGATGCTGGTGTCATATACACTGCAAAGCCTAGAGGGCTTGACCCTATTCCTAACCTATGTTGTGCTGTTGAACTGCTGTTTCCTGGGGGAAAAATAAAGACCCCAGAAAAAAAACCTCAAACAATTCCTCCTCACAAAACTTAAAAAGCCCAGAAGCCATGAAAAGTCCAAGAGTCATTTTCTCTGTGCCAGCCTTCACCATTTATACCAGCAAGCTGCTCTGTGAGAACCTAACACACGTGTTCTGGGGCCCATGACAGCTCTTGCACCTAAAAATGCACTAAACCCATTCTTCAGCCTTTACTCAGGATGCCGTCCCAGGTCTTGCTCCCTTGCAGCTTCTTCTCTGAGGTGTTTTCAAGACCATGGCAGGGATCACTGCTCAGAAGTGGGGAGAGCGTGTGGGAATATGGAAGCCACCCCAGCTGCACACAGCAGCTCTGTCCATCTCCTTGTGTTCCAACCTCCCCTAGCCTGAAGCCCCCAAGCCTCAGTGTTTGGAGTGGTTTGGGGACTGAGAGGATCACAGAATCACAGAATTATTAGGGCTGGAAAAGACCTCTGGATATTATCTAGTCCAGCCTCCCTGCCAAGGCAGGGTGACCAAGAGCAGGTCACACAGGCATGTGTTCAGGTGGCTTTTGAATGTCTCCAGAGGGAGACTCCATGCCCTCGCTGGGCAGCCCATTTCAGTGCTTTGCCACCCTCAGCATAAAGTTCTTCCTCATGTTGAGGTGAAATTTCGTGTGTTTTAGTTTATTGCCTTTGGTCCTCATCCTGTTGCTGGCATCTGCCTTTGAGATACTTAAAGGCATTGATGAGATCCCTCTCAGTCATCTCTAGACTGAACAGGCCTGGCTCCCAACAGTCTCTCCCCACAGGGAAGATGTTCCAGACCCCTCATCATTCTTCATGGCCTCCACTGGACCCTCTCCCGTAGCTCCTCATCTTTCTTGTATTGAGGAGGCCAGAACTGGACACAGTTCTCCAGATGTGGACAGGGCCTCACACTCCAGCACTCCCGCTGGGCCGACAGGGAGACATCCCGCGAAGCCCCAGCCATCCTCACCCGCTCCCTCGCACCCACAGAGGCACCTCCCCCAACCCCTCTGGCCAGCGCCGGGGCTTGGCCCCGCCACCCTGGGGTGCGCCATCGGCCGCTCCCTCCCAGGGAGGCCCTTCCTGTGCCCTCACCGCCCCTCCTGGCGCAGGGATAGGGCGGCGCAACCGCGCTTCGGGAATGGCCCCGCGTCCCCCGCCCCTCGCGGCCCAGCGGCGGCCACGCCAGGAGCGCAGCACGGCCCTGGCAACCGGTTGGGCCGCGGCATCCCCGGCCTTTCCCGGCCGCCGCGGCCGCCGCCCCCCGCCCTTCCGCCGGGAAGGCCGAGCTTACAGGTCGGTGCCGAGCTGGGTGAAGCCGGAGTTGAGGCAGCCGCGGGCTATGCGCCTCCAGAGGAGATCGCGGCTGCTGAGGANGCCCAAGGCCTGCGCGTCCAGGTAGGAGCAGATGAGGAGCAGCAGCTCCTCGGGTAAGGCCCAGAGCGGGGAGGGGGGGGAGGCGGCCCGGGATCCCCCCTCCGTCTGGGGGGATCGGGGGCTGCCCTTCCTCCCCATGGAGCAGCAGCTCCCGCCCCTCCTCCCCGGGAGCCGGAGCTGCTGCTGCCCGGGGGAGGCCAAGCCATGGACGGGGCAGCCGCTCCCCAGTCACATGGGGCAGGAGCCGCTGCCTGTCACTGCCCCCTCCGGGGGAGGAGGCGGCTGCCGGGACCGGAGGGGGCACGGGCCGCCGAGCCCACCCTCGTTAGCGGATTAATTCATTAACGGGAGCCGCTGGGACTCCCCCTGTGCCACTTGCCCTCCCCCACCCCCCTCTTGACGCGACGCCACGCCACGACCGGCTCACGGGTCTGCATCTTCCGATCTGGGATTAGCAACGTCACCTGATCCGAGTATGCATTAATAACGTGAACAATTAATGGTGGAGATGGTGATCCAGGTAACCAGGACACCTGCCTCACCACCTGGAGCAACCCCAGCTAGGCGCTGCACCCCTGCAAAGGGAGGTGAACATCAAGGTGATTAATGCTCATTAATTATCCTTGACCAGGGTCAGGAGCACCTGTCACCCATGAAGGGGTCATCTGGTGCTGCACAGCCGTTTTCAACATTCCCAAAGGCCTGGGATACATAAAAGGAAGGGTCTTCCCAACGTAAGAGTAGGCCCTGCTACAATGGATTTAGGGCTGGGTTTTCACCAGCACCCTTCCTTGCAGTCCAATTCCCCCTCCAGAGCTCCACGGAGTCAGGGCTGAAAAGTGCTCCCAGTTCACACGTGTGTACACATACACAAGCACACCACCTCGAAAGAACAGTTCATAATAACTGAGTCATTGTTGCCATCCACAGGAGCCTGGAGTACTGACAACGCAGAAGGATTCTGGTCCAAAATGGCAAAGTACTTCTCCACAGCCTGTGGAGCAGGAAAATATGAGTCTAGTGTTGTGTTATTCTTTCTTATAGTACTTTCCACTCTACAGAAGCCTGAAATGCTGGGGAAATTTCTCCCTCAAAATTAAAAAAATAGGTAAATTATAAGAAGTTTATCATCTGCCTAGAATGCTTTGAACAGGTATCACTTAGCCACCACAATCTACATCTCATTTTGCAGGGTGGAGTAGGATAATAAATTTCAGCATATAATGAGGTTACCATAGCACACAGGCCATTTGACAGTACTTGCATCCTGTTCCAGAAGGTCATCTTGTCTGTCTAATCTCAAGCTCCCAAGTACTCGTAGGAATAAATCACCAGCTCTGGAAGCCTCGTATTTAAGAGGTTCAAAACTGCCGAACAAGGAGCTTTCTGGTCCACTTACGCTGAGTTTTAATATACCCTGGAAGTCAGGAAAGTTCCAAAAGGCAGAAAATTTTTTATCAGCATTTTTAAGGAGTGATGTCCGGAGTAATTAAAAATTTCTTAACCTGAGTTTGAGCTCAGGTGAAATAACAGCTCATCTAGTACAGGACTTAAGTAGCCGGCTGAAAGGGAGGTAATATAACAAATTTTGCTTAAGATTATGCAAACTTTGTGTGAATGCAGTTTTATATCAGCTTCATATCTTTCTGATGATATGAAACTTAGTTCTTTTTGTAACAGCATGTCTGAAGTATTAAAATTTTATTAAAAGCTGAGTGACTTCTCTATCTTAAATTGTTATTGTGAAGACATTATCAAGTTGGTCTTTCGCTAGTAGGATTCCACAGAGAGACTGCTTATGCACCCTACACTATTTAATATTTTTACTAACAATCTGAAAAAAATCTGAAATCCTTCTTAGCAGAGCTTTGTAGGAGGCACAAAGCATGGGGCAAGAGGCAAAGGATGCTTATGGCTGCATAGCCGTAAGTAAAGTTCGGGCATAATCACATCATACGTATTTCAGTCAAGCCAAATGTAAAGTCTCACATCTAGGAACAAAGAATGTAGGTCACACTGAAAGGATGTAACTCTATCCTGCAAAGCTGCAATTCCGTAAAGACTTCATTAAGATGAATAATCAGCTGAACGTGAGCTCCTTCTGCAGTGCTGTGACCAAAGGGCTAGTGCTGTCCTGGGAAAAAAAAACAAGAGCTGGGAGTTCTTTTACCTCTGGTTTTGACTCTCTTGTGACTGTTTTGGAAATAATTTGTCCAGACAACATTTCAAGAAGGATGTTTAAAAACTAGAGGGGTTTCAAAGAAGGCTAGTAAAGAATGATTACAGGACTGTCAAACATGTTTTGTAGTAAGACCCAAAGAGCTCAGTCTATTTAGCTTTCTGAAGAGAAGGTTAAGGTGTGAGGTGATCCTACCTTATGAGCACTGAAACAGGAAGAAAAATCTCAATCTTCTGTTTAGCAGACAAAGAGATAAGATCTCTTGACAGAAGGTGATGGGAAACAAATTCATGAATGAAGTGTGCTCTTGTAGTGAATAAAATTAACTGTTGAAACAGCTTACCAAGATTTATGGTAGATTCACCATTACTGGATTTACAAAAAACAATAACACTTTGGTTTCAGGTTTTTTTCCTTAGAGAGAGAGAGACTGGCTAGACCACAACTGCTAAGACTTAACCAGGAACTGACCTGGAGAGTCCTAACTCAGGATATCAGACCTCAACAGTCCAAGGGGTCTTTTCTGGTCTTAAGCTCTCTTACTCTACAGAGACAGCATCTGCACAGTGCAGGTCTCCCTGCACTGTGTGGCACCCAAATTCCAGTGGATGGTCTCCAGGCTGTGGCTGTGCTGCTTTACCAAGGAAGACTACTTGGTGCAGACCAGAAAGCCTGGGTGCAATGTAACACGTGCAGTATGACCCTCTGTGATACCAGGTCCAAGGTTATGGACAAGTGCATCTGAAGAAGGGTAGCATTAGTGCCCTTCAATTTGTGACCCAAGGTATAAACAACTGTGAAATACTTGCTTAAGATGAAATGTATTTGCATCCAGTAATCTTGGAGAAGGTCAAATACGCTCCAAGCAGGGGACACAGAGCTTGGAAGAAGAAAGAAGAAAAAAGTTACCATATATTGCTCTTAAATGTGGCATTGTTTTCAAGTATGGATAATTGTCTTACAACATAGTAACAATAGTTATTTTTTGCCCAAAATGTAGATGTCATCCATTACTTTCTCTGGGTTCTTTTTTAAGAGAAATATACCAGCAACTGCATACACTTGTTCTCAGGCACGGTGTCAACTATTGCCTGTTGCAGAGCTGTCACAGCTGTGCATCGCAGACTAAGAACCCCGTGGCCTTAGTCTTCCCAATAAGCCAGAGTAAGTGCTTATGTAGGTGTCTGCCGGAGCAAGAACCAAGGAAGGTTCTGAGCCATTCCTAAAACTATGTGTAGCGTGATTATTTCCATTGCATTGTTCACACTCTAATAAAGGACTTGGAGCAGGTGCTCAGTGCAGTGTAATCATAATAATGTATCTTTCCCAAATCTTACAGTCAAAGATCCCACTCCTTTTCATGGCTCATGACCACTCTGAACCTCTAGAAAAGGGGGTAGGGTTCACTGTGCTGAAGTAGCAGACCATTCCAACATCATGGCTTGCGGGGTTTGTAAACTAAAAATCAGGGGGCTTATATCTGTGAAGCCTTACCAGCATAAGTCAGTGAAATCCAGCTTGGAGAAACACCATTTGAATACCTGCTTGTCTTTTTTTTTTTTTTGTTTTCAAGGGGTTTTATTATTTGCTGTGCCCTCAAATACACCTTTCCAGCTAAAGACACATTCATGTGGACAGCTCTTTGTTTTGTTTTTCCTTCCAACCAATGCTTTTGTGTATTTCTGAAACTTAAGACACCTCCTCTGCTACTACAGTACTTATCTGTAACACCATCGCTTTGAGGGATTAAAGCAGGTTACTTGTTACACACTTAGATCAAGAGTTATCTGAGTAGAAAGTCTATCCCGTTAGGGTTGGCGGAATCTGTTTTTGATCTTGAGTTGTTTTGATTTTCTCTGAGAGCTAGTAACATGTTATTTTAACTTCAGAATAAGGTGTGCTACCTGACTGTGTCTCTTCTGTTTGGCAGAAAGGATTAGAAAGCTCCACAGAACTTGCACTCTATTAAAGCAGAGTGCTCACCATTGAGAACCAAGGAGCTGAATTGTTTTCAGATTATATGTGTGTGTGTGTCTTTCCCACATCAAAGACTTTGATGGAAGCTGTTCACGCTATTGTCAGGAATGCAGGGATTGGCACGAAGGTGATTAGCAAAATTGCTTTTCTGTAGGAGAAGCACAAAAATTATCAAAGGATTAAAGAGGATAAAATTAAAAGGTTATGCTGAATTTGGGGGAAAATTTTCTGCTTTTAAATTTTCTCCCAAATTATACATATTGATTTCGTTTTACCTATGAAGTATTTACCAGAAGAAATGAGGATTAGAAGCTGTTTCATATGGGTTCTGTTAAAGGGAGATGAAAAATCTCCCCTTAAAAATATTCTCAACCGACCCTATTCCAAAGCCCCTCCACAAGCAGCTTTTGATGAGTACTAATGGCACACAGCAAGCAGCCATCTCTACAAGGTTCTCAGCAGCCACAGGTTTGGGACTTTTAGTCATGATTATGCTGAAAATTATGATAACAAACAATTCCATAAATCAGTTTGTCATCAGTTATGCTGTTTGTTTACTTTTCTCACTATACTCTGCTGACAAAGATACTAAAGTTAGGGGATCACTTTCATTATCCACTTGCTAGGCACATGCAATGCTTTTGTATTTTGATCAGCAGCTGAGCTGCTTGAATGGTTTGGGGAAAAAGGCAATAAAAAGGGATTCTCAAATATTTTAGTGTATCAAAATGAACAGAGCCTTCCAGAATCTTTCTCGCTTGGCAAAACTGCAGTGCAATAAAAAAAAATATCACCTCCCATAGCCAGCAGAATTGTCTCATCTTGCTGGTTCAGACTCTGTTTATTGTGCATTTTATTTTGAACAATCCTGTATTATTTGCTAAGTACAAGCCATATACCTATTTCTCGTCTTTGCATTTTGAGTTTTGTTTGTTTGTTTTACTAATGTGTTCTTCCCAGGAAGTCACCCGGAATATTTTATTTGTTTTAAACCTCATCTATCAAAGTATTATCTAAAGCATCTGTTCAGAAAATGTTCATTTTAACTGTTTTCCCAACAATGACCTTCTTCCTCCCCCCCAGGCCACATCAAGTTGTCACTCACCAGACAGCTGTGGAATTTGGAATCATTCCTTTTAAACGCTTTACAATTCCAAATGGTAGATTTCTAATGGCACAATATGATTGCCACAAAGATCTTTAAATTTCCCAATCCTCCAGGCTTCAAAGGCTGGACCGTCCTTGATCTCCTGAAGGAATGCTTTTGAATCCTGTTCTTTTATAGGGGCTACCTATGAAGATATTTTAGGGGCTTTTTCCTTTCGTACTTAAAACCTGAGGAACTAAACATTCAAATACCCGCTGGCTTTTTTGGGAGTGAGATCAAGACATACAAAGTTGTTTCTAGGGATTCGCAGCTCAGTTTTCATTAATTCCACAGGTAGTTCCAAAGCTTCTTTGGAGTGTTTATAAAGCAATATGAATATCTTCGGTGTAGCAGTGACTGTGATACTGTTTTATCCTGCATTTTCCTTCCACCTACATGGCTATGTCATGCAGTTCCTCACCTGCCATGAGCAAGTCTGACAGTGCCCTGACTTATCCTGTGCCCATGGGTACAGAGGGGTTCATTGCTCTTGGAGGATTCACTGCTGTCGTATCACGTAAAAGGTAATAATTTGTTTAAGTAAAGTGAGCAAACCTAATCCTACAAGTACTTCTGGGTCTGCCTTGACCAGGCAACCAAGACAGAGCCTAATTGCCTACAACAACTACAAATGTGCAAAATTGTTACAGTCCTAGGCTTACTTCTCTCTTTTTCTACAGTCAGAGGAAGCATTTCACTGTTAGTCCTTTCTTGCACAGTAGGATTTCTCAGTCAGGAAGCTGACATTTTTTATTTCTTGCTGATTAATTCTGTTTCTTACTACTGAAACACAGAGTTTGTTAATTTGAAGTTGAGAGACTTCTAATGCAGCAACAGGAATCTGGCTGGTGCTAGAAACAGCCTTTCTTTCTATTCAGTTCAGCTTATGCCAACCCATAAGGCACGTTTTACCCTCTCTCCTCTTACAAATGAAGCACACATATATATATTAAAAAAATCAAGGAAAGTATCCCACTACCCACACAGTAGGTCCTCGTCCTGCAGTAAAGCACCACACCTTCTGCATGGTCCCACCTCACAGATTCACGATAGATTTGGGGTCTTCAGCTGTACCCACCTAGGGGAAGGCACTGTCCTTTCTGTGCTCCTACAGTATCTCACATGACATGACCTCCGCTGTGACCGAGCCTCTCAGGTATTGTTATAAGGAGCAATTAATGCTTTGTCACTGCACTAAGTGTATGTTTAGATACCCTGTATTAGTGCACGTGATTTTTAAATAGTCCTCGGCCTAACCTCAGGTTTTGTGATGACAATAACAAACTGCAGGAGCAACTGATTACTAACCCAGTTTATGGGTCAGGGAACAGGCCTTAGATCCTCATTTACACAGTTTCTTATGATCATGTAAGCTCCCACTCTCCAAGACTATTTTTATTTGTTTGTTTAGATCAGTTTAAAAAAAAATCCCAGGTCCCAAAATAGAGAATGTTTTCCTTTGGAACTGGAAGCAAACACACTTGATGGCTTTAACATCTGTTGGACAATGCGTGGTTGGGTGGTGGGCACCTCACACAGTTCTGTGACAAACACATGTGCATACAGCGTGTCAGATTATAAATCCAAGAATAAAGAGTCATTAAAACCTCCCTTCTCTAGCCCACCTGCCATGAAAATAGGCTTTTCACTCTATCTATTTAAACTGAAAATTGAGTATTCGGAAGAAAAATGCCGACATTCCAGGGATTCAAGTCAAAATCTCCCCCTCCAGTAAAGGAGGTCTGTCAATTGAACATAGATTGATCCATTGTCTGTCTCCCATCAGGACCCACAAGCCACCCTATGCACATATGCTTCTATTCTGGCTTGAAACAGAGACCTCACAGTCCCAGGCCATCACAGCAACATTTACATCTGCCATGGGCTTGATCTGAAACTGCATAATTCTCAAATACCTTTCTGGTTTTGCAGCCTGTTAGCACATGGTGCAGTTTTTGGGTGCAGATTCCAGTGAGATTAGCTTGCTACCCAACAGAGCATGAGCCCTCTCAGCTCCACCATGAGCACAAACCTTCCTGCTCTTGAAAGGGAGAAAAGGAGAAAGAGACACTTGCACGCTGGATCAAGTCTTACCAGAATTCACTTGACTGCCACGAGTGCTAAATTTTGTCCTATCCTTTCTCTTTTTCTCCCGTTTGCAGTGGATTTACCATTGTTAGTATGCCTGAATTATTAGTAGCAATATATTGAAATGCTTTTCAAGGACAAAACATCCAGGCTGGGCAAAATGCCCATGCCCCCTGAAGAGGAGAAAAGGCTTCTAATTAACAGATGTAGGTTGTGACTCTTGAAACTGAATTTACTAGTATGGTGAAGCCTGGCAAATGACAGTTCTTCTCACAGATTATTCTCCTCACCTGTAACTGTGCTCCTTCATCTGTTTAGCCGTTGTGAGCCTTTTAACACACTCTGAGCCTAATAACTGCATTCATACTGCCAGGAAGAAAACAGCTTTCTAAAGCAGGTAAAACCCACAGCACTTTCTCCCTTTTGGTTATGTCTTTTTCCATGCACACACATACAAATGTGCTTTTTTCCCCAGCATGAATCTCTGTACAAGGAACCAGTGAAACCAAAAAAAAAAGAGAGTTCTGTTGCCCTTCTGAAGTGTGAGACCCATTTGCTGTGTGGATGCCCTGGCAGGTGTTTGGATGTGCAGGTGTGTGCACAGGCAAAGTCCCGAGCGCAAGCACAAAGATTCAAATACCAGGACCTTTCAGCCTGAACCTGACACTGCCACTTTAAAACCAGAGATGTGGACATCAAAGTTTTCCACTCCCCAGAAGGACTATTTTACACCCTTCCAAACGATGTCTCTCATCTCTCTGCCTTTCCTACAGCCTTCTCTCTCTTTCTCACACACACACTTTTTCTAATACCATCCCTCCCTCTCCACTTCAAACCATGGGAAAAACCTAGGAAAAGAAGCTTGCCGACTAAGGGACCGTTTCACTGCATTGTGTTTTCCAGCTAGACCTGAACAGACTGAAATCAATTCAGCTCTCTCTTGCTCGCTCTTTCCCTCCCTCTCCCATGTCTTTTTTTGTTTCTCTTAGATCGTGCTCTCTGCCTTAAGAAAGCCTGGTTTAGTTATATCCATCCCCATAGCAATCAAGTGACCAGTGTTTTTTTATTGCTTGTAAAAACACAGTATCTTTTTCATGGGAGTCAGGTTCTCCTTTAGTTTGAAATGCCCAGTGAGCAGTGGCAACAACCTGCAGAATCTTTGATCAATTCTCACATATCCATTTGAAGTATCTTTAGTAGACCCATCAAAAGAAAGGGGCTTGGTAATTAATATTTTAATAGAGTGTACCAGCCTCTCACTGTGTTATTGGCAAAAGGCCTGATTTAACAGGAGCACACAGAAATACCTCTGTCTGATCTGAACTGCTACGTGCTCTAAAAAAATATACATTATTAAAGCTGAAGTCCAGCTGTTGCTATATTAATATTCTCTGTTTTTTATTTGCTCCTACCTTTTGGAAGGTTTCAGTTTTCATTCTGAAATTTTCCAGGCTTGCTCCCAATACTGAGGTTATAACTGCAGGGTAAGAACCAGAGGAGAATGCAAGAAGGTTCACTGGAAACTTGAACAGGTGAGATTCAGCACAGCAGAGCCAGCAGCCCAAAGACGGCAGAAGTGTCACTTAAATTTTGATTGTGCAACCTGTTGACAAAGGGACAAAATTAAGATGTGTGTGCAAGCTGCCTGTTATGCCTTCCAATCTCTGGAACAGTTAATTCCACAGTGGCTGTTCCCTTAACATACTCTTTTCTTTCCCAGAGTTGTCCAGGGTCTCGGGACCAGATGTGAGGGTGCTGTAAACAACAGTTTTCACTGTGTTTAACAGAATTATGCTGCTTTATATTGAAATAGGCTGTCACCTAAAGAAAACACAAAAATTATCCACCTATCCAGGACTTCTATAATAAAGAAAACCCAGCAACCAAGACTAACCACAGAACAGAAATGTCCAGTGAAAGCCAAACAACACAATTTCAAAATAGTTTAAGTAAGAAAAATAAAGGTGCTGTGAAGTTGCACGTTATCACCTACGCCCAGTGGACCAGAGCCCTGGTCCTTTAGGACATGCATAACACTCTCCCAGCCAAACTGGACTTGGCAAAGTGCAGCCAGCAGGTAATGGCATGCCAAGGGCTTCTTCTCATGTAGCCCCACTTACCCTCACAAAATGATGAAGTCTTGCTGTGCTTTAATGGCAGCTAGATCAAAACCAGTAATGCAGAAACCTGTTCACCATTTACGAGGAGTTCAGTTCAGGTCAGGTCAACAGCCAGTCCCAGGGCAGGTACATCCCATTTGAGAACTGAATTGTCACCTTCTCTGCTGCCTGTGGTTTCCAGCTGAAGGCTGGAGCAACCTTAAAAATGAGCACTAAAACCTGCCTTTCAGACTGACAAAGTCGTTTGTCTGTCTGTCACTACCTCTGAAAACCAAGCAGAACTGTTGGGTGCTCAAGACCATTGAAAACATTTTATTTAGGTGCCTAAATACTTTTCCCAGTGTCTAGTTTCTGACTCCTAAAGCTACATGGGCTGTGTCTCACCTACCTTCTGCACTGTTCTGCTGTGGTAAAAATTTTGATACTACAATTCCAGATTACTTCCCAAACAGCACAGCACAGCGTGTCCTGTGTAACCTCAAGTACCCTGGTGGTAGCAGTCTCGAAACTTAACCTACCCAGGATTTGGAACCAGTATATCCTAAGTATCCTAATTTTGCCTGCACCCAGAATGTGGCCTAGTTATTTTCAGCCAGCCGCAGAGCTTTTCAGACCTTTATTTCAGGAGAAGAGGTGATTAATTATGACCCTAATTTTATGCTACACAGACTTTTAGGTAGAGTTCAGCCATTCAGGTCAGCATTGATTCTATTTGGTTTACACATTTCAGTGTTGTGTGTGTGTTTATAAATATTCTCTGTATTTAATAAACAGTGTATTGTATAAATACAGTTTACGTAGTATTTTTCTTAAAAATGAACATATGCTGAGTAACATGCATGGGAGTATAACAGATTCTGTACAAAACTGCAGAAAGGGGAAGTAACATACTGTACAATGAGAAAATCCTAGATGATAATAAATGTTTGTCTTGGAGCATAAAAAAAAGTACATGAAGTTATCCTTTCTGCGAGGTACCTCCTGGCTGGTGTGCTTAACCTTACAAACTCCTGAAAGCATTAGCAATGTTTTTTGGGTTTTGTTTTTCTTTAGAGAAAACGCTGTGGCCAAAAGTAAAAAAAAAAAAAAAAAAAAAAGAGAGAGAATTTAAACATGGGGCAAAGCTTTGGTGTGTTGTTATTGTGAGTGTATTTTCAGGAGCAGTTTCCCAAGAGCTCAGTCTTGTACATGCTGTGATTTCTTCTGCCTGTTCTGACTTCTTATTTTATATAATACCAGATTAAAACCTAAATATAAACTTTTTCAAACACTTCTAGGTGCTGAAATTGCCTGGCAGCTTTAGATGCCCACTTCCAGGTCTGCTGAGCTTTTCTGGCTTGCAAATAATTATAATGATTGTGTGTAAATGCCATCTCTTGGGACTTCTGTGACAGATAATGTAGGAATGCAGCTCCCCTGCAAGTAGCAGAGAGGGATCCACTTCCCTGCATGTCTTAAAACATTCTTTGGGGAAAAACTCTTTCCCTCCATCCATAATCTCAATTATGTCCCTGAAAATCCTGGGAAGAGGGTTGAAAACAGGGTACACACTTCAAGAGATAAAAAATATTGAAGTTAAAGGTAGTAGGGGAAAATAACGGCATTTTCCAGCTCGCACGAACAGATGGAAAAGAATAGCCTTCTGAGCAATCTGAACTTTGTACAGGAGCATAAAGACAGCAGATGAACATTGTATTAGAAAGGCAGAGGAGTGGACTACAGTGAGAAAGGAGAGAGATGGTGTTGAGATATTTTCGGGGGGGCAGGGAGATGAGTCGTTGGGCCAAGTGACCTTTTCCCATCCAGCAATTTCTTCTGTCCCAGTGCAGAATGACAATGGGAACCCAATGGCAGCGCAATCTGACATCCACATCCATACTGAAAGAGATTCAACTCGACCGTGCTGCGCTGCTGTGGCCATGGGATGCTGTGAAACAAGCCAGACCTCAGTTTCCAACTTGCCCTCTTTTCTGTTGTTGTTGTTATTGCTGTTTGTTTCCATTCACCCCCTTTTATTCTCCATTTTTTTCTGTCTTGACTCTGATGGGGGCTCTTTTTGTGCAAAACAAGCCCTTCTGATCTCTTTGAAAGGCCAGGTCTTGTCATTCTTCCAGATCATCATTGTATGACATGTTTTTATATCAGACTGACAAAGGAGCTATTTGATCAGGGGGTATGGTGTGTGATTGTAAGAAATTCAGCTAGCCGGTGGCAACCATTGTTCCCCAAAGCGGCTCCCTGACCCCATTCTATTCAAGGAAAAACTCCCTTGGAGTGGCCTCTATTCATTGAGTAACACCAGTCCGCAGTCTCACTCCAGGAGTATGCTCAATTCAGAGGTGTGTCACCGATATTGCCCATCAACCAGCCTTTAACTCTTTCATCAGCATTAGGTTTCCAGCACAACAGCTGTTATCATAGGATGAGCTGGGGAGGGGGGTCGTGATGCATTCCAGCGAGCTGGAGCTCTCCTTATCTTGGAGAAATTTAACCTTCCTTTCAAAAGTTGCCTCGGAAAATATCTGCCTGCTGCCTTCTGCAAAGTGCAGCCGGAGTCATTTGCCTTCCCATCCCTGCGTCCCAAAATGTCACAGTTACTCAGCTTCTAAAACAAGAATCTCTGTGCTTGCTCAGGCTAATGAGGGGCTTTGCGTTGATATTAATGGTTTTTGGATTTGGCCTAAAATTATCTGTGACCATCCTGCACCCCAGTCACACAACCTTTTTTTCTCACAGACAATCTGGTATCCATGTATGCATCCACGACATCAGTGCAACTGCTGGCTGTAAAAAAGAACACACTTCCATTTGCCAGGAATCATTTGTCTCCCTAGGAACCATTTCATCTCACATTATCAGCAGAGAAAACTTGCGGCATCCTCATGAGCTCTGAGAAGGCACTTCACTAAAACTGCTCCTGCTTCCTTCAACTAAACTCTCTGTGCACTAACATAGAGCCTCCAACACCAAGGGAAACCAGTGCAAAAGCTCATGTTAGGTGGCTGAGGGCCACTGCCCTGTGCTTGAAGGGTTATACAGCATGGCCATGCAGCCCGAATGGGATCAGACTCAGGCACAAGGTGCCAAACAGCTGTGGGTTTGGCACCACAGTGATTGATGGCTTTGAACACTTTGAGAGAACAGTACAGATGACAGGATTAAAACTGGCCAGCCCAGTACAAGTGCAGGTACACAGTGCCTTGAAGTAGCCTCTGAAGTAAATTAAACTCAGTTCATCCATCATAGTGTGGATCTGCTGCATCTGTTGATGCAAAATGTTTTCCCCATGCAATGAGCTTGTCTGCTGGCTGTTGCAGGTCATCCATCTCTTGACATGGTTGCAGTGTCCCAGGAGCAGAGCTCCTTGCAGGGCCTCTTGGCAAACCATTCGCTTGCTTCCCTGGTTGGAAACACAGCCCAGCTTCCAACATCACCACTAGACCCCTACTCCTTCTGCTGCCTTCCTCCAGCAGCCAGCATCCTGCCCAGGGTTTGGTACCACCTTGATAGCGGCTATCTCCGGCATCGAGATTTGTTAATAAACTCGGGCTCCCTCTGCTGGGACAGAGCACAAAATACGGGAGGGGGNCCATGACATTTCAGTAGATGTTACAATGAACTGTGCATTTTTCTCCACTGGGTGATAACGGTGGAATAAACAGCAATGCTTTTCACTGCAACATCCTTCACTGCATGCTCCAAAACCTCTGGGAAACTTGCATTAAAATTCCAGTGACCTGTGGACTGATTTGGCACCAGCTCTGTTTCACACAGGGGGCAGGAGGAGCTCGGGTGGTCGGGCCAGTTGCTCCATGTCGTGAGCTGAAACATGTGAGGCTCTCCACTGTCCACTGAGACACACGTTCTCCCAGTGCTGAATTTTACTCCTCTGGGAACAGTCCTTTAAAATGCTTCTGTCACAGACCTGCTGTCTGCCATAGGAGATTCTACATCCCCCTCGGATAACTGTAAAAGTTGCAGCAGACTGGGGAAACCTACTCCTGCCCTCTCCCAAGAGCACACTCTGCAGCAAGACCTGTCTGCATGCACAGGAAACTCCTTCTTGGAGGCTGTGTTCGCCCAGACGTCTCTGCATCCCAAACAGAAGACACTTCCCTGCTCCACCTGCACCATGCTAAGTGGTCACCCCATGATTTAAAGCATGGGGCAAAGATTCAGGCACAGCCCTGCTAGCCAAGCTATTCCCAGTGTGTAGAAGTGTCCAGGCAAGAGTGAAACCTGCTAGGAAGGAGAAGTAAACACAGTTTTTGAGTAGAACAGACAAAACAGCAGAGAAGACGCTTCAGGGAGACTTTCGTAGTGCATCTTGGACTCTTCCCATCTGCCACCTGTGAATTCAGCATGCTACATTATCTCTGTGACCTTTAATCCACCCCTAGTTACTGTGCAGAATGTTACTGCATCAACATTTTTTCCAACAAAAACTGCAGTGTAGATCAAATTAAATGCATTTCCTCAGCAAAGCTGCTGCCTTCATCGCTCACGTCTGAGCTTCCTGCCCAGAGATCACTGCTGAGGGTAAACAGGCTGCTCTGCATACTCCAGTTTCAAGGAAGGTCAGACATTTCCTAGCAGCTCAATACAGACAAATAATTCCAGAGACCTGTTTCCTTCCATGACCATTGCCAGCAGTAAATGGGGCACCCAGCTTGCAGCTCAGTCCGTGTTATGGTCCTGCAGCATCCTGATGTTCACCTGCTACCTCAGGTCTCATCTAGGGCTGAGCCTTCTCTGTGTGGGGTGTTGGCAGAGGTATGGATTCACTGCTTTGGTAGGGAAAGATTTGCTTCCCCACAGTGTATGTTCCTGAAATAATATACAAACATCTTCAGAGTTCCTATCTCCACAGGTTCTCTATAGGTTTAAATCAGAGCAAGCAGCAACACAGTAAGGTTTCCGGGGATGAGGATTCTGTGCTATGTTGATGACTCTCCCCCTCCTCATCCTGAGCTCCTCATGCCCCACTGGCACCGACCCTACCTTTTGCCATATGGCCTTTTGTATCATGACTGCTTCCCACACGGCCATCTTCAAGTAACAGCTCCAAGCCTGCTCCAGACAACAGCAGTGGCAGCACGTATCCATCCTATGCATAAAATCCTGCAAGCTGGCACACTCAGAGCTTTCCTGCACTGACACCAATGGGGCAGGCCAGACCCATAAGTACCCCCCCAGTGCACAGTACCTGTGATGCTGCCCAGACGTGGAGCAGAGTCTGGTCTCAGTGTCCAACATCTCCCCCTGGAAGTCAGTGCAACTCCTCTGGACAATTCATCAGGACAGGTTATGGCCAGGTCATCCCAGCTTGCCACGCCACGGGGTGAACCTGGCTCTGGGGTGGAGCAGGCAGCAGAAGAACAGTGAGCAGTGGGTGCTGCCTAGTAAAGTAGCCACGAAACAGCTGTGTCACACTGCCATTTCTCTAAGTGACGGTCCCCTGAAGCAGCCCATTAGGGGTTCACTTGGTCTCAGTAGCAGAGGCTCCACATTTGTCATTTCTGCATGCCCTTGAGTGACAGGAGGACTAAAAGCCTATGTGCTTCACTAACTGCCTCCAGCTTCCTTCTCCCTCCAACAAATATTCATGCCCAGGAAATGTACTTTAGGGAGCGTAGGATGGGACCCACAGCCCCTCCTCGCTTTTCCACTGGCCAGTCTGGCTGCTTCTGCTTTTCCATGTAGGACTTGTCCATGCTCCTGCCTGCTTTGTCCCTTTTGCTGTTTGTCCCTTTGCTCACATCAGCAATGCAGCTTTCTACACCGTAGGTAGCAAATACACAAAAGAAATGCCCCATCCTCACCACATGTAGTGTGATCCCACGTCACAGCACTGAGGATTTGTCTGAAATCCCAGCTCACAGAGCATCACCATCAGGACAAAAATCTCAGCTGTAATTTTCTCTTCCCCATAGGGAAGTTTCTCATCCTTACTGGTGCTCAAGGCAAACTGGCTCCCCCCCAGGGAGCCCCAGACTTGGTTTGGAAAACCCTGGCTTCCCCAAGTCACCTAGCTGGTGACTAGAGTGTCTGGGACCATAACGGCCTGGAGGCTGTCACATTCACCAGCTGGCAACATGGCCCCTGCGGGTGCCACCTCCACATCACACTGCACCACCCTGGAGTCCAGCCTCATTCTGGGAATGCCACAACTCTTACAAGGAGGTTGTAGGGGAGCACAGGTGAAGGACAGGCGGCTGCAGTGGTGGGGACAGTCGTCAAGCGCAAGTCATCCCCCTGCACTGGTGTCAAGTGCATGGCAAACCCACGGCTCTGCAGGGGGAGGTGGTGAAACTCTCAGCTCCTTGCAGTGATCTCTCTGAGAGGGAGTGAAGTGCAGACACTTCTTCAGGCTCCACAATGGAGGCTGCAAGGGTTTAGCACATGTCAGCAACCACCACTCTCCGCTGTTGATCCCACCAGTCCTTTAGGGGCTGGGGATGCCCCTTTACCAGCCAGCAGCAATTAGTAAGAAAGAGCTTTTCTTATAATTAACCAGCTTGTGATAGTGGTGGGATTTGGGTCAGAGCAGCAGGTGCTGCACATACTGCCACAAGCCACAGTTACAGCCTTGGGAATTTGCAGTTTCCACAGCACTTCCTGCCCTATTGTGCCCCTCTACATCTCGGTCACTCCTCAAAAGTGCCGTGGGACAGCATCTGGGGTCAGTGACCAGCTCCTGAAACACAGATTCTGCCAAAACCTTGGGGTATACGAAAAACTGCTGTCGCTGTGCTGGCTTAGTTTACAAGAACTGCAGACATGGGCATGGAGGATAATTAGGTCAAACCACCTTCTGCTCACATGTGAACTTATCCACAGTGGTTCTAGTGAAATTGGAGGAAAGACTGTGGCTTTACCCATCACGGCTGAGGGCAAAAATAGATCAGACATCAATATTTAGATGACAGGAGATGGAGTCCTCCTGGGAAAGCAAAAGATCTGGCATTTCAGATGTCATTATAAAATAAATGCTGCCTTTGCCTTAGAAATGTGCTGTGGGCATTGCAGCTGGAAATAAGTGTCAGGAGACTGTAACTGCCTTACCTGCACCTCCTGTGAGGACCATCCATGTCTCTCTTCTTCAAAACAGACTGGAGTTACAGTGGTCCCATCTGAATGAAGGTTACAGCTCCATGATTGGTTTCAATTGCTCTGCAAGTCCCTGCAAGAAGCTCTTGGAAAACACCAGCTCTGAGGAGAGAGACATCACTGCAGTGGGTGGTCACTGCATCTTTTCTCCTCTCGAGGTCCTGGATACAAGCAAGCCAGCACCAGACTGTATCGCCAGATGCTGAGGCCAAGACACTTGGCTGCACTTCACAAGAGATATTGACAGATGGGAATCAGCTTAAAAAATCCCTGCAAGAGCTGGAGAGACCAGGATAACCTGCCTGCTCTGCCTGGAGAAACTTGGTCAGGTGGGATGACACTGTAAGCTGGAAGAGTGCAAGCTCAAGTGCTGTGAGTGGAAGTTAGGCATTTTAGGCCAAAAAATATTGAAATATGGGGTCCCTGCAGAATATCCTTTCTTCCTGTTCCTTAAATAAGAACTGTGACTTTCACTCAGAAGGCACTGAGCAGGATTCTCTCATTCAAGTACGGCAGAAGACTGGGATGAACGTTTGGAATACTCCCCACAACCTTGAAATCTGCTGATGTACAAATCCAGTCAGCATTCAGGACAGAGTCCAATCTTCAGTCAAAGCTGGGGGATTGGACATGAGGTTTAGAAAAAAATCAGGTTTGTGGTTTTGTACCTCATTTATAACTCAGATTATTGCGTGTATGCATTGCTTCTCCCACTGGACAACTGCCATACCTTTTCTTGGCCTCTTACAGATTGATTCAGCTGATTTGCAGCTCAGCCAGAATTTCTTTCGGGTCTTAATCTTCCTGTGCACTGATTTCCCCCACACCCTCTCTAGAGTGGGGCTATGCCACTTGCTTTCAGCTCTGGCTGGGAGCTCCTCTGTGTTCACCCTGTGTCTGCGCAGAGCCCAGAACAGCATGAACTGCTGTGGCACAAAGTATAAGGAGGAATGAGGATGTGATACTTTGGCAAAATAGCTCTGCAAAGTCTGTGCCACTTCTCTTGCTAAATTCTCTGCTGAGGCTTTGGCTCTGTTTGCGTTGGCTGCTGAAAGTTAAGCCAGCCTGGTGATGATGGAGCATTTTTGATGTCTAAAAAGAGCCCCCAACAAAACCAGTAGTTTCTGTTTGTAGCTGACCTTCTCTGGTATACAAAAAGTGTGAGCAGGCAGAGCTCACCCGGCTCCAGCAGGCAAGAGGCACCCATCAGCACCACCTGGAAGGATGTGTTCAGCAACGGCTCAGGGGGAATGGGACACCCAGAAGATGCACAGACTGGGACTGCTGTGATTCAACCCAGCACAAGCTGCAAGTAAAACCTTTGCTCACAGACCCAGTAAGTGAGAAAACTGGGTTGTCTGCTTACCCCAAACTCCTCGTTTTTACTTTTGTAAGAACCAGTTTCTTCTTGTAGGGACTGGAGGAGATCAGACTGACTGATCCCCCGGATGCAGAGGCTCACTGCACATGCACTGCCTGGCATGGGGGGAGTTTCAGTGGCAACCCAGCCTCCCCAGTATGGACAGCAAGGTAATCCCAATGTGGGAGAGAACACAGCTTCTTTTAGTAGGTATTTGATGAAATAAGCAACTTTGTCCTGTTTGCCCAAGGATCTAATAAGCTGATTACAGAAAACATGCACCATGCTGGGGTATGTACTGGTGGGAATCTGGGATGACTGTACTTGCAGTGAGAGGACAGGAAAAGCATGGCACTGGGGAGAACCAGATCAGCACTTAGAGGAACCCTGCAGGAAGATCTTTGAAACATCTACATGAGTCTCAGGAGCACATATCCTACTGAAAGGCACCAGGTCCCAGCTTCAGAAACTGAGCTCAGGCTTCAGAGCTGAGGCCCTGGCAGGACCACAGGTCCCTGAGCATCCACAAAAGCACAACCACCATAGTGTTGTTCATCAAGGTGCTCACTCCTCACCCTGCACTGTTGGAGTTTACATTTCACAAGGTCAGCCTCTGCAGCACATCCTCTGCATTTTCAAAGTCTTTCCTTAACAGGTGGCTGTCTTCCTCCTCCCTGAACATGCTACAGCTTGAATCAGACACTTTGATCAGGGGGAAAATATCCCCGGGGGAAAAAGCTCTTGATGTAACACCAGCAATGTGTTTGAACCTGCCAGTCAGGGCACAGGGGAGAACCAGGCCCTGAAACCGTGGAGGGAAACGGATGAAGACCTGACCAGCAGTCTTAAACAAACCCTGCCTGAACCCTGGGACCCAAAGAGTATTTTATAGTTTTCATAGAGATAGGCACACGTGCAGAGGAGTCTACATCACCTTGTAGCCAGCACAGTGTCCCAGGCAGCTATGGAGACATCCCAGGCTTGCATACAGTGATGGGAGCTGCTCTCCCTCTACAAGCTCCTGGCTGGTTGTGCAGATGGAAATGGCGATTTGTGGAAACACCTGAACATCCAAACTAGGTACATTAATCTGTGCAGGTCTGCTGGCTGGAACAGTAACTATGGAAGAGAGCTGGACAACGAGCAATTCCCATCCATGGGGGCCTTGAATGCCATGATGCCCTGTGAGTAACAGTGGTTGCCCTACAAACAGTGGTGGCTGCCTTCCTGGAGCACGGTGTGGTGGCAGCACTGTTCTGGTGGCTGCCAGTTCATCTCAACACACACTAGCAACCCTTACTTTAATCAAAATGGATATTGATATCAATATTTTGATATTTAATCAAAATTCTGGTCATCCCCTTGCCTGCTCTCCTGGTGTGGGACAACTCAAATGTTTGCCTGAGCCAGATGCATTCACAAAATCTTGGTTTTAATGGCGTTTTGTGACACAGGTTGGCTCCTCCACTGCAGCCCCAAATGCTGAGAAATCAATCATTACCAGCAGTTAGCTGTTTGATGGTTAACAGCCTGAACCGAAGCCAAACTGGTTGTTAATTGGGCTAACAACTGATTTCAAGGGGTTGTTTTGCAGGGCCCAACACTCCCAGCAATTGACTTGGAGTTGTAACTAGCAGCCAGGCGGCAATTAACAGGGTCCAGGGAAATTCACAGGCCATTACCAAAGGGCTGGCTCCCAGCTGGGCTTCTGCTTCTCACGGGCAATAGGGAGCCACAGCCCAGGGCCTGAGCAGGCACAGCCAGCGCTCAAGGTCCCATTTCGCATCTTGACAGTCAAAATTCTTCTACCGATGTACAGCCTGGGTCTCATCCTACACTTCAGCAGGCTCTTGGTGGGTTTTTTTTTAACGTTGTTATTGGGGTTTTCCTAATATTTGCTATGAACTTCCACAGGGACACCTTCCAGCTCTCCTTCAAATCCCTTCTCTTGACTCTCTTTTCTTGTGGTAGCAACTAGACCTGTGCTTATGTCTGTCTTGCCAGCTTGTGGCACCTGCAACAGCTGACCATAGGAAACATCATGTCTTTGGGACAAGGGCTGCTGCTTTCTCTGGGGGCAGCTCATAAAAGAGGAGGTTCCAGCCACCAAGATGTACTTCTACAGCACAAGGAGTTTGCAAAACACTCACAGAAAGAGCAAGGCTGAGATTTTTTCCTTCTCCTCCTGTTATAAATCTTCAAGAGGAAAAAAATTAGAAAACACTATTGGCCATATTGGCAGGAGAAGCCAGCCCAGAAAGCAAGGACTCTTCATAGTGCCATGGTCATGGTCAAAAGGGGTTACTCCATGGCTGAACAGAGGGCTTGGATGGGAGCAGGGGCACAGATCAGGCATTCACCAAACTGGGGTTCTGACAGCCCTCACCATCCCATTTCCAGTCCACAACATCCAACAGAACAAGCTTAGCAGAGCAGTAATACCTGGACATGGCTGGAGTAGTTCCTACCAACACAGCCAAGCCTCCCCCAGCCTCTGATCTAGGATTCTGTAGCCACAGATTTTGTCTTGGACACCACACAGCCTGGAAGGACATTCCAGTGTTACACTGCAATGAACGTAGGAGAGATGCTGTGACTCACACAAAGCCCAAGAACATCCCCTCTGCTCCCAGGACAGCAAATCTGAAGTGCATTTCATTGCACAGTACCTGGGCCATTGGTCAGGCAACCTGGAGTAACAGCTGTAACCTTCAACCCCATCCACACATGAGCCCTCTCTCCTCCTGCAGCTGATGTGGTGCAGGGCCAGTGGGTGGATGAGAAGTTTTGCTGGAGCCTGGCACCGCTTTCATGCCAACTTTGACCCCAAAAGGCTGCGCTTTCCCATTAACCAAGTCCCAAATATCCCTCCAGCATCTCCCTGGTGCTCCTCTGGTGCACCAAGCCTCAGGGAGCCATGTCTCCCTGGGCCCAAGGCTTGTCAACACCAGAGGTCACAGCACATCCTTGTCCAGCAGGAAGGCAAACAGCAAACTTAACCATCGAAAGTCTTCTGCAACAAAGCCACAGCAGTTGGAGGGCAGCCCCATTTCTAAGGGAGAACTGATAGTGCTGTAGGCCTGCGTGGGGAGGGGGCAGCAAGGCTGCAAATGGGAAGCAGAGTGGTAATGAGGAGCATATGTGTAGGTGCTTGGAGCATCCCAGGTGCTACAGAAGTGCTAAGTGTTATTACTATGGCCAGGAAACTGGCTGTGAAAACCAACTGTACTCCACATCCCCTCTCTCTGCACCTTCTCCAGGGCCTGGACCTGAGACTCCACATCAGACTCAGGAAAACAGGAACCAGCCTGGAGATGCCTTTGGCTGCATCCTGTGGTCAGAGGAGCTGTGTGGAAAGGAGAGGAGGGGAGCGGAGAGGGACCAAAGCTCAAGAGGAGCTTTGGGTCTGGTCCACCTGTGGCCAAGAAGATTTTGTGACTTGTCACACTGTGGTGCTGTCCCTCAACACGTGTTTCCACATGTAAGGCTTGTTTTGTGGCCACCCTGCCCAAAGTAATCTATCTCATGAGCTCCTGGCCCTGATGGGCCATTCCCTTGGGACAGCACTGAGCTCATTTCTGCTCCACCCTGTGTCTCCCTTTAGGATGCTCCACTCGGTTCCACAGCCAGGACTTGCTGCTATGGAGCAGGGCACGAAGCAGTGCTGAGCCCTCCCCGCTGCCAGGATGCAGCCCACCAACAAGCCAGTTTGGTCTGGAGTGGCCAAAATATGAGATCCCCTGCTGAGTCCCTGAGCATCCCCATTTCTGGCTATAAACCCCTTCCAAGGAGGAGTTTCCAGAGAGGGGGGCTGAGATGATCCACAAGCTGCAGCCAGCCCCTGCCCCCTCCCCGAGAGGAATTGCTCTCACACAAATGAAATGTGTGTAATTAATGGGCAGGGGGCTGGACAGGTCTGAGATGAAAGCGTTTCCTGGACTTGTCCTTCATTTGCATGGTATCAGAAGCTGTTCAGAAGGTGTGACTTTTCCCACAGGGAGCCCTCAGTTCGGTGGCACAATAAAGCCAGAACTTCTTACCCAGAATTAATTAAAGGAGGGGGAGGGGGAGGGGGATGGCAGGGAAATGTTTGAAAGCTGAGCCTGATGCAATAAACAAACAGCCCAGTCGTCCTTCCCAAGCTCGAGCCTGCCTAAGGGAGCCTGGGCAAGCCCCAGCCCTGCCACAGCATCCCACAGCCCACCCAGCTCAGTGGGCACCCATATCCAAGCAGACCTTGTAGAAAAGTTGTAAACTGAGAGAAGGGGTGGGAGCAGAGTCAGCATGTGCCAAGAGGTTTGGGGTTTGGTTGATTAAGCCCTGGTGCAGCCCCTGCTCAGACAGCACATGTCCCTTTTCTTGCCACTTCAGTTCATTGCTGCCTGTCAACTCTGTTTCTCTGCCACAGAATCCCAGAATGGTTTGGATTGAAAGGGACTTTAAAGGTCATCTGGTTCCAAATCCCCTGCCATGGGCAGGGATACCTTCCACTAGATCAGATTGCCCAAAGCCCCGTCCAACCCGGCCTAGAGCACTGCCAGGGATGGAGCACCCACAGCTTCTCTGGGCAACCATAGCAGCATTTAATCTGAAAACAGCTCTTTCTCGTGCCTGACGTTGCCCTGGCCTGTTCATCCCACATTTACCTCTTACCCTGTGTTGGCTGGCTGGACCAGATGGGCTTCCCCGTGATCGGGCAAGGCAGACTCTCCCAAACATTGCTCAGCTCCAGCCTTGTCGCTGTGTCTGGATGGCACCGTGTGGTGAAGCCCTATCTGGGCAGGGGCAGGCACGCGCCACTGCTTGGAGCTCGGGATGGGGCCTGCGTCCCTGCTCTGACAGCCAGAGCAGCAAGGCTCCTTCCTGCTTCATCTGCCACCTCTCTCCAGCCAGCTGGGGGCAGTGAAGGGGCTGCAGGGTGACAGTGGGAATGGTGGCATTAGGAATAGGCACATGCCCACCACAAGAACTTGGCTATCTCAAAGCAGAGGTTTCTGCCCAAAACACCCACGCTAACAGCATGAGTTAACAGAAGCAAACACCCATACCCAAAGCTCCCTGTCCTCAGCACTCTCCTGCATCCAGCCCCATCTCAGCATCCCGCAGGCCCCAGGGCCTTTGGATGGCTGTGATTCTCAAGCTTGGTTTGCACACCTGCTGATGAAGAAGGAAAAAGGAAAAGTCCCAGATTCCTGGGTTGATGACTGACCCTATGCATTCAAATAGCAGCCAGGGTTTCTGTCACTGTGGAGGAACAGCAGGTACCACCAGGGACTGTCCCCACCTCCCTGCATGGGTGGTGGAAGCCACCAGCCCTGGGAACAATGTGCACAGGACCCTGCAGGGCCCAGGAAGAGCATGAGCTCCTCCAGACTTACAAAGGACTAAGTGGTATCAGTGCAGACACAGGGTATGAGAAACCATTAATTAATTCACTTACTCATTAACTTACTAGAAGTGGGCTCTTTAATCTTCCAAGCAATGGTGAAACAACCTTTGTTGACTAGAAGCTAAAGTTAGACAAATTTGAACAATAAACAAAGTCTCAAGCTATAGTGCTCCATGGCCACCCAAAAGCCCTTTAATGAAAAGTGGCTGACTAACCACGGACCAAGTGAGCTGAGGATCGCTTCCAGGAGCCAGGCCTGGGTGCAGAGCAGACAGCAGGATTTAGGGGATAGCAGAGTTTTGCAGGGACACAGGGATATCCATACCCACCTCAAACCCCAGGGTGCTGGCTGCTCCCTGCTCCAGCTCTTGGCTATATCCCAGAATGGCAGGGATGGGGGAACAGCCTTACTGCAGGTTGAGCACCCACACCGTGCCCTACCGTAGCTGGGACATTTGAAAACAAACAGGAGACATGGAGCCAGTCCTGTGCCTCTACCACCCGTACCTGGAGCAGGCACCTGGCACCAATTCACTCTTGTTTGCAAAGCCTTTAGGAAAAGCAGTTAGACAAATTAAAGGAAGAAAAGCAACCATTAAGGACCATCAAATACCACCTCTGCCTGGCGAAAGGCCAGGAGCAATTCACTTTTAATTCCTGTAGCCTGTAAACCACAAAAAAGTCTCGCCCCAGCTGTCATCCTCAGGCTTCCTTGGGTCCCTCCTGGGACAGTCAGACAAAAGCCATCCACGCTGTCCTGTGGCTCAAGCAACGTCCCTGTCTCCGTGATGCAGCAGCGATGCTCAGGTGCAGAGCATGGCCAAGTGCTCAGCCGCTTGTTTTCCCACCTTGAAATTATTGACAGATACTGCCAGCTCAGCCCAGGCTGCTGTGTCAGCCAGGGGAAGTCTGAATCTGAGCACTAAATGATGCCACAGGCACCCCATGAGCACAGCAACAGAACCAGGGCTGGCACCAGTGATGGTGAGACTCGCCTTGCAGGACTGCTACATTTATGCAGTTTAACATATTTCACAGTTTTATTCTTGCATGCTTCCATACCTTAGAACCAGTCCATATCTGAATTCCTGATCAGCTCCTGTAAGCAACACCCAGCACTGCAGCAGGGTTGAGTATTCTCTGAAGGAGGGGACCCAACAGCCCATTTTGCAGAGCCACCAAGTTCTTCCAGGTAAGAGAGGAGCAAATACCAGCTTTCTCTTGGAAAGCTTCATCCTGTGCTTGAAAGCAGTGGTCAAGGCTCCAGTGCCCTATGTCCCCATTCAGCCTGCAGGGGGCCTTGCTCCCGCCTGTCAAGGAGGTGGCATCTGCACATTAAACCTGGAATTTGCTGCAAGGAAAACCATGATTTCCACGAGACTCATCTGGGTCCAAAATATTGGGGCAGTCTCCCACTTCCAATAGCTGTTCCCTTGGCAAGGAAATTGCACCAACCAGCAGCCTCAGCCCCATCCTGCACCTCACTGCCATCCTCTTTCACCCCTCTCCAACCCCAACCCCTCCCTGGAAAGCATCAGGCTCAGTTAGACTAATACAAACTTTTAATGCACATATTAAATAAATATTTCAATCATTTCATATTCAATTTGTACACAACCGAAACAAAACAAAAATCCTCAAGGAAACAGGAAAAAACCCCAAACAATCAAAAAAGATTGGATGAAAAGTCACCCCTGGTTCTGGCTCCTATCCAGTGTCTTTGTTTGCCCTCCCCGTTAAGAATAATTGGTTTAACCCTTTGGAGAGAGTCACAGTCCCAGGGCAGCATGTGCAGAGCAGGGCTGGCTGAGGATGTTCACTCAAGAGATTTAATGTTTCCTTTGGGGTTGGGTTTTTTTTTTTCTTCTAAACAGAAAATTGGGCTTCTGTCAACACAGAAATTTTGAAAGAAACCCCCTCCTTTCCTAGGGGGACAAGGATGGCAGTATTTCTTATCAAAGAGGAAACCTGGAAGAGACGGTTGGCAATGGAAGCACTAACTATTACGACGTGATACTGAATATTATAATAAAACAGCCTGAAATGGCTCCACAATAATTTGTAAACTTTTTTTTAATTTTATGGATGAAAACTTGCATCTGATAAAAAAATATAGACAGAAAAAAAATATCAATTTTTGGTGAGAAGTTCACATTTTCCACATGGGGAAAAAAATAATACCAGTTACCAGCCCGCTCCACGGCAGCTGTACCTTAGTACTTAAAAACAAACCAAATGCCAAAGATGCTCCCGTGGGTAAGAGGTACCAAGTCAGTTCAGGACTTTCTCTGGGGAATCCATCACCCCTGTCCTCTCCTGAGAAAAAAAGTTGAGAGTTGTGAAGCCAGCAACATTCTCAGAAGGATGCAAGCGACTTCCAGCAACCCCTTGCTCAGCCAAAGAAGTAGGCACATCCAAGGAAAGAAAGCATCCAGTGGTCCTCACCCCAGGCGTCACAGCCCCCACAGGCAGTGCCTCCACATCACCCAGGCTGCAAAAACCACCTAGGAGGTCTCCAAACACCTCCAAAATTAATCCCCTCCCCTTAGTTGTTTTCCGGCCTCCGCATCTTCTCCAGCAAGCATAGCATTAGTTCAGTTCATTTAAGTAGCACATCGCTTCCAGATTTGGATTTCCATGGTTTTTTGCTTGTTTGTTTTAAACATTATATTTTAACTCCTTTCCCCCTAGAGCTACCAAAAAAAAAAAATTACAAAATAAAGCGCACCCCCGAACAGACTAGAACATCATTTCTAAGTGAAGGGCTCTTCTCCCTTCACCAGTCTTTGAATGTTTCATTACTTTTAAAGCTGGAGTACAAAAATAGAGCCTCTCTCATTTTTTTCCTCTTTTTTTTTTCTTTTTTTTGTAAAAACCAAACACCCCCCCCCAAAGTATCAACAACTAGAGTGGGTAATTTTTTTATCCTCCCCCCTCCCTTTTTTTTTTGTTTTGTTTAACACCCATAAGGGAAAGGCTCTACATATAGTCCACCAAGCTCAGAGGAGCATCCTCCAGGAGAGATGCAGGCAGAGGGGGCAGGGGCAGGCACATCAAGGGCCCGCTCTGGAGCTGGAGTTTCTAGTCCTTTTACTTCTCCGGTTGAAGGGGTAGTTGAGGAACTCAAAGCGTCTGTGGGGCTCAGTGGTCTGGTGGCCCTTGGGAAGCCTCTTCATGAAATGCACCTCCCGCTGGTGCTGCCGGGTCTTGGAGCCCTTGCGCGGGCGGCCCTTGCGGGTGAAGGCCATGTACCAGCCCTCGTACTTGGCGTTCTGCAGCGCCGTGTAGTTGTTCTCCAGCACGATCTCCGTGAACACACAGTCCTTGCCTTTGCCGTTGCTCTGAGAAGGGGACAGGAGCAGAGATTTAGGCAGCAGGCTCCTGCTCAGAGGGCTGCTTCTCGCTGCCCCACTCTGGACTGACTGATGTGGCAGCAGGGTTGCAGTGCTTGTGGGCAACCGAAGACTCACTTCTCCCACAGGTCAGAACTGCCCAACATCTGCTTTTCCTCAACAAGCTGCAGGGAGCAGGCATTGTGACACAAACACTGCTCATTGCTGCTTACGGACCAGTGCAGCTGGTCCCAGCCTGAACTTCCACCACACCCATAAGGCAATTTTTGCCACCACCTGTGCCTGCATAGAACCATAAGCAAACTCTCCATCCCAATTCACCCACACATCCCGTCCCCCTGGGGTCTTTAATACGGGAGGGGCAGTGAGGAGCACTGAGTGGCAGGAGAACTGACATGAGGTCACTGGTTCTGGTGCCCACAGATGGAGGTGGCAGGGGGAGTATGAGGTAGCCAGGAACTGAGCTCCCCCCATAATGGGCAGTAGCAGGACTAGAGAGGGACCCACATCAGGCAGCCCCCAGGAAGCAGCTGCCATGGAAAATCCTTGTAGATAATCACTGTTCTGGGGGATTTTGCCCCCCCCCNCACAGAAGCTGCATGACAAACCAGTGGGTGGTGGGGTCTGGCCTTGGGGCCAGCCCCATGGAGCATCTTAACATTCCTGGCACTTGTACCATGTAATCCTGGAGAATAGACCAGCAATCCGCCTATTTGTTCGGAGAGGTAGAAGGAATGTGCCCCACACGGCACCCACCCACCTCTCTTGCTCCCCCCTCAGACTGCAGGATGGCTTGTCCCCCTGCCTCCAAAAAGGCAGTGCTGGCTGAGCCCCAGGACCCCCATCTTGCCTCCCCACAACACAGGTAGCTCTGTATCGGGTCAGAGCTCCTCTCCTGGCAGTCCCCACTCCGTGTCCCCAGCAGTTCCCTGCCTTGCCCATGCCCTTGCACCCTACCTTGCCAATCAGCTTCCCCTTCTTGTTCATGCAGATGTAGAAACCTGTGGCTGCCCCCTTGATACGCACGCGGCTCCCAAAGGTGTCTGTCTCCACGATGAGCTTGGCTGGGGAGAGCAGCAGGGTAGAGAGGCAGGGAGGTCAGAGGGGCTGTGGGATAGGGCCAGCCCAGGTATGGAGACCCCAGCAACGCACCCTGGTGCTGGGCACTGCAGGCACAGGATCTCTGGCAACTGGGCCAGAGACAGCCCTAAAATCAGTACATGAGGTTAAGATACAGCCTTGCCCCGCCCTTAACTTGCCCCTATGTCCCTGCATGACCTTGGACATGTCCCTTTGCCACCTTGAGCTGTGCTGGGTGGGGAGTAGTTCTGTTTTACCCACCTCCACGGGGCTCAGTGGTTCAGGTGCCACAGAGGTGTCCCAGATGGAGTCAGAGCAGTGAGCAGGGCTCACGCTGGTTGGCAGAGAACAAGGCAGCTGCCCTGCAGGTCTGGGTGTGCCTGTGGGCAGGAACCAGGCAGGCACCTTCTGGAAGTGCACAGCATGCTGCCAGCTGTCCCCAGCCCAGGGGACACTGTTTCGTGTCCCTCTGCCAGGCTGGGGCTGCAGGAGGAGCAGTGACTTTGCAGCTGGCAGGGGAGGCGTGAAGGGTACAGCCACCCTTTTAATGCCTTTCACCTTTGCACAAGTCGAGAGGGCGTATTGATTTGGTCTCAGTTTTTTAATGGAGGCATCGATCGACTTCCGAAGGAGCTATGCAAATTGCTGGGTCGATGGGCCGCCTATAAATAGAACTGTCACCTTCCCTCCCTGCCTTCACCCTGGGAACCCAAGTCCCAAAGCCCATCCATCCCCAGGGAAGGGGGAGGATGGGGACAGGACATCCTTCTTCCCGGTCCTGCAGCTGCTGTCCCCAGAGCAAGCCCCGATGGGGGCGGTGGCTACCTGTTTGCACCTCAAAAGGTCTGTGCTATGCCAAGCACGGAAGAATTCCCCACGGTGCTGAAAAGCCAGCTGTGACTGTCCCATCAGCTCTTGTCCAGCACCAGCCCACAGTACCACAAGTGCTATCTGACAAGGCAGTTCGCGTACAGGCCACAAAGATTCCAAGCCTACACTCTTACTAAGGGTTTAAGTCCGTTGGTGCCTTATTTATCCTCTCTGATCTCTGCACAAGGGCTGCTCAGTTCCTCAGGACTTGTAGCTTGCACATCTCTAGCCCAGGATGCTCAGCCTCCAGCGAGCCCCAGTGAGGGCAGTGATGAGGTTCTGGAACGGGAGGCTTGGCAGGAGGATGCTTTGAATGGCAGAAGGAGGCTGTGAGTACACACACAAGCTAAAGTGAACCTAAATCACACTCTGGGCTAGGGGCAAATGGCCTCTCTGTCTCTGCAATGCCTCAATCCTGCATCCCTGTTATGATGGATGCTGCTTTGGTCAGTGGCACCAAGGGTGGGGACAGCAAGCAGGCAGTGCTGGCAGCCACTGAGTTGACCAGTGGAAAGATCACCCCCAAATTTGCTGAGGCTGACTGATTCGGTGCTGTCAGGCAGGCCAAGCTTGATGTGCATGCAGGCACCCCCTCCTGTCAACATCACCCTGCAACACCTCTTGTCCCCAAGCTATTGTGCACTCACATCCCCCTACTCCTAGGCAGGCACAGGTTGAACTCAGAGACATGAAATTTGGGAAGAGCCAGCTCCAGGCTGTGCTGATCAATGCCCAGAGTCTGACAAGCACCTAGCATCCCCAAAATCACCCACGGGAGCAATGGCACTCTGCAAACAAAGCACTGAGACAGTGACCCCCTATTTATCTGTATTGGGGAAAGGGGGGGAATTGATCTTGGAGGCAGTAAAAGGTTTGAGGAGAATTGATTTTTCTCTCTGAGAGACAGAAAGAGCTGGGAGGGAGGGTGGGATGAAGAAGGAGAGAGGGAGGGAGTGGGGAGGCCTTAGCCCCAGCGAGCACAAAACCCTGCTTTAAAGATGCACATGGCTTCTTTTTTTGGACTTTTCTCTTTTTTTTTCCCCCCCAAAGGGCAGCTGTGATTTACAGCCACCAGACGGCTTTGCTGCCCTGCACGAGCCCAGCCCATGTGTCACTCCGGCCCCTTCATCCACAGAGGATGAAGACAACCTGGCCCCAGGGACTTGCACCCCTAGACCCTCATGTGTAACTCGTGAACCCTGCAAACTCCAGCCCCAACCAGCAGAAAACCCTGGGCACAGACAAAAACCAGCAAGTGGGCAGAGAGCTGTGCTGGGGTCCCCAGCCACTCGTGGGGTCGAGTCCAAGCTGCAACTGGCAGTGGTTTTCTTGGTGGCAGGCACGGCCTGGGAGGGACAAGCTGGGCTGCACCGGCCGCCTGCCTTCCCTTAGAATTAAAAAAAGTCAATCAAATATTGACAATTAAGACAAATAACTGAAAATGCCAGACTCGATGTTAAGTCGGCTGTAAAAATGTCAGCGTGGGGAAAGGGGTCATCTGCAAAAATAAATCAACCCCTTTTACACGCCCACCCCCAAAAATCAGACCAAAAAAAAAAAAAGCAGAAGGAATGGCTTGCGGAGGGGGGAATCTTCGCTGCAAAAGTGAATTTCTAAATAACAGTTGGGGGCAGTCCTTTTTTTTCCTCCTTCTTTTGGGGAGGGGGCAAGGCTTAACGTTTTCAACTCTATTCTTTCATTTAAGTGACAGATTTATCCCAGTAAAATTATGTTTCATGCTCAAACTTTGAAGGGAAAGTGGCTACGTAAATGCTGAAAAAATGCAGCGAGACACACTTGATCCCCCAACTGGACTGCGAAGAGGAGAAAGTATTCAGGAAATGTTAAAAAAGGTGAAAGTAAGAAGCGTTTTAATAGTTCTTCCAGACATGGGGGCCTCCCTAGAGATTCATACAGAACAATCCTGAACCTCTATTTTAACATTTACAGACTTGCAACTCTTTTAAAACTTTACATCTGAAAAACTGCTTGTTCTCTTTCTGGTTTAGATCAGTCTTCATTTTCCTCCTTAGCTCTTCAAATGCTTAACCTTTTTTTATTACATTTTAATAGAGTTTTTCAAGCCACCACCAGTCCCCTCCTTCTGGCCTTATTTAAACCTGGTTGTTATTTAAATATTCACTAACTGTTTTTTAAAATCCAGGCATTAGAGGTCTAAAACAAGATGGGATTTTCTTTTTTTGCTTGGGAAATTAGCTACTGCCTTTTCAAGCTAGAGCTGCTCCAGGATGGGAATAATTCATTTGCAAGATTAATTCTGGATGTATGGAATATCACATGGAACCGTCACTGTGCTTGCACTGATAACGTCCAGTGTGAAATTTTCAGCCAAAGCAAAATGAAGAAAAAGCCCCCAAAAACCAGAAAGGTAAAGAAAAAAATTGTTTCTATTAATCTGCCCAAGCAAGAAAGGGAAATTGCAGTTAATACAAAAGAAAAACAGCTGTGATCCCTGTGTACGCCACGCAGGAACACAGGCACTTCCCTGCCCCGGGCGCAGGATCAGGCCTCCAGCAGCCGGCCCCGTGGCGGTGCCAGGGCTCGCTGGCCCCACTGACCCCTGTGCCACATTTGACCATCCCAGCGGGGCAGTAGCTCACACGACCAAAGCATTCAGGGTTTGAGAGTCCCCAGCAGAGGGACCGGTCCCCCGGCCCCGGAGAGGGTGGAGGTTTTGGGGAGGGGGTGCCAGGGCGATGCAGAGGGGCTGTGGCAGAGCACAGGCTCCCATGCCTGCAGGGTCCCTGCTCTGTCTCTGGAGATGCCGCAGCATCTTTGCCTGCAGCTGACTGCCTCGCTGACCCTCTGCTCGGGATTTGTTCTGAGAAGGAAGGGATGGGACTATATCAGGAAAATGCCACTTTAGACGGTCCTAGCTCAGGGAAGGCTTCCAAAGCAGTCATTCCCCCTTTCTCCTCCCTGCCGCCTCTTCTTTTCCAAATTTACTTTCCATTTCTGTTTCAGAAGGAAGCCTCAGGGATTCCCATCCCTGCAAAGAGCCGGGATGAAATGACTGATGATGCTCAGGATGCCACAGCCCCGAGCCCTCTGAGTCAGGTGCAAACCAAGAATTAAAAGGAAGAAGCAGAGCCCATCCTTCAAGAACTGGTCCCCTCCCTTGGCACAGGGAACCTGCCCTCACCTTGAATCACACAGCTGCTGATTACTGACCCCTATGTTCTCCTTTTACAAGCCCCCACAAGCCGAACGATTTTAACGATCTCTGGCTAACAAACAGGACGGAAATCATCAATCGCCACGCTGGGCCGCGAACACCTCCCCAGCTCCCCCCTCGCCTGCCCACATCATGTGTCCTTACCGTGCACATCCCCATCCTCTGCCATCGCATTGATTTTCTTGTTGTCCAAGATCTGCACATGTTTCCCGCTGGTCCGGCTGTACAGCTGGTAGGTACGGACAAGCCGCCGGCTGAGCTGATCTGTCACCAGGCTCTGCTCCCTCACATGCTGTGTAAAATTAGGTGGGGACTGAACAGTTACCTTTAGGAAATTAAAAAATATACAACACACCATTATAATCTCTACTCCTCAGCGGGGCAAATGGGCTGAGCCGAGATTGCCAGCCTCCAGCTGGGCTTTACAGGGAGGCCAGGAGCCAGGACCACAGTGGTGCCTCCTGTGCCACCAAAGTCTCTCCAGGAGAAGGAGCATAAGGCTCTGGGACACAGTGACCAGACCCCTGTACAGAGCTGTGCCCACTCCAGACATGCCCTAAGCAGAGGTGCGGGTGGCTCAGGAGTACAACAGTGCTTGGTGACCCCAGAGGCCCCTCCAGGACTCAGTGGGTCCTGACTGGCACTGGGGTACCTTGAGATGGGCATCAAGGCTGGGAGGTGGAGGGTATCGAGGCGGGACATGCAGGATGGCACTATGTTGCCCTCTCAAGGGGCTGATGCTTTCATCCCACACCTCTCTCACCTCTGCAGGAGCATACTACTGCTCCAGCTGCCCTGGGCACACACCCCAGCAGTTTCAACAGTTGCCTGTCCTCTGGGTCTCAGGCTCTTTATTTGCTCCCAAATACCCACTTATTAAGCTCTTACAACACAGAGTCCACAGAGATGGTAGTGCTATGAGGTATAGGAATTACAAGAAAACCATACCCCAGCCCAGGTATTTAGTGGTACAACAACCCAAGGATACCGACATGCTACCCATGCAAACACAGCCCTCATCCCCACTCAGCTGTTTGGTGCCAGCACAGGGTCGTCCCCAGCCCCAGCACACCAAACCGTTAGTCTCGGAGCCGCAGCTGAGCCCATCCTCTGCACACCCGAGACTGCTGCTCCTGGGCTTTAAATGATTTTCATGAGCAGCCAAACCTGCTCCCCCCTCAGCCCCGGCTCGCAAGCTGGCACAGAAGTCTTTTTCCCCCCTCGTCTCAAATCCCTCTTTTAAGTCTGGAAAGTTTCGCTGCTCCCTGACATTTATAAAGATGTATTCTGAGCAAATGTTAGGAGATCGCTCCTTTCAACATCAGAAGGCTGGGACTACCCCCCACCACCCCCACGTCAAATGGGAAGATTTCCTCCTGTCTTAAACAACAACAGAAAACCACAATAAAAGCAAAAGCCGCTGCTCTCCCAAAGCCAGCTTTATAGAGATATCTCCCCTTGACAATGTCATCTCTCTCCCTTTGCTTCTGCCTGTGCATATGTGTTTCCTATAGACGGGTTTTGGATAATGCAGCAGGATTCTCTCCCCAGCTCTGATGAGGGTACCATGTGGAGGAGAGGTCATTAGCCATGCTGCTATTTGGTCTCCATCTCATACTCCAAAATATTACAGCTATGTTTTTATACAACTGCACACTCCCAGTGCTCCGTTCCCTTCACTCTTCAGCTGGAAACTCCATTTTTCCCCCCCAAGCTTCCAGGAAAATAACAACAACTAAAAAAGTCGCTTAAAGGGCATTTTAAACAAAGCTTCTGCACCTGTGATCTCAGGGGGAAGGGGAGGCTTCACCCCGGTTTGGAGGCGCACCGCTCCCGGCGACGCGTGCCTGCTGGTATGCGGGTGTTGCACAAGCTCTGCCCGGGATGTTTAATCTATTCATGTCATTTCTGTCTCTGCCGATACGAAGCAGCGATGCTAAAGTCTGACACTTTTAAGCTGAATCAAAACCTGCGCTTTTTACTAAGGCTTTTGCAGGGTTTCTTTTCCTCTTTTTAATTTTGCTTCACGTTTTTGGATGAAGCAATATCGGAGGGAAAAAAAACGGAGGAGAGGGATGGGGGTACCCACCGCGTAATTAGAGGTCGGGGGAACGGGAATTAAAGCTGCTTTAAGAGAACCCTGCGTATTTCCTTGAAATCCTGGTACTCCCTGCCTCGCAGCCGGTGTCCCCCGCACCGTATTTTGCGTCCCGGGAAAGGTGGGTTCCCCCTCGGCTCCGGCTTTTTACAACCAGGCAACTTTTGTCTCCTGGGTTTTAAACTGCTCCTCTTCCCTGTCTCCCTCCCTGCCGAGCCGTTCGGCGGCGGCGGGGCACCCCCCATCCCCGCGGGGCGAACAAAGCCGGGCAGCTCAGCGGGCACTTACCTGGGCTTGCAGGCAGAGGACGAACAAGTGCATTAACCTGGGAGGGGGAAAAGCGGGAGAGAAGTGTGAGCCGGGGGGCCTGCGGGCGCTGGGCGGGAGGGCTGGGGCTG